>OZ030007.1:98037202-98437202 GCA_964023405.1 Apodemus agrarius | reverse complement strand
GTATTGAGGTGGGCTGTCTTGTCACAAAAATTCTGAAGTTAGCATCTACTTATAGGACAGGCTACAGCCTGGTATCTGAGGAATTTGTCCTCTCCAGGAGGCATTTTTTTCACAATATATGATTTCTTGATTTGTTCCATCTTATGGGATATGGCCATGGAGATGACTCAATTTTTTGGCTCACTGAAGTTATCAGGTTTCAAGGACGAGTGCCTGATTATTATAGCAAACTGTTGCTCCTCTGCATCTTGTTCATATCCTGGGAAAATGAACCTTGTTTATTAAAGATTTGGACAATTGTTCATGGGTCAGTCAGTAGCATTTTGTGACTTTCTTAGGTCCGAGTGTTTAGGACTTGGCTGTCTGTGGAGCCTAGGATACTCTCCTTTTCCTTAGTGGAGCTTGTTGACATACTCGCTGACTGCTTGCTCTACCTATGCTTTAGTATAATTTCTCCTTGGAAACACAGGAACTAATACTTGCTGCTATGGCTGGGACTGGAGGCAACTGGGCATGAGGTATATTTTCTAAACAGTTCTGGCCTGTTTGCTCTAATTCCTGCTTGACTATAATGTGAGAAGTGTTTGCTCCTTGCCCCTTTCACCACATGCTTCTGTAGCCCTGGGCTCTGCCTTTCTTGGTATGACGTGTTGAAAGACTTCTGAAGCCATGAACCTAAGTCTCAAGTCTTCTCAAGGAAGGAAGAAAGTAATACATAAGAAATTTCTGAAACTTAGAAATTATTTTTCTTTTGTTCAGAGGGATGCATATAGATAAGAAACATGTTCAAAATATTGACAGTATGTATTAAATGTATTAAATGTCTCAAAGTAAGATGTTATCAGTATATATATATATATATATATATATATATATATGTGTGTGTGTGTGTGTGTGTATACATATACATACATATATATATATATATATATATATATATATATATATATATATATGGCAAAAGTATTGTTTACATTGTCCAGGAAGACTGGAAGAGTTTCTGCTCTAATTGTTGTTGTTTTCCTCTCCTTTCTTAGTACCGAGTGCTTTGACCACATTCTAGTTTGACAGTTCATAGCACCTCTGTTGCTTCCCCCAAAGAGCCTCTATTTGAGCCAAGTTTTAATCCTATGTCTGTCTATAATATTGCTATTGCTCTCAATCTCCTAATTGGAAAACTCAAGACTTTTGGTATCTATTCTTCATCCATGTTTAATCAACCAACATTCTCTTATTTCCACAGCTGTTCCTGAAGTCTATCTTCTGTTAACAGTGCCATTGGCAATGTTGTCTTTCTTACAAGACAGAATTGTTAACATTGTCAACATGACAGGATCCAGAATCACCTAGAAGAGAGACCTCTGAGCATGTGTGTATGATAGTGTGTATAGATTAGGTTGACTGAGGAAGGAATACCCACCCTAAATGTGGCCAGTATCATTCCATGGGCTGGAGTCACGAACTGAGAAAGCCCTGTGGTATGAGAGTGGATTGAACATGACCAGATCATGCTGCCCAACTTTCCTTTCATCATGGAAAGATTTTACCCTTCAAATGGTATTTTATCTCAAGAATGAGAAAAGTAACTAATATTCAGCCATCTTGAAATTAATCCTCCATACTTAATAATAACAAAATTATTTGGTCATTTTATGTTGTTTTAAATGAAAATTTGAATCTTGATATGAAAATAATAACTTTAACTTTAAAAAACAACTTTGAACTTGTATTTACCATTCCCTAGTTTCCTACCTTTTTGGCATTGACCTTTTATTTCAATGACTTTCTCTTATCATAGTTCATGAAAATTGCTACAATTCTCAACTCCTTTGCATGTATCAGTTATTCTACAAGAATCTTTCTACTTTTAAGATTTGGTTTACATTTTGTAACTTCTAAGGAATTATGACTCTAGGAAATTTTAATTGTTCTTTCATTGGTAATTTAAATCTACCATGTGTTTAGCACTTACAAAATATTTATTTGATGTTCTTAAACTATCTTAACTATTTATTGGACATCTAGCCTGTCAACTCTTCATGAACTATTAGAGTTAGCTACTATTCGAAATTAGAGGTTCTGTGTGTAAAATGTCTTATAAAGCCATGCTAACCAAGATAACCAAACAAGCAAACAAACAAATAAAACTGGGAGAATAGTCTGTTTTCTTTCATTGAAAGCATAGAGGAGTTTAGAAATGAAAGTAATTGTAATTTAAGGTACCATTTTATTTCCATGTTTATTGATAACCCCCAAATCACTGGCGACTGTGCCGGAGTGCTGAGAGGCATGGATCAGCCATAATTCTTGATATGCAGAAGAAAAGTGAAGGATGAAGACTCCTAAGCAGAAGTGGAGTTTGTGGTGGTTGGAGATGTATGGTAGAGAAAGGTCACATGAAGATTCTGGCTCGTAGGTAGGAGGAATTTTCCCTTTGAAAGGTTCTATTTGGTTTCAGCATGAAGAAGAATGATGTTATGTGAGGATGTTACACCCCTTTTATCAAGCCTTGAGCCGTGCCTGCAGTGGATGGCAGCAAGCCTAGTTTTCCATTGTTTACAGCAACAAATGATTTAAAATGAATAAAAATCCCCTAAGTTCTGTTGCACAATGATAATAATAAGAGGAATAAACAACAAGCCAAATTATCATTACGTTTGTTGTTCTTGCACATCTGTAACTGTGGCCATATTTCAGCACTTTATTGCTTAATTTAGAAATAGGTAATATCAGCTGCCAAAAACAATTGAGGATGTCAAGTGTAAGGGGACCAAACACAGCATATGGGCTGTGGCTACGTACCTTGCTGTGTTTCTTTTCACTGCCTGACAATTAAATGTCCCAGACAAGTTACAGAAATGAATGACTTACTTACACTTAAAAAAAGAACATTAATTCATTTTATATATTTGTTAGTTGAAAGAAATTTTAAAAAAGCATACCCATATAAAATTCTAATAACAAATATGTTACATCCATAGAGGAAATTATTTAATACCAATAGTGACTAGTTAAGTAAACCATTATATCTCTAACATAAAAATCATTCTGATTTTAAAAAACTTTCAGAATGCATCTAACTGAATTTACAACATTCTCCTCACACTCATAGGAAAATTAATTTTTAAGCTGTAGTTGCTTTCCCATTCAAACTTACGGTTTTTGGACATCATTCACCTTTTGTCCTTCATACCTACCTATGATTTGATTGTTTAATCCCAAGTTCCTCTTACTGGTAATCATATATCCAGGCTTTAAATGTCATCTGTTTGACATAATACATAAATTTATATTTCTAGCTCTAACTTTATTACCAAACTACAAAATTGTAGCTTCAACTCTATTCTAGACTTTCGCAGTAGAACCCATGGCTTCTTTCATCTAGGTCCATTCTCTTCCATATGAGCTCTCCTAGTGGGCCAGGTCGGCTGAGTTATATCATGAGTTCCCCTTTGTTTCCTGTTTTTAAGTGCTACTGGCATTTAAAAAAATATAGATATATATAGATTCATCCCAACCACAGTTTCCTCCCTCCACTTTTCCCAGCTCTTACCTTACCTCTCCTCTTGTTCAGAAGCACTCCTTTTCCTTTTGGTCTCCAAAACAGAGCAGGCCTCCAGGAGACAACAACCAAACAGGACAGAACAAGATATAGTAAAACAAGCAAATGATTAGGGCTGCAGCAAGGCAATCCAATAGGAGGAAAAGAGTCCCAGGGACAGGTAAAGAGTCAGAGACACACCTATTCTTACTGTTAGGAGTCCGGCAAGAACACCAAGCTAACAGGCTAGCAGTAACTTGATTTCCTTCATGTACACCACCCACCTCTATCCCTGAGTTCCTAGTCATACTATCAACTCTCCCATCGAGTGCTTCCACATCATCTCCTGGCTCTTTTTGTTTCTGGCAATGGCCGACAGCAGAAAGTGAAAGTTCCTGAGACTATTGATGAAGAGAGGTTGCAAGAACCTCAGGATGAGGCAAATCTGAGGACTGCATGCCCAGGTCCCAAAGAACGTTAAAGAGCTGACTGTTTTAACAGTAGTAGCTCAGAAGCTTTAACTGTGTTAGGTTTAGGTACCTCAAAGCCATAAAACCAAGCATCTGTCTTGAGTACTTTGAACAAGCCTATGTCTTGAAGAGTTTGGAGCCACCATCTCTGGTTGTGAAGGAGTAAATAATAAATGGTTAGCTCAGCTTTTGAGCCTTGAGACCTGATGGCCAATAATGTCAAAAAACAAACAAACAAAAAACTGTTCCTTGTCTATCCACAATTTCCACTCAGATGGAGAAAATTATCTCTTGCTAGATTTTTCTGTGTTGGTATCAATATTCTCATCAAGCACCCAACATATGTGTTTACCTTATGTGTTCCCCCTTCATGATATTCTATTTAATATATGTTGGTGATTCATTAGTACTGAACTCACGTTCAGCTGCAGTATGACTCATGTTTGAACAAGCATTTCTGACCCATTTTCCTTTTGTCACGAAGCCTTGACACAAAATCACCAATGAAAAGCACAAAATTGTGAAAAGACACTGTGTCGATCTGTGTAAGGACACTGGTTTACAGTGTGAGAGTTGAAAGAAGAAGGCAAACCATCACACTGTTTAACCTCATCCTAGAAAGAGTATATCAGATGACCTATTTTGGAGTCTATTTGGATCGCTTTGAGAGCTCTGTGTTAATTTGGAGCTTCCAAGTATAATCATTTAATGTCTTGGTTGAGACACTAATTATATGTATTGCTAGAGTAAGATGTAATGATTTGATGTGAATCTATTAGTCGTAAAAATCAGAATAAAAAGCAGACATGGTAATATAGGATTGCAATTTCAGCACTCAAGAGCTAGAGGGATGAGGATCAGATGTTCAAGATTACC
The DNA here is from genome assembly GCA_964023405.1 of Apodemus agrarius. NCBI lineage: Eukaryota > Metazoa > Chordata > Mammalia > Rodentia > Muridae > Apodemus > Apodemus agrarius. The sequence goes on along the minus strand of OZ030007.1, from coordinate 98,432,315 downwards.
CTTGGTTGCTGCCTTAGTTACTGTTCTATTACTGTGAAGAGACACCAAGACTAATCAACTCGTATTTTTTGAAAAGGCATTTAATTCAAGTCATGATGACCATTTTAGAGTGTTAGTCCATAAACAGTATGGTGTGGAGAACAGTAAAAAGAGCAGCAAAGTGCTGATGGGGTGAGGATGGGGGTGAACATCCTTTTGGAGACAGGGGAGGAGGAATTGGATAAGGAACTGTCAGTGAGCAGACCTCAAGGGGGATAATGACTAGACTCTAAAAATAGATTAAATAATAATAATAATAATTTAAAAATGAAAATAATAAATAGACTTTATCACAAAAAAAAGAGCATCAAGGTGCTAGAGGAGTAGCTGAGAGCTTTAAATGCTGATCCACGGGCAGGAGGCAGAGGGGCGAGGAGGAATCAGGCCTGAACTGGGCTTATGAAATCTCAAACTTATTCCCAGTGGTATACCTCCTCCAACAAGGCCACATTTCCTTTAATGAGGCTGTATTTCTCATTTCTTCCTAAACAGTTCCACTAAGACACAGCATTCAAGTATATGACCCCATGGAAACTCTTACCATAATTATGTAACAGGTTTATTGCCAGACACAAAACAAAACAAAACAAAACAAAACAAAAAAGGAAGGAAAAAACAAAAAAAGAACAAAAAAGCAAAATAAACTGAAGTAATCAACCAGGAATAAGTCTGCAAACTGGGTTCTTATAGTGTACTCCAAAGGAAGTTAAATGATAAGTCAATTCAAGAACAGTTAGAATCGAATATAAAATGTTTACCAAAGCTGTGGTAATTAAAAAGTGGTATGTCATAATTACCAATTAAGTCAGCTATCATTTGATATTTTGAATATGAAAATAACACTGCCATCCAAGAAACTTATATCCAGCAAAATGTTCCTTGAAATAAAGCTGAAATAATTGTAGAGAAAGGAAAAAAAAGAAAAGAAAAGAAAGAATGAAAAGCAAGGCAAGAAAAGAAAGAAAATTAGAATAGTGTACTTAGAACTTTCAACTTGATCTTTTCTACTTGTTGAGTTTATCTACAGTTCTCTTTTTCTTATATGTGTCCATATGAATAAAAATAAAGAGGACACTTTTTGCACATATCATGTGTTTATTTCTATTCTACTCTTTAAATGGATTTAGGTAGTTTATAAAAAGATTGTTGATATTATAGTTTAAGGCTTTTAATTATAAATGAAACACAAAAGATCAAATAGCTAAAGTAGAGGCAAAATCTCATCTAAATACATTCCATTTTCTATCAATATCTATATTTTAGAATATGTGCTATCTCCATTCATGTAGCAGATATAGTCAAGGACCATTTTATTATCTCTTAGTAAGTAATACCCCAATATCTGTCTTTTAGAGCCAAAAAAACATAAAACAATTTTAGTTCTGTAAGACAATTTTAGTTCTAAAAATGCAATCATTTTTTCTTGCAGACATCCTTTGTTTTGTTTTTGTTCCATGAACTCGTGTTTCTATAGTATATTACTTCATATTATTTTAAAGAGTTGGGTAAATATGCTATGTGTGGATTTAAAATTGATCATTTAGCTGATTCAAGGTGGTGCACGTAGTACCAACAGCACTGAGACTCCAATGTGTGTCTTCTAGCACAGAAACAGAAATACAGCAGATACTAACATTCATAAAGTAAGAATGTTTTACTGCAATCTTCTCTTGAGTGAAATTGGTTATCGGTGTCCTTAAAGATATTTCATTAATTCATAAAAAATAGAAGAAAAAAAAAATTGGGGAAACTTTGAACCGTCACCAGGGGCTACATAATTTGTAGAGGCACCTTTAATTTGCTTCCTCTCTTTTAATTTTCACACATGCAAGACTGACTGTATTACTTATGTATCAGGAACGCCCCAGTATTGAGGAAATGGCAAGGTTTTCAAGGGAGAGGTTACCAGCCTTCACTAAATAGTCGGAAGTAACCGTAAATCTCAGGTCTTTGCAGGATTTTTAGGAGCCAGATTCCGAGGCTTTGTGAAACTTTTGAATTCAAGCTTTAAACAGGTTTCTGCTATTTTGCAAGGAAAACATTCTATCTGTCCATGCCAGGCAGCAACAGAAGTACTTTCATCAGTTCTAAGCGTGCATTAAAGAGACTAATGGCACTGGAACTTATCATCATGGGAAGGGTCAGACCTCTTCATTCAGAGTCTGTGTCAACTTGAGTGGGTGATTCTAAAATATCACTCTGCTGAAAGCAGATGATGCATGGATGTTCTGAAAAGCATTTGGGAACCCTTTTCATCCAGCTCTCTTTTATAGGCTGTTAAATTCCCCATCATTGGTATGCTGCTGAACTGACCATACCGAGGTGCTTGTGTCCTAGGGTAAAATTGAAATTGAAGTGGACGTGACATGAGAAACCTGGTAGTGATATGCCAGGGAGCTGGCAAAAGAAAGGAATTGTTTTCTGTTATCAGAATGTCAAAGACACAGCGCCTGGTTGATTGAATGGCTGTCCTGAATGAAATAGAATTCTGTGGGTGTTTAAGACTCCTTCACTTCTTCATTTCTCTTCTGGGAGAATTTTCAGGGGCCAGATATGAAATCTAATGACAGGTATCCGCAGCAAGCTTGAAATGAGGTAGAATTTGCAGCAGTGGTGGGTGTGGATGCACTGCTGTGCCAGTAGCATGGTGAAGCATAAACAAACATGTAATTTAGTCCTTACTTTGAATCCTAACTATGTATGGTGGGCAAGTTATTTAAGCTTACATTATTTTATGTTACAGTGTGTCTGGATTCCTAATAACTACTTTAAAATTCTATTACTGAAAAACAAACATTTTTCCCTATTCTCAAACTCCTTACAGCATAATTTTTATGACACTGTGTGTGTGTGTGTGTGTGTGTGTGTGTATGTGTGTCTGTGTCCTTGCACATACATATAAGGGTTTCCTACACATCAAGCAATTATCCATTGGGCACCAACTGGGTGTCCTATATTTCTATTCAAAGCTGGCACTATGAAGAGATAGCATAAGTTCCCACAGGGGGGAGGATTAGATCACATAAAACTACTTTTACTTTATACGTCAGTTGCAAACCCAAGGTTTCTAATCAACTTTATAAATAGGAAGTTTACAAAGCTGACCAACTCACTGGTCTGGTTTATATGCTAGAATAACTCACTGAACTTAGAGATGCTCTTATAGTTATATATTTTAATAAAGGAAATTACAGAGGACACAAATGAATAACCTATTGGAAGGCATGTACAGGGGAAGGCATACAGAAGTTCAAAGAGTTTCTATGCCCTCTGCAACCATGTGTCCTTCTTCTTCTTCTCTATGCCTACAGCTATTAGGAAACTATCCGAACTTTATCCTTTGAGGTTTGTGTAGAGGCATCCTTAAACAGACATGAATGATTAAATTATTTCCCATGGCGATTAAATCACTCTTCAGTCTTTCTTCCCTTTTGCAATGCTAAGGAACTTGACTGAAAGTTCCAGCTCTGATAGCAGGACTGAGTCTCTTGGCTACCAGCTCCCTCCCTGAGGCTATCTGGGAGCCCTTCAAGAGTCACCTTTTATAAGATCTCTTATCACCTAGGAAATTCCCAGGGATTTACAAGCTCTCTGCCAGCAGTCTCTACTGCTCAGGAAATTACAGAGGTTTTAAGAGCTCTGTGTCAGAAATCAGAGACAAAGACCAAATATTAGCACAAAAGATTCTTTTAATGCTTCTATTTACAAGTGACTTAAGAATCTCTATGTCCACAGGCAGGGACAGAGATCAAATGTATATGTATATGTGTTTCTTCTTATACCTCAAGATCTTACTGAGTTACACAATGAAGCAATAGATATTTGGAATTTCAAATCAGTCATTCAAACTAGAGGAATTTCATAATCCCAACTAAACAATCTGAATAATTACCAGTAATCACAGCCTTCCTCTTAAACACCTTGATTTTTGTTTGTTTGCCTAATGACATAGTTTACTATAATCTAAAACACTGGCTACCCAATATGGCAACACATTAGAGTCTTCTGGGTGGTTTTAGAAACCATTGATGCCTGAACTAGAAATCTAATTAAATCTGAGATATTCTGAAATCTTTAACCTTTAGAAATTTAAGGACAGGATTATAGTATGCCATGTATGTTGATGAGAAGAGGCCTGAAAGACAGTAGCAAGGGGCTTCTGCTTATCCACACATAAATGAATTTTCCTTGGTCACTCCCTATTTGAGCACTGTAAGGGTCATTGAATTTTCTTTCTCTCTTTGAGTCATAGTCTATGACACAGTACTCAGATACTTGCTAAGCCAGGTCAGAGAGTAAAGAAACTGGCTCAGTATTTGTAGGGAAATGTTGGTAGGGCCTTAAGGAGCTCCAAGAATTACTGTCTACTCTGTGCTCAGGACAAGATTTAGGGGCATGGGCTCTTTAGATATCAAGAAGTTATAAAACTGGGAAAAGTTGAAGCACAATTGGAGATTTGGAGGATAAAGGAAATTATCTGAATACAAACAATGAAAATTCTGGTTCTAGAGATTACTAGAAAAAAATCAAAGCTGATATTTGCCTGAGGAAATCAGTGGGAAAAGAGTTTACATTCAAAAAAGGTTGTCAAAAACAATAAACTCTTGATTAGACAGAGCCATGGTAAAAAGATGATAAAATTTATGTACTTACATCCCTTTAAAAGGTACTGCATTTGTAAAGAAAAATTTGTGGTGACTCAGCAAATCATTGGCATATTTACAGGCAACTCAATTTTAGAGTCATAGAAACCAATTTACTCCACAGAGTGCTTCCCACAAGATAGGAGCGCTATTACTCCTTGATTGATAGAAGGAAGGCTTGGTAGTGCTGTTTTCTCTAAAAATTTCTGGCTAGTTCATGTTAGGAACTGGGGGAAGGTAAGGCTGAGCATCATTAGGTTCCTGAAAAGAATGACAGAAACCTTACAAGGAAAATGCCACTGTCATGCAAATCAGTGTTCCTATGGCCAAATAATTTCCCTCACTATGTATATTTAATATAGTCCATATGAATATCAGGAAAAAATGTTAAAAGCAGGTGGGTAAATTGAAGGTAATGTGATATTAAAGTGAATGTATTCACGTTCATGTCTGTTCATTGTGGAGTTAGATGAGCACGTCTCATGTCTATGATGTCATAATGATCTCACCATTTTCTAACAACTTGTCACCAAGACTGGTTTCTTTTCTTTTTATCTTTTCAATCTTAGTGCAACATAAAGGCATAGAAAATATTTTTAAAGAGCATAGATACTGATAAGATTAAGATAGCAGTATTCCACACTACTGCCTTAATTGTGTGTACGTGTGTGTGTGTGTGTGTGTGTGTGTGTGTGCATTGAAGATTGTAGGCATAATGTTTTTGTCTATTTTGCAAAGGTTATTCTTGTGTTTTTCAAATGCTGCTTTTTTCTGCCCTCATATCTTGTTTCAATCCGGATGGCATTGTGATACTATGTCAAGAATCTCCTGTCTCAAGTTTGTGTAAGCAAATCTTACCATTTATTCTGTTTGTCAATAAAAGCTGGTCAATCAGTGGCTAGGCAGAAGAGAAAATAGGGTGGGACTTCTGCCAGGTAGGGGAAGAAGAAAAAGAAGAAGAAGAAGAAGAAGAAGAAGAAGAAGAAGAAGAAGAAGAAGAAGAAGAAGAAGAAGAAGAAGAGAGAAGAGACTGAGATTAAGCTAAAACAAAAAGGTTTCATGAGAATTTAGATGAAGCATGGAAAGCCCATAATGCAAATATTATGGAGATTTGGGCTAAGAAGTAGCCAGATTACTTTAGGAGATTAAGATAGATCTATCAACTGCCTCAGTCAACTGTTTTGAGGTGAAGCTTGAAAATAAATCTTGAAAATAACTCTGTGTTGTTATTGGAAACTAGCAAGAATAAAAAATTGCCACAGTGCTAATTTACTCCATACGTTTATATTAAAATTAACATTTCCAAGTTTGTTGGCTGCTGTTTTGTCCTATTGACAGTGTTCTTTGCCTTACAGAAACTTTGTAATTTGTGAGGTCCCATTTGTCAATTCTTGATCTTAGAGCATAAGCTATTGGTGTTCTGTTGAAGAAATTTTCTCTTGTGCCCATGTGCTCAATGCTCTTTCTATTTGTTTTCTATTAGTTTCAGTGTGTCTGGTTTTATGTGAAGGTCCTTGATCCACTTGGACATGAGTTTTGTACAAGGAGATATGAAAGGATCAATTTGCATTCTTCTGCATGCTGACCTCCAGTTGAACTAGCACCATTTGTTGAAAAGGCTTTCTTTTATCCACTGGATGGTTGTAGCTCCTTTGTCAAAGGTCAAGTGACCATAGGTGTGTGGGTTCATTTCTGGGTCTTCCATTCTATTCCATTGATCTAACTGCCTGTCACTGTACTAATACCATGCAATTTTTAACACTATTGCTCTATAGTACTGTTTGAGGTCGGGGGATACCGATTCCCCCAGTAGTTCTTTTACTGTTGAGAATAATTTTAGCTATCCTGTTTTATTTTTATTCTGGATGAATTTGAGAATTGCTCTTTCTAACTCTATGAAGAATTGAGTTGGGATTTTGATGGGGATTGCATTGAATCTGTATATTGCTTTTGGCAAGATGGCCATTTTTACTATATTAATCCTGCCAATCCATGCGTGTGGAAGATTTTTCCAATTTCTGAGGTGTTCTTTGATTTCTTTCTTCAGAGACTTGAAGTTTCTGTCATACAGATCTTTCACTTGTTTGGTTAGAGTCACACCAAGATACTTTTTATTGTTTGTGGCTATTGTGAAGGGTATCATTCCCCTAATTTCTTTCTCAGCCTGTTTATCCTTTGAGTATAGGAAGATATACAAAGAACTCAAGAAGTTAGATTCCAGAGAACCAAATAACCCTATTAAAAAGTGGGGTACAGAACTAAACAACAAATTTTTACCTGAGGAATATCAAATGGCTGAGAAACACCTAAAGAAATGTTCAACATCCTTCATCAGGGAAATGCAAGTCAAAACAACCATGAGATTTTATCTCACAGCAGTCAGAATGGCTAAGATCAAAAACTCAGGAGACAGCAGGTGCTAGAAAAGATGTGGAGAAAGAGGAATACTCTTCCACTGCTGGTGGGGTTGCAAGCTGTTTCAACCACTCTGGAAATCAGTCTGGTGGTTTCTCAGAAAACTAGGCATGATACTACTGGAGGACCCTGTTATACCGCTCCTGGGCATATACCCCGAGGATTTCCCAGCATGTAAGGACACATGCTCCACTATTTTCATAGTAGCCCTATTTATAATAGCCAGAAGCTGAAAAGAACCCAGATGCCTTTCAATGGAAGAATGGATACAGAAAATGTGGTATATTTACACTATGGAATACTACTGAGCTATTAAAAACAATGAATTCATAAAATTCTTAGGCAAATGGGTAGAACCAGAAAATATCATCCTAAGTGAGGTAAACCAGTCACAAAAGAACTCACATGGTATGCAGTCACTGATAAGTGGATATTAACCCAGAACTTGAAATACCCAAGAAACAATTCACATATCAAATGATGCCCAAGAAGAAGGAAGAGGAGGCCTCTGGTCCTAGAAAGGCTCAAAGCAGCAGTGTAGGGGATTACCAGGACAGGGAAGGGGTGGGTGTTGATTGGGGAACAGGGGGAGGGAAGAAGGCTTGCTTATGGGACTTTCAGGGAGGGGGATTCAGGAAAGGGGAAATAATTTGAAACGTAAATAAAGAATATATCTAATAAAAAATAAGTTAAAAACTACTCTGGAAATCAGTCTGGCGGTTCCTTAGAAAACTGGGCATGATACTATTGGAGGACCCAGCCATACTACTTCTGGGCATATACCCAAAGGAGTTCCCAGCATGTAATAAGGATACATTCTCTACTATGTTGATAGCAGCCCTATTTATAATAGCCAGAATCTGGAAAGAACCCAGATGTCCTTCAATGGAGGATAGGATACAGAAAATGTGGTGTATATACACACTAGAGTACTATTCAGCTATTACAAACAATGAATTCATGAAATTCTTACACAAATGGACAGAAATGGAGAATATCATCCTAAGTGAGGTAACCCAATCACAAAAGAACACTCATGGTATGCACTCACTATTAAGTGGATATTAGCCTAGAAGCTTGGACTACTCAAGACACAATTCACATATCAAATGAAGTCCAAGAAGAAGGAAGGAGAGGCCCCTGGTCTTAGAAAGGCTCAGTGCAGCAGTGTAGGGGAATACCAGAACAGGGAAGCAGGAAGTGGTAGATTGGAGAACAGGGGGAGGGAAGAGGGCTTATGGGACTTTTGGGGAACGGGGGGATCCAGGAAAGGAGAAATCATTTGAAATGTAAATAATGAATATATCAAATAAAAAAAAATCCCAAAATACTTGTTGGGTTCCAATCCTAAATGAAGATGTACAGGGAACTGAGTAATGCTGGGAACTGGATGGGTAGCCCTGCCAGGGAAGAGCACACTGGTTTGTTTTCTAGTGCCAAAAGGTCAGTTCTGGAAAAAAATACAAGTTATATCAGCAGGTTTTATTTGGGAATATATTTGTATGTAGAAGTATATACATTCATGCAGTAACAGTTGATGAATAAAGAGGCTATGAACTTGACAGGGTGTGGAGAGGGAAATCCAGGAGGGCTTGGAGGAAGGAATGTTTTTAATTGAAATACAGTCTCAAAATAGACAAAAAATAAAAAGCTGACAAAACAGCCATCTGTTAGAAAATATTCAAAACTCTTGTAGTACATCCATTTTAGTAGAGGCTGGTATGTATCTATTACAGAGGATGAGGTGTCTATTAGAGAGAATAAAGTAAATCCTTTGTGTGATAATAGAGAATTTTGTATAAGATGTTTTTAAATATAAATATGATGCAGAGCAATAAGTATAATATTTTCATAATAGAGATTAAATTTTATGAAAGCTTACACAAAATGCCTCTATTTGGGCAGTGAGACTATAGAATTGAGAGGATTGCTGTCAATTCATTTTATATCTTTAAAACACATATATGCAAATATTTTTGAAGAACACTTCAGTAAAAAATAAGATGAGAATTTCTTTTAATACTGAAATAAAAGTCAATCTGCAGGTCTAAGTGTTAGCAACTGAAAGCCCAAGGGGCCTTAATTTCTAAACACAATCCTTAGTTTTACTGAAAAGTAATATCTATCAAGGCATAAAATTGCATTTACTTTTGGCCCACCAAGAATGAAATAAAATGATTTCATCCTCTAAATGTCGCGTATTTCTATTATTATCCACTAGCCCAAAAGCACTCTTCTTTCAATTATTTACTTCCTGGCCAGGATGTTACAAATTTATCCAGGCCAAACCAATGTGATAATATATGTGAAAAATAAAGTTGCTTTCAATGCTCTTTTATTGAATTTGAATTTATTTTGTATATTTTGGTAGGTCTTTGATGGGAGTGCTCACATACTCTGTCATCAGTGTTAATTGGTGTGGATCACAATAACTTATTTGTCACCCTCCAATCTTGAAGTCAGGCTAAATTCCATAACTCTAAAGATGAGTTTACCTTGGAGATGTTCTAATCAGACAATAAGCTAAAAACTATCTCTGATTTTCATACACTGCAAAATGAAAAGTTTATTAGATGACTGATGTATAACTACAAGGTGGAAGGCAGACTATTCTTTCAAACATTTGACCTCTTTTCCAGAGCAAATAGGAATAACATCTGTTTGCCATGGCATAATGCCTTTGGCAAGTGATCTTTCCAGGTTAATTATTGGATGATGAGCATCTCTTCAGTAATTTGACAGTTCTTCATTATGAGAGCTTCAAGTCGGCAGATGTTCGCCTATGGACTCAGAAGAGTATGGTGTAACTTCATTACATACTGAAAAGATTTCACACCTCCTGTTTTTTTGTACTTGTAAGATGGGCTCAATAGGTAATGGTACTCAGTTCTTGAGTAAAATATTGATTATCAATATTTGTTGGGCATAGGAAGGAATAATATTAGAAAATGTCACTAATCTCTTCTAATTAGAACATTAAAGTTTGCACCTTAAACATGTAGTCCAAAATATGAGTCTAGAGGTAAGACATGTAAGGGATGTTCCAAGGATGAAAAATATAGATTGATTTTCAGTATATTTTTGAGAATATACAGGATTTCTACAGCAGTAGATCTTAACTATGTTCCTATTTAGAAGTATTATTACCATTATGTGTTTGCCAGTAGCTACTGGCATAATTTTCTGTTTCTACTGCTCACTGGACCCAAGCCTACTCAATTTAGTACAGTTGGCTGTGGCGCCTCTCACTTTCTTAAAATGCAGGGCTTTTCAATTTAAGGAATGTTTATGGTTTCAAAGTAATTTGAAACAGGTGTTTAAGCCTCACGCCTATGCTGTGCAACAGAAGGTTTATATATTTTTCATTATATCGAGAGATAGACCACAGCATTTGAAATGACCATCTGTCATTGGATATATGCTGTATACTGAATGTAAGAGAAATGGTATTTTCAATGTAAAATGCTTTGAAAGTAGCAGGACACACTACCAATACCTTCTATGAATTTTCTTGTCATTGAGTTGAATAAAAACAAATGAATTATTCTTTTTCATTGCAGAGTATCATCAATGAGAGAACACTAGAATATTGCATGGCATGTATATTTGGTTTAGTTTATAAAACTGTATCTGAGGGAACAGTTAGTCCAGAGATTCCCCAGAAGGGTGCTATGCAAACCTATATATTTCCTTCTTTGTTTTATAGCACTAAGCAGTCTGGGTCTTAAATACCAGCACTCTTTGGAAGAATTTGGGCTCTCAAGTTATAGTTGCCTACTTATGTGCCCAAAGGGACCCCACAAAAATATTGTGAATTCAGGAATTTGGCAGGATAGTAATGGTGGATAGATAATTGTCTGTCAGAATGGAGCAACACATAGATCTGCTGATGGCATTTATACAGAAATGCAGGACAAGCACCATCAACTCTATCAGTCTTTAATAATAAACTACAAATCTAAAGAGTTAAATGCTTTCTCCTAATACTCAGAAATTGATGCCACACTAAAACTAAAACATAAACCAAACAATGGACCAACTAGGAAAACAAGCAAATAAAAAAACTGTAGGCCAAACAAGTATAAATTCAGTCAGAGAGTATCAGTTCAGAACTTCCTTCCCAAGCTGATGAGAGCTGCCTTCAGAGCTAACAAGACAAATTATGTGTAATAGCACGAGTGTTCTCATCAGATTTTCTCTCATCAGTAACTTACTAATGAGAGTGGTGCTGATGCTGATATCTTTCTCTAGTTGCTTAACTGGTAATCACTGATGTCATGTTCACATTTGTTCTTTCATAGAGATTTTATATTGGAACTCAGTTTGGAAGAAAAATGGACAAGATAGTGGTGGAGGCAATCCTAAAATTATACATCATAGTTCTATCACGAATATATACTCATCAGGAATTTTGTAACTACTAGTGAATATATTACTTTAAGGATGATCAGGAATAAAACATTTTCCCCACTATACTTGTCAGTTTTCTCATTGTTGAGATCAAATACTTGACAACAACACCTTAAGAGAGCTGAGGTTTACATGATGGGGAAGGGACAGCATCACAAGTGTGTGTGTCTTTGTGGAGTCAGGAAGCAGGCAGTGATAAAAGCTGGTGTTCGGGTGGCTTTCTCTCCTCCCTTGTATTCAGTCTAGTTCTCTAGTCCATTAGACAGAACACTTACATCCAATTGGGGTGTTCTCTTTTTACTTAAAAAATCTCTGCCAATTTCTCAAAAACTGCATTCAGAGGTGTGTCACTTAGATGATTCCAAATCCAGTGATGTTGATAGTAAAGATAATGATCACATATTTCAAAACTTTATAAGCATCTACTATATGTTGGGCCTTTTCCCATGTACTTCTCTATGTACCTTAAAGATGCCAAACAGTATTTTAGGATAATGACATTTAAGAAAACTCAGAAAATAATTGTTACATTGGAGCTATGATTGCAAGTAAGTGATGGTTTAAGTGTTTGGTGTAGCATATGGGGGGAGGGGCTCAGGGACCAAGAGGAGAATAAAGCAGAAACAGACACATGAAATAAAATAGGAAGCTTGAGCAACTGGATTCTGGATTGCCATTTCTTGAATAAGAAAAGAATGAAAGAGAAGTAGATTATAAGAGGAAGAATGAGATGTCATATGTGAATGTGTTTTCTGTTGGATCTTGTTGGACATTCAGTGATGATACGAGATGGACAGGAGACTGGGGAGATAGAGATCTAAGCCACACCTGAGAGAGAATAGATGATATGTACAATTGTGTGTGTGAAGGCTGGGGAGCCAGATCAGTGGGAAGGCATGAAAACCGGAGACTGAATCCACAGCATTCACATAGAAATTGGGTGGGCTTGATGGTCTTTGAACTGATTGCTCTACTTACAGTACCTATGGTTTGATTGCCATCCCATTGGTTTAGGATTTATTTTACGTTGGTTTGGCAAAAATAAAAATCTGTAGTATGACCCGCTCATACTACATATTACATGACCCGCTCATACTACATATTACATGACCCGCTCATACTACATATTACATGACCCGCTCATACTACATATTACATGACCTGCTCTACCTCAAGTGATATCATCTCTATGGTGGGCCCGCAATTGCCTAAGAGCCGTCTGCTCAATCTCCAATACTTAGTGCACATAAGCAATCCCAAATCACCTAAACTCGGCACTTGAGATTAGCCAATTGGTCAGCTTTGGGGGGAGAGAGAGAGAGAGAGAGAGAGAGAGAGAGAGAGAGAGAGAGAGAGAGAGAGGGGAAGATTGAGGAAGATTGAGAGAGAAATTGAGAGAGAGATTGAGGAGGGGAAGATATATATATATATATATATATATATATATATATATATATATAGATAGATAGATAGATAAATAGATATAGATATAGATATAGATAGATAGATAGATAGATAGATAGATAGATAGATAGATAGATAGATAGATAGAGGGAGAGAGAGATTGAGGAGGAGGGGAAGATTGAGAGAGAAATTGAGAGAGAGATTGAGGAGGGGAAGATATATATATATATATATATATATATATATATATATATGGAGAGAGAGAGGGAGAGAGAGAGAGAGAGAGAGAGAGAGAGAGAGAGAGAGAGAGAGAGAGAGAATGAGGGAGGGAGGAAGAGGGAGGATGAGAGAGAGACAGAGAGAGAGAGACAGAGAGAGTCTATGGCTCAGTAAATAAAGTGGAAACTAATGAAGAAAGGCAAGTAATGAGTATTACTGTCTTTCTTCACCCCCATCCCCACAGACATCTGCGTATTCTCACACATGCAAACACACATCCAGTCTCTCACACAGAGACACAGATATAATATACACTCACATACATGTTCACACATTACTCTCTTACATACACAGGCATCCACACTCTCACAGACACACATTTTTTCTCAAACACATGCATGTGCCCACTCACATTCTTTCTCATACATATATATATATATATATACATATATATATATATATATATATATACACACTCTTCCTCACATATATGTGTACCCACTTGTTCTCCCACACATTTGCTCTAACACATACACTAATTCTCTCATACACACTCATTTTCTCTCAGACACACACTGTCTAACATACACATGTACATACAGACACATGTGCATACTAACTCTACCAGCCCAACCAATAAGCGGTGCTGATGACAGTGTTTATGACTATGTTTTATCAAACACCAAACAGAGAATGGAGGAATGACTATGGTGGTTTGATGACTTGTCCTGGTGATTGAGAGTCAGAACATGAGAACACAGGATGCTGGATGAGCTGGGAGGGAGCTAGGGCTCAGAAAACGACACTTAGCGGGTAATGGTTTTCTAATGCCAAACCACAGCCAACGCATGGCTGGCAAGGGAACTGACTTAGTAGGATTGTCTGTGTACTCCAAATACTGCGGATGGAACAGTCTGTAGATGGTGCCTAAGCAAATGCAGGGACCATCGTAGAGAATATGTCACTCGGAATGGTGTAGGTCATTCTACAGAATTTCCCTGCCAAATCAATACAAAAACCAATCCTAAATCAATGGGGCAACAATCTAACCATGTGCACAGCATGCAGGACAATCTGTTCAAACTGGTCCATACATCTGGTGAGTTGTGTGATAGCGACAAGGATGCTTTTGCATGCATTTGCTCTTAGCACAGCACCTGTCACTTAGCAGGACTAGAATCACCATTTGGAAAGTGTATGAAGACCAACCCAGCCAAAGGAGTAGACATAGGATTCATTTGTGGACATAGCTCACTCCAGTGATAGTATTTCATAAGTTTTTATCTTTTTATTTTTTGTAAGATGGTCTCTGAAGGAACAGTGTAATTTGATTTCATAGTTGTTAATAGCTATTTGCTAGGATGGCTATTCCCGTAGGCAATGTCAACTTCAACACCCAATCTTTGGAAGATCTTTGACTATAGGAACTTCTCCATCCCCCTTGGTGCCGCTCCACATCAGGAGCATCCTTGGTCTAAAGTAGGAAACTTGTAGAGAAAAACCCTAGCGGAGATGATCTTGAAGTTCATGTGACACAAGGGAGCTGTCTTCCTAATTGCCCTTCCCTTACAATTCCTGAAAAGTGAGCATTTCATCGTTCTTGACACATTCTGTATTTGCTCCTTGCATATTGTATTCAGGTATGAGGCTTTGCTGTGCACCAGGTGAAGTAATGAAAGCTTCAACTGTCCTGCTTGGAGAACCTAGCTTGGTGTGCAGGACAGCTCTGTCCTGGCTTCTTTTTCTCTCATTTCATGCCAGCATGAAAGCTCCCTCCCTTCTGTAGAGGTTTTCTTTTTCTCTTGTAGGTTTGGAAGACCTTTCATCATTTCTAAGTAAGACTTTTCTCAGATACATGAGGTAACACATGTAGAGTTATTTTTCTATAAAATAACAATATCTTGATCATATTTTTATTTTATGCTACTACCAAATAGCATTTCCATAAGTTCTCCTTAAAATTTTTCATTTATATTTTATTATTATGTGTGCATGTTTGTGTTTGTGGGTGTATGTGTGTGTGTCCTAGTATGTATGTGTGTCAGCTTATCATCCACGGTGTATGAATAGATTGGAGGACAGTTTATTAGAGTCACTTTTCTCCTTACATAGTGTTTCCTGAGGATCTTTAAACACATTTTTATTTTGTGTACCTATGAAGTGGTAATTTTCCAGTGGGGCAACAATCTATCTATCGTGAGTATGCCTCTGTGTGTGTGTGTGTGTGTGTGTGTGTGTGTGTACTAAATGTTCATGTGGAAGTCAGAAGCTAACTTGTATGAACTCTCATTCTACTATGTAAATCCCAGGAGTTGAACTCAGCTTCTTAGCCTTGATCACAAGAGACTTCACCTATTGTGTTGTCTCACCAGCCATGGCAACAGTTACTAAAAAAAAAAAAAACACGCATACATAGTAATGAATTAATTACTTATAAAAAGTAGTTTCCCCTTGAATATTTCTTTTTACTTAATGCCACTATATTTGGAGTATTATTACATTTTTTTGAATATCAGCCACAGTTACAATTTAGGATAATAAACAGTAAATTGAAAGTAAGTGACTGTAAGTTAGAGTTCTGATTTTCATGAGTTAGAACACCAAAGTGCAAGCAAAATTACTTAAATATAAGCAAAGCCATTAGCCATTGGCAAGTTGAGATGGGCCAGTCAAATAATATAACAACACAGACAATAAAGATTGACAAGGATTAAACTTAAAAGATGATTATTTAAAAAGAGAATGGTCTGATTTTGACGACTATGAAAGTCCCCTTAGAAAATAAACAAACTTGTTACATATGTCAATGAAACTGGCCCTTGTGAACATGCTTTTTGGGAAGTTTGTTTTGTGTTACTGATTGTCTGAAAATCTTCCATGCTCCTTTGGTACAATTTTAGTTCATGTTAAGAATTGGGGCATCAACAATGTCAATTGGCCAAACTCCCTGGAGTTCCCAGGAACTGGACTACCAACCAAAGAATATACATGGGGAGACCCAGGGCTCCGGCCGCATATGTAGCATTGTTGGACATTAGTGGGAGGAGTGACCCTTGGGTCTGAGGGGGTTTGATGCCCCAGTGTAGGGAAATGACAGGTCATGGAGAGAGTTGGTGGGTGGGTGGGGGAGCACCCTCATAGAGGCAGGGGATGGGGGATAGAATATGGGGTTTCCAGAGGGGAGACCTGGAAAGGGAGTAACATTTGAAATGTAAATAAAGAAAATATCCAATAAAAGAAAATAATATTTTGATGAACTTATTTTATAATGTCTGCATCAACAGGCTAAAAACAACAACAACAACAACAAAAAAAAAAAACCAAAAACGAACCAATTAACAAACAAACAAACAAAAAAGAATGGACCATAGTTTTAATTATAATGAAAGTCATCTTCAATGAAATGTGGAAATCCACAGTATTTTGTTCAAGGGAAGAAAGGTTTATCTTGGCTCTATGTTTAAGTGATTGAGTTAGTCATGGTAGAGAAGGCATGTTGGTATGAAAATTGTATATCTAGGACCCTGGAAGCATGAGGTGGCTGGTCAGGTAGCCACGTGTAGTCTGGAACTAGGGTCAGGGTATTTTCCAAAATCCTACCTATAGTGGCCCTGCATCTACCAGATAGAACACATATTCAAAAGGTTCTGCAGCCCTTTTAAGCAGTACAAGTATGTAGTAATGAGGTGAAGGTATTTGACACTGAAATTCTAACATTCTACTTCCATCATCCATCAGGCCATGGCCGTTTCATTCTGTAAAGTGCATTGGGTTACACCCAGAAAAATCCCATAGCTTTTAACAGCTCCCAATATTGTTCAAAAGTCCAAAGTGTTTTCCCGGGACTCATGGTGATCTCTTAACTATAAGGTCCACTAAAATAAAATATAAAGTTGTATACTTCCAACATACAGTGCTACAGATTAAACACTCTCACTATAAAAGAGAGGAATGCAGCTGCAGGGCATCAGTGAGGGGAGAGGCCCCTCCATCTTGTGTAGGGGAATGCCAGGGCCATGAGGTGGGGGTAGGTGGGTGGGTAGGTGGGTGGGGATGTACCCTCATAGAAGCTGGGGGAGAGGTCATGGGATGGGGGTTTGTGGAGGGGTAAACATTTGAGATGTAAATAAACAAAATAGCAAAACAAACAAACAAACAAATAAATAAATAAATAGATAAATAAAAGGGAGAAATGGAAGCAGGAGAAGACCAAATCAAGCATCACAACCACCAAACCTTCCAAAACTTGCAGTTTCAGGTCTGGCCTCTTGAACTAATAACATTGTTCAGACTCCCAAGAGTTTGGAGTAACATTGCCCCCTTTTCCAGTTCTGTTCCTGGGTTACCTATGGTTTCTCTCTTGGGCTTACTCAACTTGGCCTTTGCTGTTTTTCTCAGTAGATTTCCATTAGAGTCTAGGTTCTATCTGCCTTACATAACATACAACCCCAAGCATAATACACATTGCCTGATCTCAGCAGATTTCTGGAATGTTGATGCAAACATCTGTGGCTCTATAATTCTTGTGGTCTGCATCTCTTTAAAACCAGCATTATGTGAGAAAGCATACCATGTTCTCCAGGATTCTCAGGGTTGTATTCTATGGAGATTGCTTAGGAGATGGGAGTAAAGGTACTTATTGCCAAGCGTGATGACCTGAGTTGGATGTGGTGGAGAAAAAAAGGAATAACTTCCAAGTGTTTGCCAGTAGCATGGTAGACTCCTTTCCACAAAAATATGAATGGATGAAGGAATGGGTAAATAAATAAATGTAGGCTGCCCTGCTTGGACTATGACTACAGTGGCTAAGTGCCTGTACAATTGAACTTTGGAAAATGTTTTCTTGGGCAGCAGTTTTCAAGGAGAGAATCATCATGAAGGCAACCTTTGGACTCTTTACAGGCACTATGCTTTCAAATGAACGTTTTCCTCCAGTTTTACAGCTGGAAGCCTTTGATGGGTGGATTCTCGCTCATGAGACACCATTCTCAGTGCACTGTGAAGTGTGCTGGCTTTCAGTTTCCTCCTTTTACCAGGATAGATGCAGTCTGTTGCACCTTGGACGCTATGCCTGCAACTATAATGATGTTCTTGCTCCTTTCCCAGGAAAGTGCATGTTTTCTTTTTCCTCTCTGTTTTGTTCTTTCATTATACAATGGCACAAATCATACCAGAGCCTGAATGATAGGTTGCCTTGAAACATCCTCGGTCAGAGGAATTAGTTTATCACTTTAGAATTTAGATTCACTGAAACTTTCAGGACCTGGCAAATTATAGCCAGATGTTATAGCAGACTGTAACATGAATGACCTCATGTCAAGTCCTGATAGTCTTTGCTCCTCTTTGAAATTTTATAAGACCAAAACGTTGTCTGTTGGACACTTAATATTTACCTACTCACATATACCACCACCAACATTTCAATGAACACTCTGCTTGTCTTCCTTTTCTTCAGAGGGAACATGAACCTCTGCTAACTATGTCCTACTATTTCCTCAATAGGAAATTTCAACTTTTTCCATTTTCGTCTCTCAAACCAATCCCAAAGTTAGTTTTTGGGCTTCCTCTTTGTTGCTGGAACAGACACCAGGACCAAAAGAACTCAGTGGAAGAAAGGTTTAATTTGGCTTGCTCCTTGAGATCATACTCCATCCATCATTGAGATAAGTCAGGGCAAGGATTCAAGCAGAAACATGAACTAGAAAACTTTGAGAAATGTGGCTTCCTGGTTCACCTACTTACTCCATATAGCTAGCTTTCATAGACATCACAGATCTACCAGCTTACACATGGTATTGCCCACAGAGGGCTGGACCATCCTCGTCAATTAATAATCAAGACAACCAAATCCCCACCGACAAACCCATGGGTCAATCTGATCTAGGCTATTCCTTAATGGACTCTTTCTTCTGATGTTGACTCTATGCTATGCCAAGTTGGCAGTAAAAGCTATCTCAAACAGCCAGTTACAGTCAAGTTTGCCATAGCAACAGTCCTTCATTTTCCTATCAATTGTACATATTGGATACTTTTCTTTTTTTTGCTTGAGGTAAATAGCTTAAAGAAATAACTGAAGGAGGAAAGACTTTGTTTGGGCCTACGTTTTGAATGGGTGCAGTCTATCCTGGTGGGGAAAGTGTGTCAGTTAGAATGATTATGGCCAGGCCATAGGAACATGAGGAGGCAGTCAGGAAGCAAAGCCAAAACCTGTTGAGATTTTTGGGGCTATGTTGTATTAGAATTCAGGTCAATGGCTGCTGAAGTGATGCCCATCTGGAGCTGTGTATCTTCCCACCTGATTTTACAGGAAAGGCCCAGGCTAACAGGTTTCCACTATAAACAGCTACCAGAGGACACCCCACAGGCTAGATGCTGTCTGAGTTAGGGCTTCTATGGCTGCAGTGAAGCACTGTGACTAAAAGCCAAGCTGGGGAGGAAAGGGTACATTTGGCTTACTCTTCCACATTGCTGGTCAGTACTGAACGGGGTCGGAACAGGAACTCAAGCATGGCAGTATCCTGGAGGCAGGAGCTGATGAAGAGGCCATGGAGGGGTGCTGCTAACTGGCTTGCTTCTCTTGGCTTGCTCAGCCTGCTTTCTTATAGAACCCAGGACTACCGCCTAGAAATGGCACCAACTGATGGACTGGCCCTCCCTCATTGATCACCAACTGAGAAAATGTCTTACAGGTGGATCTCATGGAGGCATCTCCTCAACTGAGGCTCCTTTCTCTTTGATAGCTCTAGCTTGGGTCAAGTTAACACAGGACATGAGCCAGTACTGGTATGCACTCATTCAATAGGTCCTTTCCATTCATCCCCTCCTATCCTGAAGGCCACATATTCCTTTTTCCAAATAAAAAACTTTCCTCTCCTATTGCAAGCTGAAATGTGAGACAGCCTGATGATAATGTGAATACCATGGCCTTCTCATCAAACAGGGGGTATGGAACTTCCTTAGAATCTTATAAGAAGAGATCCTTACTCTAAGACAGTTTAGCGGCTTAACTCAGAGCTGCTAAAATGCTTCTGTCTGCCTGCCTGTTTATGAAGTTAATAATTATAATACATTTCTTGCCTGAAAGAATAATATGCCTCAGTGTCCCTATGAATTTCAAATTCCAAACTTCAGCACTCTTTCAATAGCAAGCCTACTTGAAACACAGTTTTTATTCATACCATTCTATGAGTTTACGTTGTATGTTCTTTCTCAGTTCTGACTGCACTTAGGATATAGTCTGTACCTGTACACATGAACATTATTTCACTATTTGGGCTACTCATCTGTGTTTGTAATCCTGTATCCTTTTGGAGAAGTCAGTATGTTTTCAAAGACTGTTAATGAGCCTATTTTTCATATTAGAACTGAAATATAGAATGTATGTTTTATATTTGATTAGTTAGTTTTTTTTTATAACAAAGTCTCACTAAGTATTCATGGTTAGCCTGTAACTGGCTCTGTAGACCAGGCTGGCCTTGAATTCAGAGATTCACCTGTCTCTGTCTCCCAAGTGCTGGTATTAAAGGCATGAACTACCATATGGCAAGCATATTTTATATTTGTATTATACTCAGTTTAGATGAGGTGAATTTTAAATATTCAATAACCACTTGTGGCTCATGACCACAGTATGAAGGGCAGGCCCTTTAGAAAGATAATACTGGAATCACATTTATATTCTCTCTCTCTCTCTCTCTCTCTCTCTCTCTCTCTCTCTCTCTCTCTCTCTCTCTCCCCTCTCTGCAACTCCCTCAGCTCTTAATGTACTCCATATCTATCTTGCCTTGTTATTTATTATCTGTCTTCCCTACTAGTTGTAAAATCTATAATATTTATGATGACTTGTCTGTATTGTTTATCACTTCCTAGGAATAGTCTCAGAACTAAACTGGTGAACAAGAATAATGTGTTTTTATCCCGACATCATAGTATATGACTGTAATCTCAGCACCTGGAAGGTAGTTGCAGGAGGATTCGGAGTTCAAGGTCATCCTGAGATACATAGCCACTCCAAAGCCAAGTTGGACTAAATGAGACCTTGTAAAAACTCTCACTTCAGAGAGAAATAAATGTTTAAAGAATAAAGAAATGCTTATTTTTCTCTAGTTAGTTAGGATGAAAAAACAAAGTGGAAATGAAAACTACCCAGATAACCACTGGGTTCTAGGATTGGGCTAATGGCCTACCTAATTTCTTTATTTATAAAATAAAGTTTAAATACTAGTTTTGGGGATAATACAGTAAGTACTTTTGTGATACAACCTAGAGTCTTTCATCTGTGCAGGACTAAATTGTAAAGGCTTCAATTTTTAATGATGGAATCCCACATAGCCCAAAATTCATGTACTTCAGCTTTTATTTTTAATTTTAAAGAAGTGATCAAAAAGCATTGAATAAATTAGAGCCAGAGATAAGGGATCGAAATCTTACATATCTAGTCTCTTAGCATATGATTTTTGTATCAAAACGCAGTGACATTTGTGTTCGTGTTTACGTAGGAATGGGTACATACAGATGAAGTAAGAGTGACATTTATATGGACCTCAGAGCTCTATATTATTTTTTATATACTCATATACAGTATGTTGTTGCCTATATTAGTACATTTGTACTTAATACCTATTTTGTTACTCATATTCATGTCAATTGATTTTGATACTGTTCTATTGTAATAAATATAGATGCTTTTTGAAACTCTGTAAATAAGGATTTTCCATGTTAGTATTATTTAATATAAAGAGGCATGCACTTGGCACACTTAACAATCTTGTTATTACAGAGAATTTTTTCCTGTAATAGTGTTTACTGAAATACATGCCTCAAGTACATTTTGTTTGAAGATGCGATGAATTCAACTAAGTTTGCCATATCTGCCGTAACATAAACTCAAATTTCCCCTGGAAACTTTTCCTAACCTATAGTTTTTTTTTCTCCAATCATGATAAGAGAGTAAATAATTTGTAGTTGAGCTTCTTTTGACCTTTTATCTGACTTAAGTGATTGTTTTTTAATGGGAGTCCTTTGGGGGAAAATCAATTGCCTTGATTCTCTAAATGATTTTGATCTCAGTGTAGGTAGAGTTAGGCTCACCAGGCTTATTCAGGTCAGGTGGCTTTGAAATGCATTAGTGACCCGAGGCCTGGTTCAGCGATTTGCTGTTTTGGCACAAACCTACTTTCCTCCAGGTAAGCACTATAGGCTTTACCTCATTCCTGCAGTACTCATTCTGAATGCTTGATTTCTTCTAGTGATGCCCTAGAATGCAGGAGTGAGGAAAACTGGAAATATAAATGCCAGCATGCTAGAAATGGTACAAACCCCACTGGATTGATTACTGTGATGGTTTGTATAAGTTTGGCCAGGGAGTAGCATTATTAGGAGGTGTGGCCTTGTTGGAGGAGGTGTGTCCCTGTGGGTGTGGGCTTAAGACCTTCATCCTGGCTGCCTGGAAGTCAGTCTTTCACTCTTTGCCTTCAGATGAATATGTAGAACTCTCAGGTCTGCCTGCACCATGCCTGCCTGTATGCTGCCATGTTCCTGCCTTGGTGATAATGGACTGAACCTCTGAAACTGTAAGCCAGCTCCAATTAAATACTGTCCTAATAAGAGTTGTCTTCTTGGTCATGGTGTCTATTCACAGCAGTAAAACTCTAACTATGGCAAATACTCTCACTTCTGAATGTGTTCAGAAGATGCAAACTTTTATCAGACTTCTGATCAATTTCTTTTAGTTTTAAGATTTAGGTTACAAATCTCAGGTATGACTTTAGTTGATTATTTAAAGCAACAGAAGATTTCCAAGTGAGAAATATTATTCCTGGAATTAGGTAGATGATGGATGTAAATAAGGAACCAAAGCAAATAATGGGTACCATTAAGGTGAGGTTTCCATCTATTACTATAAGAATTTAGTAAGACAGACTCTATTCCCAAAAAGATGGGTCAAAAAAAGGATGATGATGATGATGATGATGATGATGATGATGATGATGATGACAGGTTTTATAGGAAATGTATGTGTGTTAAAACATGAGTGGTTACTAGAATTTCACCCCACAAAGACACCTTGTACTAGAGAATGCATGTATGCCTTAAAAGGATGAATAGAAGAGTTGTGGTAGGATTATTTTGTTATATTACATTGGTGAAAGAAGGTCTATTGTCTGTACAAGGTTGAGGGTGAGTATCAATGTGAACTAATGCTGGGAAGAGGGGAAGAAAGCTGGCACTGAGGTGAAAGCATTCTGTTTCCTCAGACGTTATTTAGTAGGCTGCTGAATAATGCCAGTATGCGCGGCTCTGATCCACTCTGTTATTTATGGTACTGCTCCGTTTTCCTGACATGTCCTTAGGATTCCATCTTGCACAGAAGCGCTCAGAAGTATAAATAACTCTTAATAATGATTGGGCAAAAGATAAAAAGGAAAGATAGAGGTCATATCAAGCTTATAAGGGAATTTACATCTAACCTTGTCACCGATTTGGTTATTTGGCTTATATATAGAAAATATATTTAGGTTTTTACCAAGAAGATAAATTTGACAGGAATAGATGTATAGTCCTGTATTTAGTTCATAAAAGCCACTTGCAAAGTACCGAATAGATTTTTACAGTAAACAAAAGAATTTATTTGACTGTAAGCTAGATAAGGAGTAACATGACTGCTGAAAAACAATAGCAACAATAAACACTGTTGCACCTTCAGAGTTGGGCGTACAAACTGAAGTCACTAGGTGAATAGTTGTATAGTTTTTAATGTCCTGATTAATTTGGGGGCTGGTTCATCAATTCATCAAGTCTATTTTAAATTCTCTTTAAAGATATAAAAATGTAACACATGAAAGATGATGCTAGACTCTAGAGCCAATTCTGGATATCTTTAATATATCCAGAATTTGTAGTATCTATATCTATATCTATATCTGTATCTGTATCTGTATCTGTATCTGTATCTGTATCTGTATCTGTATCTGTATCTGTATCTATATCTATATCTATATATCTTTCTGACTATATCTATATATCTTTTTGGTTTGGGTAGTCAGTAAGGTTGCAGGCAGAAGCCACAGACTTAGACATCCTTTGGAAAGTTTTCTTCATTCATTCCTATTACTTGCAAGCAGCAACAGAATGTATTTAGTGTTTCTAAGTGGTCCATAGACTTTTCTCTCCAAGAAATACACCCAAATACAGTCAGAGTGGTTATGAAACTCTAGACTTCATCCTTCCTGGCCTGAATGTCTACAGTTTGGATTCAGTACTCTGTAGTTTTAATGGACTGTTACTTGTCTTCCTTTCCAGGAGACATTTGATAACATCCACAGATATTTCTGGATGTTAGAACTGTAGCAGGGAGGTGGTAGTGGATGTATGTATGTCAGTGGCTTGCTATGGATAGAGGCTGTAGATGTTGTAAACAATTCTATGTAGGTGCTCTCATAAGCACAGGGCAGAGTACACTCCCAACTGCTACTTGTGCAGAATTTGAGAAACTTGTGACTCAGGATAGTTTGAGAAGGATTTATTTTTCCTATGGGCAAGTCTCTGTGTCTCCATTTAAGAAGTCATTTTATTGGTTTTCAAGTCTATTTTAAATTCTCTTTAAAGGTATAATGGTGTAACACATTAAATATGATGCTAGACTCTAGAGTTAAGTCTGGGTATCTTTAAGTAAAGTTTGTCCAATTTCAAGTTAATTCTTCCACTGAAAGGATAATAATCAAGATGAGATTTCTAGCTAGTTGATGCTTATGCCTTTAACCCATTGAAAAGCTTTATTAATTCATACTGGATGGGAGGTTAATCTGACATTAGGAAGAGTCAGACTCAGAGAACATTTAAAACACATAATTCAGTTTTATTCTGTTCAAAAACACAGTTCCCTTTTGTTGATGGAATTCAGGGAGAGAAAGGTAGACAGTGCGTCTTTAAGAACTTATTTTTCTGCATTCACAACAATCACTTATAATTAGCCATTCATTGTTTGGGTGCAAACACTGCTGTTAAAGTGGCGATTGAACCAGCACTCTCATTTACTCTTCAGCAGAAGCACTATGTGCACTATTGATTTGCTAACGAATCTATTTTATATTATAATAGTGAGTGTAAAGCTTGCCCAGCGCTTCTAAAATACAGTAAATCCTTAGCGTCCTTAAAGATGGCCCACAACACCCTATTTATTCATTTTGCTTTCATTAAGCAAAGAGATTTATAGAATATAGCAGTTACCCTTGTAATATGTTGAAGTTGTGATTTAAATTTAACTTCACAAGGTATCTCTCAGAGATGTTCATACTTTTAATGATATCCGGGAAGCCTGGAATCTCTAATGAAAGTTTTTCAAAGTAATAAGACAGAAAAGAAGCCCTGGTATATGCTCAAGTTGGAAACTGAAATCATTTTGGCTAAATGCATCAGATTGGAGATTGCCCTGGTTACTGATTGCTGCTATTAGGTAGTCCTCTCATGTAGGAGAGCCAGCTATTGATTTTTGGATTTGAATTTCTTTCTAAATAATTGATTTTTTTCTGTTGAGATCCTTATCTCAGCTTATATAACTTAGAGGAAGGGGAAGTCCCTTTTATTCCAGGAGCTACTTGGTGTTTCGATTACTTTTCTTACCCCTGCTAACCTAGAAATGAAGTACATGGAGTATTCATAGAACACATACGATTAATGAGTCCCATTGTGTATACATGTAGTGAAAACGTGCTTCAGTCACAGTCAATGCTTGATTGATTTACTTTAAATAACTCATTTCCAATGTTTAGTTCCTAGAATCTTGCTTTTATTTCTGTATTCACATATTTTTCATTATTCTACTACCCACAGTGAAAAGCATACATGGAACACTGGCTTAAGACTAAATATGAGCTATGTGAAAGCAATAAACACATACTGAAGTCCATCACTTTATTAACATAATAGATTAAGAACTATTCTATGGATACATTGGGAAGCTCTATTTAAATGTTAAATAAGTAATAAGCACACGAACCTGAAGTTATGTAGTTATAAGTTCATGAACTTATAACTGAGTTCATGAGTTGCTACATGTGTCTCAGAGCAAACATATTCTGGATCAGCTGGACGTCACTCTGGGTGTTTTCTTAATTGACTGTAGGTTTATGTGATAATTTGGTAGAACTACTTGCCTCATGGATGGCAGGACAATTCTATAAGTTAAATTTGCCTACAGATAATAAAATTACAACAAAGGCTGGAGTCTTCAAAGATGAGCTTCAGGCAGTTGGAATGCTTTGCAACATTGTGCATTAATAACCCCGAAGTTCTGCTGAACTTCAGTGTATAGAGCTGGTGCTAGGGGTGTGCTATAGGATATGATGGAATAAAGCATTATCTCATAACTTAAATTCTTCATAGCCTCTACTCCAGGTAGAGAAGACAGAATTCCAGCCGTCTAATTTCATGTTCGGTCATTTTATTGGACAGGCTCCATGTGGAAGCTTGGGTCACCTCATTATGAAAACAAAAGTATTCCCATCTCTTAGGAAATTCCAAGCAAATTGAAAACATCTTGTCATAAACTCAAGACAAAAATTAGATAATTACTTTACTGTGTCCCAAGCATATATTACAAACAAGCAAATTGGATTAAATGGGTATTTATTGTATGCTTACAATATAGTAGTTATCTTAATCATAAACCAATTAAAAGATATTGGCCTGCAAGAGAATAATTACAATTACAAAGTTGTGAGAGCAAAATAACCCTGTTAAAAAATGGGGTGCAGAGCTAAAAAAGAAATTTTCACCTGAGGAATATGCAATGGCAGAGAAGCACCTAAAGAAATGTTCAACATCCTTAGTCATCATGGAAATGCAAATCAAAACAATCCTGAGATTTCATCTCATACCAGTCAGAATGGCTAAGATCCAAAACTCAGGAGACAGCAGGTGTTGTCAAGGATGTGGAGAAAGAGGAACACTCCTCCTCCACTGCTGCTGGGATTGCAAGCTGGTACAACCACTCTGGAAATCAGTCTGGTGGTTCCTCAGAAAACTGGACATGATACTACTGGAGAACCCCATTATACCACTCCTGGGCATATACCCAGAGGATTCCCCAGCATGTAATAAGGACACATGCTCCACTATGTTCATAGCAGCCCTATTTATAATGACCAATAAGGAAACAACTATTAGCAGGATTTTTAAACCATCATGAGAGTAATTCAGATAAAACACATAGGAGGGACTAGGCATGAGGTTGAATTTTGAAGAAGGCAATGGTTTACTTGAGAAATCTTCTGTAAAGGAGTGTGTGATCTACGGGAATATTTGGCAGGAAACTGTCAGTAATGAGGACTAGCTCTTGAGACAAAAGTGTTTACATTTTGGTATAGCAGCAAAGAACAGGATGTTTTAAGAAGCTTTTCAAAAATGTTGACTGATTTCATATAAAAGTTAGAGTAAGGTCTTAGAATGAAATCAGTTTGGTATAAACATAGAGGAAACCATTTTGTTTCAAAGCCATTGGATCTTCTAATGACAAAGAACTAAAAGTCCAAAGTTTATCCTGGAGGCTGTTTGCTTTGGGGATTGTACAGGCTTTAGGTTATTCAGCTCAGCTTTCACCATGGTTGTTATACTAATAATTTTATACATTGAACCATAGATTTATAAGATTTGAGGGAAATTTTCCCTATAAAATGAGTTATGTTTACTGTAACAAATCCGTGAATCATTTTTGAAAGTCCAAGCTGCAGAGTAAGAAAACCAAGTTTAAAGCAGAAACTCTTGTTATGTATGCATAAAATTTCATGAAAAATCTTGTAATGCTATATATCTTAAAAGACTAAGGTATTCTATAATCATTAAAATACAAAGAAACACCCACACAACTCATTGACGCTGGAAAGGGCAAGCTGGCACGCCCATAGAATCTTTAGCTCTACCTTCTAGTGTCTTTGTAAGGTAAGGCGCTCTGCAGGCTACCAAAATATAAAGATAAACACAAACAGCCACAAAATCTTTGATATATATTCTGTCCTACCTGCAAAATATGCTCGGGCAGTAGTGGCACAATGTCCATGGGAATAATCAATCAATGTCTCATTTGACTTTAGGCCCAATCAAGAAGATGAAACTCATACCTGGTACTGGTTAATGTTCAAGAATCAGAGAGGGAAAAAAATCAGAGAGGCTAGCTATCACATAGATTTATGGCAAAACCAATTAATATTGGTATAAAAGTAATAAATAAGGTAACAATAAAATGACTTCCAATGCTATTTTGCTCTACTCATGTATCGGTGCCTTATTCAGCCATCATCAAAGAAGCTTCCTCCTGCAGCAGATAGGAACAAATCTAGACACCCACATCCACACAGAGAGTGAGACCTGGGAACATATAGCTCTAAATGGGATCTCTCCATCAAATCTCTCCCCCTCAGAGCCCAGGAACCTGACACCAGAGGAAGAAGAAACAAAGTGCAAAAGCCAGAGGTGATGGAGGACATTGGAAGAACAAGGCACTCTAAATCAACTAAATAAAGCTCAAAGAGACTAAAGCAACAAGTACTATGCTTACACAGGTCTGCACCAGGTCCTCTATGTATGTATTATAATTTTCAGCTCAGTACTTTTATGGGCCTCCTGTGTGTGAGAACAAGTGAGTCTCTGATTATTGAGACTTCTTTTGTTGCTTCTTTTCCTCTGTTGGCTGTCTTTGTTTAATTTCAGTGTGGTAGTTTTCGTTTTATCTTACTGACACACACATGCACATACACTCTAAAATAGTGTATTTGAAGGCCTTCTTCATGGGCAGTAATAGTCTGTTGTTTGTTTTGTTGAACTGATAAAGAAATCTTGTATTTTATGAATAAACATGTTTTATTTTCTTGTATTATCTTGCTCTGCATGACAAATTGGAATATAAAATGTGAGGCACTAATGATCCATGGAAGAACTGCAGCATATTAGAGAATATCCTATATCCATGTACTCTGTCTCAAGCAACAGTTGGTTTATGTCTATCTGGTTTATATAAAATCTGAGAGAGGATTAATACATAGCATAGAAAAAGGGCTCAAATACTTCAAAAAGTAATAATAAAAATGACCTTCATTATCAAACAAAGAGCTTTGATAAGAAGAAATACAACTGCCTAGGAGTAAAATTGATTTTTATTCACTTGTTTTAAATGTAATGTTGGAGGCTTACTGCTGAATAAGTTTGTCCATTCTAGCTCTTGCTGGACTCTGGTTAGATGGCTCAACTCAGCTCTTCTAGCCCAAACTCCTCTCCAAGCTGACTGATTCATTCTGGTTTCTCTTAGCTTCTTACTGAATTTCTCTTCTTGACTTCAAACTCTGGTAATTTGTTCTAATCTTCTGGCTCCTTCTTATTCTCTGGCTTCAACTATGTCTGCTGCACAATCTGAATGGAGCTAAAATTAGTTCCATTGTACTGACTCCTTCACTGACTAAACTGAACTCAACTGAATGAACAAAACTGACCTGAATTTAGTTCCACTCCCTGCATTCAGTTGCAATGACTCTCAACTCCTTGACTCTGAGCTGCATCAAACTTATTGCTTTGAACTCAATTGATTGACTAGAACCTGGAAATCTGCATTCCAGTCTCCTAAGTGCTATGATTAAAGGTGTGTATCATCATGCCTGAACTTTAGTTTTTCTTTACCTGAAACTTGCTCTATGCCAGGCTGGGATGGAAATCAGAGGTCTGCTTGCCTCTGTCTCCTGGGATTAAAGGTGTGTCTATATTCTAACCAAATCAACCAGACCTAGAAGGCCTTTGGATATGATCCCTTGCCAGAGAAGCCATGTGTTGGATTGCAATTACTCTACACTTAGGTAAAACTATAAAAAGTCTTTCTTATCTTTAGCGATTAGAAGATGAAAATCTAAACCCTTTTATTATTCCATCTTATGGATAGAAAGGAGATGATCGAGAATACAAATGACAAACACTAGCATGGTTTTGGGGTAAGGAGAATCCTTACAAATGTTACTAGAATTACTTTGCAAAGAACTCTGAAAAATTGAAGAAATTTTAAGAATAAGCTACTTTTATATTTAGTTATGCCACTTCTGGGTGGGGACTCAAGGGACTCATTATTCTATGAAGACACGTGCACTTCCCTATTCATTGTTGCTCTATTTACAAGAGCTAGAAAATAGAAACAGCCAAGACATCCACCAACTGAAGAATGGATAATGAAAATATAGATTAAATATATGATAGAGTTTTACTTAGCTGCAAAGAAAAGTAAAATTATGTATATGAAGGTAAAGTAATAAAAGTGGGGAGAAAGATACTGTGTGAGTTAATATCATCCCTAAAGAAAACTGTAACATGTATGGACTCTCTCACATTCAGATTCTACCTTCAACTCTTTATTTGGTTGTTTAACTTTGAATCACTGTGGGAACCTGGAGGCTAGAAAGTGGACATGCGCTTGGGAAATCTTAAGGAAAGAAAACCATAGAAACACTTAAAAGAGAAGTAGAGAATGAGGTAATAACATTTAATCATGGAGTAGGGTGTGGACCTTGGGCAAATGGGAGAGCTAGAGTGGGTGGATTAACCAAAAATGAGCAGTGAATACAAAAGCAATATAGAAGTCTACTTGAAACCCAAATAAAAGAGTAAAAATAGGAAAATAGAAATAAAGGAGCTATTCTGCATGGCTAGACACCGTTGTTCCAAGAAGCAGTGAGTGGGTTACTGGTCAAGTTTTACCCTCTTTCCTGATATCCTGTACCCTGCTCATTTCCTCTTGCCTCCTAGTGACCACTCAGTGTTCACGCTGATATCACTTTGGTTCCTGCATATGAATAACACAATGTGGTAGTTTTAGTATCTACAGGGTTTATTTCATGCAATCTAAGATTCTCCACTTCCACTCATTTTATAACAAGTTGTCTCTGTAGACATCTAGTCCAACAAATTCAATAAAAACTGTTTTAGAACTTGGCTTTGGAAATAAGCTTTTCTGATTGCAGAAATACATTGTCTACTGATGACATGTTCCCATTACTAGAGGATAAATTTTACTTTAGAAAAATTTTTAGAAAAATAAGTCAGTTGGATGTATATATGAAATGGAAGAGTTGACTTAATAAATTTTAATTTTGGTAAAAAAAATTATGTGTTTACTTGGTTATAAGGCTTCAAATTGGTTTCAAAAACAGAACTTGGCCTTACCATGTGAAGAGCTTAGAATCTTCTGTACATAATGGCCTACAGCATAAGAACAATTGGCATTTTAGTAAAATAATCAGACTTAGTATACTTAAAATCAACTTTATCAACATAACAAAGCAATATAGTTTACAAAGATATTTATAAAATGTAGTTAAGTATTGCTATGCTTATTTCAAAGCTGGTTATTTCTTTTATGGAACAATTAATTAATCAAAATAATTGAACACTTCAATAAAAGTTCAGATCTTTATACAACAAATACATAATTATATATCTAGAAGTTATGTTTTTTAGTTCCAGAGGTATTTAATTTCAGTCAGTTGATGTATTTGTCATCAGTTAGAAGAGAACCACTGTTCATTTTTCTTAAAGTTACTAGCATATGATCTTATCAATCTCATGTTTGTATTATTAAGATTGAAGGATGGAAACCTCTTTTTTTCCAACCTTACAAAGATGCAAAACTTGTTTCATTTAGTCATAAGCTTGCTTTGTGTCAGCTCTGTGTCAATTAGGATGCTAGGGAATTCATAGAGAATATTATGGTCAAACTTCATTAGCTATACTGTGATATTCCATTAAAATTGTAAATAAGACAGCATGTCAGCATGAGGGGTAGGAGAGGAGACAAGGCCCCATTTGCAGTTCTTTATCTTTTTGAAAGGAGTTTAAAATAAGACTCAAAATGGAACATAAGTACAGTTTATTGAACTTAGAGAAAACAATGGACTACTGAGAGGAAATCTAGGCAGCAGCCAGGAGGAAGGAGGGTGAGGGAAGGAATTTGGGATGGAGAAAGCCTATGGCATCCTGAGACATGAGCATAGGTCTCCAACGGAGGCTAGAAGTGGATGGCTATGAAGGGCCCCTTTATCCCCCCTTTTGCTGTCTAGCATCCCATATCACAGGGTCACCTGTGGGTATCCTGTGCTGTCAACAGCTGTTTCTCTTCACACAAATTCACTGCTGTGGATAGTGGAGAAAAGACAAAGAACATCTTATTGAGAATAACTGGGAAATTTTGAAATTAGACTTGGAAGGTTTTAGTCTTTATGAACTTTAAAAGTCATGGAATTACTGTAAACAAATAGGTAAGTTGGAAGGATATAAGAGATAATTATAGACTGATGACTCGTTCTGTAATTGACAGCTTAAGATGCTCTGGATCTTAAAGGAGGCTGAAACTGGTAATATCATTTGGACTGATTTTGAAGAATATCCTGATCTTCCAACATGGACTAGATTAGACATTGAGGAAATTGAACTTGTGATAGTATTAGAATTCTGATTTGAAGAGATAAATATAATAAGATACATCAGAGCAAGGAGAGGTCAAAGACAGAAAAAAAAGATAGGGAAAGAACCAACATTTAATACATATTTTTTTTTAAAACGACAACTTCACAATGAATGTTTTAAAGCTAGTTTATTCAGTCCTTGGATATACTTCCTTTCACTGTAATAAGATACCTGGCATAATCCACTTTAAAAGAAAAGTAATTTTATTGGTATATGGTTTCAATCAATGATTTTGTCATCCAGTTGCATCTGGATCTGTGCCAAAGCAGTGCATATGTCAGGAAGCATGTAGCAAAAGAGGCTGGACACCTCATGGTACCTTAAAAGCAAAGAAATCAAGACAGGAAATTTCCAGGACCCAGATGTCTCCATAAAGGGCTTATTCCCAGTGGTTTACCTTCCTTCTCACTTTCCATGTCCTGTTTGTTCACCACAGGACTGCAGAATGATGACCTTTCTTTCGGCACATGGGCTTTGTGCAGATTTTAAGGTCTAAACCTTAAAAATCAACACTCAATTAGAAATGAGATTATGAGGAATAAAAACAGAGACCTAGGGAAAGCAATATTTTTCTCTTGGTGTGATTTTTTTCATGAATGTTGAGACTTATGCTTGTATGTGCAATATTTATGAAAGAGGCCTTAGAAATACATCTTATTTCTACTTACTCACATAAGAATTTGAGAAATCACCCTTCCAGTAGTGGCAATATGAAAAGACTAAATAACCACATCTCAATTTATATCTTCATAAAAGGGAGGGCATACAGGAAAACTTCTCAAAATTAGAGAAACAAATAGTGAGAGAAAACTCAACATCTACCAGAGTAAAAACTCATGACCAGATGCCTCTGTGAAAGCTAGTTTTGAGAAAGTAAAACCCATACTATAAGGGACAAACTCATAGAGGATCCTGGTGGACTAGTTTGAGAATTAAAGCTATAAGGGCCATAGCTAATAGGGAGGCTTACGTACTTCGGTGAATTTACTTCAATAGGTCCTCATAAGAGAAAAATTTCTGACAAGGAGAAAAAAATGAACAGTTTTGAAGTGAACCAGAACCTTCTATTTTACACACAAAACTATTATGTCAAGATAATCTACAATTACCACAGATTAGTTCAGTGAAGGTCATCTCAGCATGTAAACTGCATGCAAATAAGGAGATGATCAATTTTAGACATTTATGGATATCTATGCAACTTAGTATAGGTAGAAAGAAAACTAAAGTATACCCAAGAAGTTAATGACCTAAGAACACATACACAAGTTCCCCTGAGACCCAATCATGGGCTCATCCCTACAGCTTCCTGTCACAGTGTTAACACCTCATTTCATTGTAGCTTCTATTCACTGATTGGAAAAAGCAGAATTTCACACAGCTCCTATTACATGCTCACTTGTCAATAAAAAGTTTACAAGGGGATCTCTCTGTTCCTCCCTTATCAGCCTTATCTTTTTGTACAGTGCTAGTAAACACAATAGTGACAATTGGTATGAACAGATTTGACCATATTGGGTACCTGGTTACCAGGGCTGCCTTCTGCTCTGCAGTTGGCGAAGTGGAGATTGTTGCAATCAAGGACCCCTTCATTGACCTCAACTACATGGTCTAGATATTCCAGTATGACTCTATCCATGGCAAGTTCAATGGAATGGTCAAGACTGAGAATGAGACCTTTGTCATCATTGGGAAGCCCATCACCATCTTCTCAGATCCCATTAACATCAAATGGGGTGATGCTGGTGCTGAGTACATCATGGAGTCTATTGCATCTTCCCCACCATGGAGAAGGCTAGGGGCAACTTTAAGGGTGGGGCCAAAAGGGTCATTATTTCCACCCCTTCTAATTCCCACATGTTTGTGTTGTTGTGAACAATGAGAAGAAATATGACAACTCACTCAAGATTGTCAGAAATTCATCCTGTATCACCAACTGCCAAGATCACCCATGACAACTTTAGCATCATGGAATGGCTCATGACCATTGTCCATGCCATCATTGCCACTCAGAAGACTATGAATTGCCCCTCTGGGAAGCTGTGGCATGATGGCCATGGGCCTGCCCTGAAGATCATCCCCATATCCACTGTTGCTGCCAAGGTTGTGGGCAAGGTCATCTCATAGCTGAATGGAAAGCTCATTGGCATGGCCTTCCATGATCCTAACTCCAATATATATGTTGTGGATCTGACATACCGCCTGGAGAAACCTTCCAGGTATGATGACATCAAGAAGGTAGTGAAACAGGCATCCAAGGGTCCACTTAAAGGCAACCTGGGCTACACCGAGGAGCAGGCTGTCTCCTGTGATTTCAACAGTAACATCTATTCCTCTGCCTTTGATGCTGGGGCTAGCATTGCTCTCAATGACAACTTTGTAATGCTCATTTCCTGGTATGACAATGAATACTACTACAGCAACAGGATGGTGGACCTCATAGCCTACATGGTCTTCAAGGAGTAAGAAACCCTGGACCACCCACCTCAGCAAGGACACTAAGAGCAAAAGCTAGACCCCCAATTGCTGAGGAGACCCTGTCCCAACTTGGCCTCCAACACTAAGCATCTTCCTCATAATTTCCATCTCAGACCCCCATAGTAACAGGAGGGGCCTCAGGGGTCCTACCTTTTTTTCACCCTTTTTAAAAAAATTTTCTATATTCTTTGTTTACATTCCAAAGGCTTTCCCCTTTCCAGTTCCCCCCTTACCATATGTCCCATAAGTCCTCTTCCTCCCCCCGCCCATTCCCCAATCACTTCCCCTCTCCACCATTTCTCTGTTCTGGTACTCTCCTACAAAACTGGATTTAGTCTTTTCCGGACCAGGGTCCTCTCCATCCTTTTTCTTGGGAACCTTTTGCTTAGCTAATTGTGTCTTGAATATTCAGAGCTTCTGGCCCTACCTACTCTCTTGAATACCATCAATAAAATTTGCTGCACTCCCCCAAAGTTAATAAGGTATACCAAAAGTGCTACTTTTACTCCCCTGTCCTTCAAAGAATAAAATGAAACAAAACAAATAAACAAAAAAATCTCGGACAAGAAAAAAGCACCAGAACTGGTCAGACATGGCAAGAACTTATCACATATCAGACCCAGAACTGAAAATAGGCACCATGCCAAGAGTTAAAACAGGTATGTCGCACTCAGTGGATGATGTAACCAGAGAAGAAGTTCTGAGAAATATTCAAAGATGAACTAAGGAGAAATAGAACTATAATACCAATAAGAATGCCTTTGATGAATTCTTTGGTAAAATGGGTACATTTGAAGAGACTGTTTCTAAGCTTTAGGGTATGATAATAGACATGTAAAGGTGAAACAGGAAGAAGGAAAGGACTGGACTAAAATACACTGAGGAGCAAGGATACAAATACAAAACATATCATCAAGAACCATGGCTAGAGAGATCAACGACTCCCGGGGAGAAACCACTACTATTTTGCTAAATAACATAGTGTTAAAATGAATCATTATGATTTAGTATAACATAGATTAGTGAATGTTTCAACCCTCACAGAAATTTCTTTGCATAGTAGGTGACAATCAACACAAAGATACACAACTGGTCAGGGTCCAGGGAATAAGAAACTATGGAGTGCTCAGTCCTCTATGAGGTCTACATATCACATTTCCTCCTTGAAAGACTCAGGAAACATCACAGAACAGGAGGAGTAGAGTTTATAAGATGACTGTCTATATGTGACAATATGAAAGCAGGTTTTCTGGATAGAACAGGACTATTACATATATGAACTCAAGAGCAGTTGTGACAGCAATACATAAGACTGAGCAAACTCAAACCACATAAGACTTCAGCATGGAAATAGAAAGTGAGTACGAAGTCATAATATATTCCACTATTTATGGTCATACATATATGTCTAAGATGCTTTCATATAAGTGACAGCAATGATTTGAGGTACAGGTGGGAGGGATTAGGAGAATTTTTAATATTGAGCATGTTCTTCCCATGAAAGCAATATAGTGTTATTTGAAAATAAATCTATTGTAAGCATTTATTATAATCTCCATGGCAATGACTAAAACCTTTAAGTATAATTCATGCTAAATGAAGAGAAAATTGTATCATAAAATTCTCTTGTAAAACTACAAGATTAAAAAAATACGTGGAAAACAAATATTGGATAAAGAACAAAGGCAACAATTTGAGAATGGTAAGATGTACAGAAACAGAGGACAGCGGCTTCATTTATCTCTGAAGGCAGAAGGGACTTCACTGCGGGGCTTGGAAGAAACATTTAGTATAACATTCCAAGCTCTAGCGTCAACCTTGCTCTTTCCCACGTCTCCTCACCTGTCATAAATTGAAGAGAACCTCTAAGTACCCAAGAGTCTTTGGTGAGTAGTACAGATGTTAAAGGGAGATCTCATGATTATTACTTGTCCAGTGAAAAGAAATATTCTCTTAATCTACAGGAGATTGGGCCATATTCCACTACCAGGGAATCAGAGAAGGTTTTGATCCCTCCACTGAGGTATCCTAAGCCAGACAGGGTCACAGGTGAAGCTAAACTTGGCTGTGAGGGAAGTGGGAGTGGGTGGGCTGTGAGTAGGGAGTGGGGTGGGGATGGGATAGAGTGTTTTAGGTCCTGAGTTCAAATCCCAGCAACCACATGGTGGCTCACAACCATCTGTAATTGGATCTGACGCCCTCTTCTGGTGTGTTTGAAGACAGCTACAGTGTACTTACATGTATTAATAAATAAATAAATCTTTAGAAGAAGAAGAAGAAGAAGAAGAAGAAGAAGAAGAAGAAGAAGAAGAAGAAGAAGAAGAAGAAGAAAAAGAAAAAGAAGAAGAAGGAGGAGGAGGAGGAGGAGGAGGAGGAGAAGAAGGTTGATAGGAAAGGAGGATAACATCTGTAATGTAAATAAAGAAAATACCTAATTAAAATGAAGCTTGAAACAGTATAATATATTATCATCAGAGTTTTTGTAGCTAGGAGTCAGGGAAGTATATAGCTTGGTCTGCTTCTCAGGGCTTACACAAAGCTGAAACTATCAGCTATTCAAGCACAATTCAGGCCCCTGTGGCAATTAGGATTGCAGTAGCTGAAGAGGTCCTCTGGCCGATCACAGCATCGCATCTTGTATGCTTTTTCAAGAGTGTGAGGAGATAAGGGAAGAACGCTGACCCAAGATCAGGGCAATCCAGGGCAGTCACTTCAAACAACTCAAAGCCAACAGGGACCAAGAGCGGCAGAACAGCTGAAGTCTTATTTGAATGAACTAAAGAAGTCCCTTTACCTTTTTCGTCCATTTTGACTTAATCATGGGAGTAAGAGCCATCACTTGAAAGTCTCAGCTACACTCTAGACTCCGGTGTTGTTGGGCCATGTGATCCTTTAGTGGGCCATGTTAAAATTCTGCCTGCTATAGGAAGTCTGGTGCCTGTGGATAGTATTCTGGTATATATTTCACCAAAGATGAAATTCAATTTTATTGTTAACAGGGTAGTCAGAACATATGTAAATCTATCTGTAGGCTACCAGGTTGTAACTTATAGAGCAATTATGAGACAAATTAAGTCACTTCATGTTTGTAATCTTTTGAATTGTGTATTCTCAACAAATACTTTATGATATGGTGAAAATTGGTAGATGATGGGTTAAAATGGTGAATCTAAGTCCCCATATTGATGTAAGAGTGATTCAATGTTCTTTCTTGCAGAATCTAAAGGTGACAAGGTTTTTATGGGTTATTTTGAAGCCTCCTGCCTTATTTAACATGCACAGGGCAGCGAGCTCTGCTGACTTAGTGTCTTTGAACTTTAGCTTTATGCCTGAGCCACACTGGGGAGCTCTTATTAATTATAATCCCTACAAACATTATCTGGTACTGTTTGTTTCGCTGGGCATCAATTATTTTAATGGATAAATATTAGTGTGTATAAAAGGAGCAACAACATAAAATCAAATTTGGAAATGAACACTATGTTTAAGGACCTTGTACTTTCCTGAAACAAAAATCTAGATTTACCACTACATCTTTCCTTACCTCTGAAAAGACAAGGGTTGCATTACTTATAACTGGTTTCTGATAAGCTTTATTTTATTTGACAGAATATATCTATGATTAACAGTAATTAGACACAATATAAATATCACTGTACATTTTATTGTCGCTTCTTGTTTTTCTAGAAACCATTCCAGAATAGAGTCATGCATGTTTTCCTCTGATGATTCCTATAATGACAGGACTTGCTGCAAGCTACGTTTTAGAAGATGATATGCCTGGAACGTGTCAATGCAAAGAAGCCACATATGTAACAGGCTTCCCAGTTCTTAGGGTTTTATGTTTTTAATAATAGATTGAGCTGTTAGTTACCTGCTTGACAACTTTATTGTCCTTATCCAGTTGCCAAGTGAGAAACAGTCCCAAACTGACAGCAGGTATTAAAAACACCTACAAGTGAGCCAAGCCATCAAGACCTCATAAAACTTGAGATGAAGTGTTCCCTCTGCTGTGCCCCATTGGCCAGGCTTTTTCCTCAGAGCAATGGTCCCCTGCTGCTGCAAGTGGAGATGGCAGACATTTCAAGGTGAAAGCATCAATTTTTAACTGAAACACTCAACCTTTTCCCCAAACAAAATAAAGCATTTTTTCTCTTACATCTCAATATTTGAAGCTGATTCATCAGCCAAACAGGATTAAGAACAAAGGGAGGCTGTCTTTCCCTGGACACATCTGAAGTGCTCA
Organism: Apodemus agrarius; assembly: GCA_964023405.1. NCBI lineage: Eukaryota > Metazoa > Chordata > Mammalia > Rodentia > Muridae > Apodemus > Apodemus agrarius. The sequence goes on along the minus strand of OZ030007.1, from coordinate 98,392,970 downwards.
TAAAAAGGAGTTGTGTTATCAGGTATTCAAACCATATTTCCCCTTTTATAGTAAGAATCCGTAAAAAAAGAAATTATCACAGAAGATCCCCTTGTAAGGAAGATGCCCAGTAATTTCTCTGTTACTATTGAGGACTGGATTCATTTGAAAAGCGTTCATCAGTTTACTAAGACGCAATATAGAGTTATAAACCCAAATCATCTAGAGCAGAAAGAACATAGTATGCAAATGAGGAAAGGATGGAGAAAGGGAAGGATATGTGATCATTCTAAGCACCCTAGTGCACAGCTCACCTGAATACATGCTCTATTTTTTCCTTTCATATATTACATCCTGACCGCAATTTCACCTTCCTCCTCTCTTCCAAACTTCTCTAAATTATTATAACTTCAGTTACTGTAAAATCAGAATAAGTTACATACTTTTTTATCCTAAATTGAAGAATTATAATCAAATAAAAGCAGAAACAAAGTCCAATAGTCTAAAAAGCTCAGTATTAGTCGTATGGGATTCATTTATAATATCCTGAGTTCCAAATATCTGATATACTGCACATCAGACATATATTTTCTGAGGCACAATAGTACCAAAATTACTGTTATAAAGTAGCAATAAAAATAATTTTATGGTTGGGGGTCACTACAGCATGAGGATCTGCATTAAATGGTTGCAGCTTTAGGAAGGTTCAAAACCACGGCTCTAGACTCAGGCCAGCTCTACTCCCTAGCTGCTGCTGTCTCTGACAATCTGATGATTCTGGCATTCCCAAAATGCTAGAGTTTTCACTGCAGCTGGACTGCACCCTCACTAATAAATTCTCCTTGGCTCTCTCTAGAGACTCCAACCCTGCCACAAAGTGCCAAGCCTCAGCTGCACTCTATGATTCCTTTATGCCATCAAAAACAGTAATACCTGGGTGACTCTTGCACTACCAAGATTGGTTGCCAGTACAAGGTACAGCCTTGGCCACCTCTGGACCATAACTCTATGGTCTAACCCTCTACTCTAACCCTAACCCTAACCCTAACCCTAACCCTAACCCTAACCCTAACCCTAACCCTAACCCTAACCCTAACCCTAACCCTAACTCTAACCCTAACCCTAACCCTAACCTTTGGGTTGAGGGCTTACCCAAAGGTAACACAATAGATCTTGTTAATTACAAGTATTTCTTTAGCCTCATTTGCTCAGACACCACAGAATCTTTATACAAAATATCACTTAAGTAGCTCTGATTGTCTTTGCTTCCTGATGAAACTTCACAAAGGAGGCCTGCTTTGTCTGTACTTCTCTCAGCATTATCTTCTAAGTTCCCACAGAACAGGCCACTGAGCTATGAGACGCCATGTGTTTCATGTTCAAAGTTCAAATGCTCCAATGATTCTCTCAAGAACACATTATCAGGTCCATCGTGGTGACCTCTCATGACCTAGTAACTGTTTCCGCCTTGGTGAGGATTTCAATTGTTGTGAGAAAATACCTTGACCAAAAGCAACTTGGAGAGGAAATGATTAATTCAGCTAACACATGAGAGGAAAGCTGGATCAGGGATCTAGAGGAAGGAGCTGATGCAGAGCCTATGGAGGGATGCTGATTACTAGCTTGATCCTCCTCCTGACCTGCTCAGCCTGCTTTCTTACAGGCTTTCTTATAGCATCTAGGACTACCAGTCCAAGTGTGGTAACATTCAGAGTAACCAGGGCCCTCCCACCTCAGTTATCAATCAAGAAAATGCATCACAGGCTTATCCACAGACCAGTCTAGTGGGTGACACTTTCTCAATTGAGGCTCCCTTTTCCAAAATGACTTCAACCTATGTCACCTTGACAAAAACTAGCTAGCACATATTGTATATGTGAATGGAAAACCTGGAATCAACATGTGAAATAAAATTTAAAGAACAGTCCTTTGAGGTAAATGAAAAATTATACTTTCTAAAGTGACATGTGACAGCACCTTTGGCAGTTGCCTATTCAAATTATTGTCTTTGGGGAACAGGATATTCTCTGTGACAAGCCTCAGCTTCAGAAGCAGATACTAAAATTTCTGCAGCTCATTTTGTTTTCTGGCTTTATAAGTGAGTAATGTCTCTGTCTTACCCATGGTGGATGTCAAAACAGAAAACATCTAAAGAATGTTCTACCAATTTCTTAAAAATAAAAATGTGTCACTGATGCCTTCAAGAAACATATCCTTTGGGTTACTTCATCCAAAAGATTTACCGAGACATAAAAAAATGAACAAAAATGAAAAAAGTAAATATATTTTAGATTAGCAACAATTTGCATAAGGCAAAACCATCATAGGTAGAATGTTTTTATACTTAGTAATCATTGACCACATACACATATTTCGCCACATATTTCACCATTATTCAAATATCTCTTTTGTTGGAAAACTTATTTGTTGGGTTTTAGTACCAGCTTCATGGGACAGGTGTTTACCATGAGCTTTCTTTTTATGGACTGTGTTTGAATTACAAACCATATCTTCCTTGAAACTCTTGGAATGGGAGACTTTCTGTGTGACACAGTCTGAGGAGTTCCTTTCTAGACCTTCTCCGTTCCTCTTTCAGTATCTTAGTCCCTCAATCTCTTCTCTTTTCCCATCTTCCTGTCTTCTTAGAGCCACTCTTTCTCCTTCTTTTCACCCTTTTCTCTAAAATGGACATCTTGTACGGAGATGTTCTTTTTCGTTTATAGCAGAGTGACATACTTGAAAGCACTTTAATTATTTTTTTTTATTATTTATCATTTCTGGGTTTATATAACAAGAGAAAACTTTCAAAGTATTAACCTGACCCATATATAAGCCCATTTTACTTTTACATTAAACTAACCGAGTTAATAAATATGACAAGAAGATAAAGCACAGATGTTAGCAAGGTTTTATCCTGTGGAAAATCCTCAACAATAAGTTGCATTGAAATCTGGAGTGTGAGGTAAATCCGAAAACTTAGAGCTTTATAGTTTCGCCTCCAAGATGCATATGAAGCAATTGGAGCTCGAAGTGATACCATCTTCAGAGTAGAGCAGGAACAAGTTGAACATTTTCTATTTTCTCCTTGGCTGGGTACCAGCTGCCAGGTTTTGCCTTTTAAAAAATCTAAAGAAAAAAAAAGACTGTTTTATAGAATTTAGGAAACGAAGTGATTTTTTTTATTTCCAAGATGGGAAAATATTTATTATATATCATGATGTGGTAGATGGAGGAATTTGTAAAAAAAAAAAAAAACCACAAATTTCTTCGAAAAATGTAGATGTAATAATGTAAAGGGCAAAACTATAGTTAGATCTTCTCAGTGGAGCATTCCAGAGGTACCATTCTAACCTTCCATATTGGACTGGGAGTTATTATTGTTATTAAGGTATCTATGTTACTGTAATGCTAATAGGTCAGAACATAATAGTAGCAAATCCTTTTGAGGATATATGTGAGGACAATGTTTGGACTAAAACACGTAGTCCTTTTACAATGATTCTGCAGAGCAGTGGGAAACCTCTTCTGTTTAAATATATTTCTGACTGCTGTTTATCACTAGTTCCACTTAAAAAATTACTCTTAGACAGGGGAGAAAGCCAAATCTGTAAAAGGACTGGTTTAGATCCCCAGGCCTCATGGGTAAAAAGCTAACTAAATGTGGCTCCATGTGTCTGTGGGTCAAGTCCAGGGCTGTGGAGAAGGGACAGGAAGAAGAAGGAGCTCACTGGTAAGCTGGCCGATTGACTCAGTGTGCCCCAGGTTCAGTGACAACTTCGTGTCGGGGAAGAAGGAGAATGCCTGAGGAAGTTACCTGATGTTAGCCTATGGCCTCTGCATACACGCATATAAACCTGCATGCATGCATACTCATGCATTACACATAATGCTGTATAGATATATACACACAGAAAATCATAATTTCGCATACTTCCTTAAATAAATACCCTATCCTTAACAATGGAACACCATGCACTGTTACTCTTGAAGCATCACTTCCAGTGTAAACTACAAAGGGGATTTAGCTTTAGTAGATTCCAGAGAGCGATAGGATTTCTCATCAGCATTTTTGCTTCAGGAGTCACAGAGTGTTACCTCACTTCTGTGACTTCAAATGCCGTCTTTTGAGCTTCTTTTGATGCTGTCAGCTCCTGTAAGGAGAAATTTAGCTTCCATTACAGAAGTGCAGAGTTGTTCCTCAGCAAAGGATGTCTAACAGTAATTTGACCTTCGTCTCTTTATCAGCTGACCATAGGAATCAGAACAGGTTTCTGCGAGGTTATTATCAAGTTTTAAATGTTATATTTACACTGTTAACCTCCTTGTAACAATTAATGTTTCAGGTAGGAAAAGATTCCATAAAGATTCTTCCACTGGTCATTTTGAAAAAGCCCTAAATAGGGTTAATACCTCCTCTTTTTGTTGTTTTTGCTCTTTAAAGACATTTCTCCTTTCTGGTTACATCAAAACATTCACACATATCAATTGTCTAATTTATTAATCAGAGATATGACTATACTCATGACCTGACATATTTACTCTCTGTAAACCAATCTTAAGAGAGTTAAATATAATTAAGAGCTGACAGGAAAGCACAGCACTATGAAAGGACTATAATTTTAGTATTCTTAGTAACTTGAGGTGGTATGATGGGGTCATCTCTATCTGTAACAGAGTAAAAGTCAATATGGGGTCCAATTCCTTATTGACTTGTCCTGTTATCTTCTTCCCAAATGATGAATCCTGAAAGAACATTATCTGTTTGTCTGTACAGTCCCTCGGCTTCCCGCAGATGTCTATGCAATAGTTTCTATACTGTACTTTGGTTCTTAGTGCATTGATTTTCATACCAAATTCAGTTCATAACACTCTAGTCCTGCTGGAGTAAGCATTTCTTATTTCCTGACTTTGTAGGACACAAACTTAGATAAAAAGGAGAAGTTTTATAAGAAATTGTGTGACATTACACCATTTTTAATCAAATTCAGAATGTCCGGAGGTGTTACTTCTAAGAGGATTCTGAAACACTCAATGTCCACTTAGATTAGAACAGGGTTACAATAACCCCAGCTAGATCAATGTAGTAGTACACTACACACTCATAATTGCAGTCTCATTTGTTGAATTTATTTCATAATGCTCAGATATTATGGTGATTATTTTGAGATTTTTTAACATGAAATTAAAATTAAAATTTGTTCAACATTCTAATATATCAACATTTGTAGGGCACATCATATTGTTAAACATTCCTTCATTCTAGCCTATGGTTTAAAAGTATTACAGAACAACAGTGAATACATTAATTATTCCATTATGTTGTTAGTTGAACAATGGCACTTTTAAAATTGTGGGGCATCAGTAAGTTCTGGTGTGTTCTGTACATACTGCAAAGGGCAGATGGGGCAGGTGTTGTTGCTCTTGTGTAAACAGAACCTGGCAAGCCTTCCCATATGGCTGCCTGAAGGTTTTATCCTCACTATATAGTATTGGTCCATTGGAAACTGACAGGGCCATAATGGCTCTAGCCTCATTGGTACATTGCATCGCTGCTAACCTCATATCAGTGGTGGTCTGAATAGGCCTGGCCCCCATAGACTCATGTATTTGAATGCTTGGTCCACAGGGAGAGACATTATTAGGAGATGTGGCCTTGCTGGAATAGGTGTGGTCTTTTTTGAGTAAGTATATCATTGTGACGGAAGACTCTGGGGTCTCTATTTTCAAATCTGCCCAGTGAGGTATAGAGTCTTCTATTGCCTGTGGATCAAGTGGTAATACTCTCAACTCCTTTTTTCCATGTCTGCTTGTATGCTGCCATGTCCTGCCATGATGATAACGGACAAAACCTCTGAAACTGTAAGCTAGCACCAATTCAATGTTTTTCTTTATAAGAGTTGTCATGGTCCTTATGTCCATGCAGTAATAAAACCTTAATTACAACAATAAACAAATGGTCTTTTAATAGTGAGATTCAGTTAGAGGAAGTACCTTACTAGGACCATGATTTCAAGTATGTATACTGCCCTGGTCCCTTCAACCTCTCTTTTCTCTGTTTCCTGCTCACAGTGAGTTGAGTATCTTTGCTCCCTCAGTTTCTCACCATGTTCAGCAACTAAGTCCAAAACCAACAGAGCGTCAAAAACATGCAGTGAGACATAGGAAATAGTGAGCCAAAATGGATCTTTCTTCATTATAAGGTGATTATTTCTGGTATTTTGTGACAGCATTCAAAACCTAACATTTCCCAAATCTCTCAGAACAATTTCTGTTCAGGTCCTGTCAGTCCATTCTAGGTATTTAAGTTCTAGAATTTTCTTGATATGTCCAGCTTTGGTTTATTTTTCAGCCTAATCTTCTCATTTCCATCTCACACTATCAAATATTAAGGCAAGGCTTAGTTCTTTATGTCAGAATAAAGAAGCACATCCTTCTCATTTGTTCCCGAGTTGTCCTCTTCTATAATAAAAGGCATACATGTATATGTATATACATATATGCCTACATGAGTGGCCTTAAAATAATTTTGTTGTGATGTATTCTCAGGAAATGGTGTATATATCTATATCGATATCCATATCTATATCTATATCTGTATCTATATCTATATCATCTATATCTATTATCATCTATATATTGATATCGTGTGTTTGAATGTTTGGTAGATATACATACAGATATAGATATAGATATAGATATAGATATAGATATAGATATAGATATGGATATGGATATGGATATGGATATGGATATGGATATGGATATGGATATGGATATAGATATAGATATAGATATATAGATAGATTTACCTGAAGTTACATAAAACTGCTGGTCAATAAAAGAAGTAGTAATGGAAAAGTTTTAAGAAGGCCTGAGCTAGATGCCTGTCTCTATTGGTATTTTTCTTTTTTTTTATTAGATATATTCTTTATTTACATTTCAAATGATTTCCCCTTTCCTATAAGAACCTGCGGCAGCAAGTGGCTGTACTACTTCATCAAGTGCCATGATAGTAAATGAGATTTGAGCCCTGGCAACCTAAGTCTCATGCCAATATCACTGCTCTTACTCTACATTTCAGAGTGTTTACAGAGTCCCAGTTGGATTGTAAAAGAGCTAAGTAAGCTTCTGTTTACCAAGTAGGGTGGTTTGAATAGTATGGCCACGATAAACTCTTATGTTTGAATGTTTGGTCCGTAGGGGTGCCACTATTAAAAGGTGTGGCCTTGTTGGAATAGGGGTGGCCTTGTTGGAGGAAGTATGTCACTGTGGGAACAGGCTTTAGGGTCTAGGAAACTTAAATGTGATCAGTGTGTCTGACAGTCTTGTGCTTTCTAAAGATCAGGATGAAGAACTCTCAGTGCCATGTTTGCCTGCCTGCCACCATGCTTCTTGCCATGACAATACTATACTAAACCCCTGAAACAGTGAGACAGCCCAGATTAAACAATTTTATTTATATACGTTGTCATGATCATGGTGTCTTCTTCACAACAATAAAACAGTAAGATACCAAGGAAAACACATTTTTTAAGGACAAAAGAATAATACAGATTCTGATTTTTCCAAGAATGAATATCTAAGACCCTGATACTCACTGCACAATTAACAACCTAATTTATTTTGACCCTCATTGTCCTGTCCTGTAGATGCCTTTATTTCTGATTTGTAGCTAAGAAGCTAAAATAAAGACTCATTGTATTTCAACTACCCTTAGATCCTCAATTAAAAATGTTTCTAATTATATGAAGAGAACATCTTGCTCTCAAACTCTGTGTCACATAACCATGGTAGCATCTCCCCACTTCATTTCTATCATCTTGATTTTCACTTAACTATATGAAATCTAGTGTATTAAACTCCACTCCTCAAAGATTTTGCAAAACATTAAAACTAAAACTGTTTAAAAATAATTGAAATGTTTAAATGCCAAAATTTCCTTCCTTCTTTCCTTCTGTCCTTCCTTCCTTCTTTCCTTCCTTACTTCCTTCTTTCCTTCCTTCTCTTTCTTTTCCTTTCTTCTTTTCTTTCTCTTTTCACTCTTTACTCCTTTCTCCTCTCTCTTCCACTCCCATAAGTCCATTCTTTCATCCTTTGTGGCTGGTGTTGATATCAAACTCAGAGACTTATACATGGTAGGCAAGCATTCTACCACTCACTTACAAACTCAGTTCCAGTTACCACAATTTTCATTTTTCTTAAATGACAAATAATACTTAACTTTAATAGGTAAATACTAAATTCTACTTAATACTAAAACAGAAAAAATGCATTTTTCCCAATATATTCTTTTGGTACATGTAATGGAAAACAAATATATATATATATATATATATATATATATGTATATGTATATATATATATACATATATATATATATATTTGGGCTGGGCACATATCTCACTTGGTGAACTGCCTTGGGCTTTACCTGTGGAACACCACCCTATAAAGCAGAGGCTGTAATGCAGTCCCAACAGTTGGGAGGATCAAAAGTTTAAGGATCATCCTTACAGGTAAGTGGCAGGCCAACCTGAATGAGTTCTTAGCAATAAGGAAATAGTCTCATATTTCTACAATGACATTAATGAAGGTGCCTTTGGAAGTCTAATTTTTCTGTGTTCTGTTTTCACAAGATTTTAGGGAAACATAAAGAGTTATGGATTGCCTTAAATGTGAACCTGCCTTTGAAGCCTCTTAGGTTCTCTTCAGAGTGAAGGTTTTCATGAATGCTTGTTCATTTCTGTACTTAATCCTGTCTGTATTGTATAGGTAAAGAATAGAATAATGAAAGACAGACCCTGTGTCACATGGTTGTTTTGTTTTGTTTTGTTGTGTTTTATTTTTAATTCTGGATCCTAGTCCATGATCATCTTTGTTGCATTCTTTATCTGATTCTGGAGTTGGATTTCCCCCAGGGTATTGCCAGTCCTACTTTAATTTTATTTCCTTTCCTCCCTTGGTATTCTCATTCACTCATTTGAATTTAATTTCTGTACATAGTGTCTACCCAGTTGCCCGTGCCACTTGCCTTAATTCCATTCCTCCACATCCCTGACACCCACAGGGTTGTCTGCTAAAACAATGAGTAAAGTCAGTACCAGCCTCTAACTGCTCTTTAAAGCCCCTATCTTCTCTCTGTATCTACTAACCTTTCTCTAGCTGAAGACGTCACCTTCCTCTAAAATTGTTCCTTAGGGAGCGAAAAAGATACTCATCAGTGAAAAGTGCATACTATTATTGATGAAGACCCAGGCTCAGTTCACAACAAACACATCTGGTGGCTCACAACTGCCTGGAGCTCTAGCTTTTTCTCCTCTTTATTTTAGTATTCATGTAGCAGCCTGAATTTTGTTTCAGGTACAAGCCTAATGTTGTCATCTTTTGATTAGAATTCTCCAACATCTTTCTATTGCTCTTACAACAAATACTCTAATATTTACAACAGTCTAAAAAACCCTAAAGTAGTATGATCCATACCACATCTTCAAGAAAAATGTCACCTTTTAATGTTGCCTTTCCCTTGCCTCTAGTTCTTATTTTTATATTTATTTATTTAATGTTAAACTCCAGATTTTCTTCCCCTCCTGCTCCACCCTCTGACTGTTCCACATCCCATACCTCCTCCTGCCTCCTGCCTCCTGCCTCCATGATGATGTCCCCACCTTCACACCCCCTACCTGATCTCTAAACTCCGTGGGACCTCCAGTCTCTTGAGGGTTAGATGCATCTTCTCTGACTAAACCTGGACCCAGCAGTCCTCTGTTGTATATGTTTTGGGGGGCCTCATATCAGCTGGTATAATGTTGCTGGTTGGTGGTCCAGTGTTTGAGAGATATCAGGGGTCAACGTCCTCCTACAAGGTTGCCCTTCTCCTCAGCTTCTTCCAGCTTTTCCCTAATTCAACCACAGGGGTCAGCAGCTTCTGTCCACTGGTTGGGTACAAATAACTGCATCTAACTCTTTCAGCTGCTTGTTGGGTTTTATTTGGAAGTCATTCACGACAGGTCCCATTTTGTGAGCTCATAGCCTCAGTAACAGTGTCAGGCCTTGGGGCCTCCCCTTGAGCTGGATCCCACTTTGGACCTGTCACTGGACCTTCTTTTTCTCAGGTTCGTCTCCATTTCTACCCCTGTAGCTCTTTCAGACAGGAGTAATTATGGGTTAGAGTTTTGACAGTTTGATGGCAACCCATCCCTCACTTGATGCCTTGACTTTCTCCTGGAGGTGGGCTCTACGCGTTCCCTCTCCCCACGGTAGGCCATCTTGTCTAAGATCCCTCCTTTTGATTCCTAAGAGTCTCTCACCTCTCAGGTCTCTGGTACATTCTGGAGGGTATGAAACTAGAAGGCTTCTGTAAAGCAAAAGACATAGCCAATAAGACAAACAAGTAACCTACAGACTGGGGAAAAAAAAACCTTCACTAACCCCACATCTGATAGAGGGTCAATATTCAAAATATATAAAGAAATCAAGAAGCTAACCACCAAAAAACCCCAAACAACCCAATCTAAAACTGAGGTATAGAATGAAACTAAGAATTCACAACAGGGGAATTTGGAATTGCTGAGAAGCACCTAAAGAAATATTCAAAGTCCTTAGTGATCAGAGAAATGAAAATCAAATGACCCTGAGATTCCTCCTTACACCAGTCAGAATGGCTAAGATGAAAATCTCAGGTGACAGCACATATTGGTGAGGATGTGGTGAAAGAGGAACATTCCCCCATTGCTGGTGAGATTGCTAACTGGTACAACAACTCTGGAAATCAATCTGGAGGTTCCTCAGAAAATTGGAAATAGATCTACCTGTAGACCCAGCAATACCAATATACCCAAAAGATGACCCACCATGCCACAGGGGCATGTGTTGCACTATGTTCATAGTGGCATTGTTTGTGATCACAAACCAAAGGGCATGTGGATAAGATATAAAGCACTTGATTTCCATAATGCAAAGCAGCTGTAGATAAAATCGAGAGAACTCTATGCATTAGTGGAAATAATAAATGTACTCATTAGGAGGAAAACCTAAAGGTCAGACTTTATTAAATGTGCTCACAACCCAATTTGTCATCTCTGTAAATAACGTAAGTAAATATACAAATTTATATTGAGAGGTGAGAGAAGCTGGAAACAGCCCAGATGTCCCACGACAGAAGAATGGATGCAGAAAATGTGGTTCATTCACACAATGGAATACTACTCAACTATTAGGAAAGAAAACATCCTGAGTTTTGCATGCAAATGGATGGAATAGAAAATATTCTGAGTGAGGTAACTCAGACCCAAAAGGACAGGCATGGTATGTACCCACTAATTAGTAGATATTCACCAATTAAAAAAATACAGAATATCCAAGATACAGTCCATAGAACTCAAAAAAGTCAACAAGCTGAAGGGCCTAAGTGAGGATGCTTCAGTCCCACTTGGGTGGGAGAAGAAAGCAATCACAATGGGGGAGAGAGGGAGGGACCTGGGAGGGAAAGTGTACAGGGCAGGGGAAGATGGGAATATGATATGGCATTGGGTTGGGGAAAAGGACTGAAGTCCTGAGGAGAAAGAATGGAAACAGGCAACCTGGAGAGGTAGGAATTTGGGGGGGGGGACCCTCCAGAATGTACCTATAGTACTTATAATCAATTTTTTTTTCAGTTTGGGGACATGAAAACAACATGAACCAGTGCTATATAGGTAATATTTAAAAGAAATTAGTGTTCATTCTTGCATACATTTTTTTTTATAAAAAGCAAATGGCATGGATTTAATTTGTATATTTACTTATATTATTTACAGAGATGACAAATTGGGTTGTGAGTACATTTAATAAAGTCTGACCTTTAGGTTTTCCTCCTAATGAGTACATTTATTATTTCCACTAATGCATAGAGTTCTCTCGATTTTATCTACAGCTGCTTTGCATTATGGAAATCGAGTGCTTTATATCTTATCCACATGCCCTTTGGTTTGTGATCACTAGCAAGGTTTCCTTCCCAGAACTGCTTGTCAGCACAGTCTTTCTTTAAACCAAGCTTTGGTGTGACTTCTATCTTTATTTTCTCCTTCCTCTTCCCTTTCATATGCTTGCTGCCAGTGCTCTCGATGCATAGTGCCTCTCAATTCACTCTACCAGCTTAGGCTACAGCAGTTATCTGCTGGCTGAAGTTAGGGCAGAGGGGATGGGGAAGAAGTTGGGAGTCTGACATTGGAAATTATTTTCTCCCCCGCCCCCAAAGTAAAATTTATTTCCCTAAATCAGTTCATTGCCTCCTTCTCATATGCTCTGCAGGGCTTTTTTTTTTTTTTATTTTTTATTTTTGGTGAAAGATGGGCCTAAAAGTGAGACAGATGTACTCTGGCAGTAGGGCAAGTTCTCCAAAGTGAAATGTAGTAAATTAACACCCAAAGAATGAGAGATAGACTCTCTTTGTCCTGTCATATCACAAGGCCTAGTCTCTATGAAAAATTAATCAAGTTGAGTAAAGTGGGTGCATAATGTAGTTAAATGACTAAGGAGTCTAGTTTCCTCATTTGTAATGTAGAAAATGGAGAGAAAGTGTTCTGCACCCAGCATTTATTAAATTGGTTCGCTTTCTTCTTTCTTCCCAACATGATCACCTAGGAATGTTTTTTCCTAACCCCTTTTTTTGGACCAAGTCATAGAGAATAGTGTGCTTTGCTTTAATGGAAACTCTATTGCCTTAACAATTCTGTGCAGTTGATTGGGATTTTCTTGCCTAATTATTATATGCAAATTTATCTTCCTTTTAGGTCTTGACTTGGTACCATGATATATCTACTGTATATGTTTGGGATTAATATGGTAATGTGCAAAGTTATTGCACATTATCTATCAAAATTTCCGTAAGGTCTTATAAAGTGTCTCTTTCAGAGTCACTTTTTTTTTACAGCAGTAGTAGTGTGACAGCTCTTCTGAAAATTGGACTCTCAATTCTATCTAGCTCCCCACCCCTATCTCTCTTTGTCTCTGTCTCCTTCCCTCCTTTCCTCTCTGCTTTGCTATAATTCTATGAATATTTATCGTCAAAAGTTGTGGGTTGAAATCCTATGTCCCAATGGGATGGTGTTAGGTAGGTTTTTGAGGAAAAATTAGGCCATCAGGACAAAAAGCATCTGAATGGAATCACTATGATTATGAGAACTCACAGGACTGGCTTCCTTCTGCCTTAATTCTACCATATGGGCATACAATATAAAGAGCCATCTCTGAACCAGGAATAGACTTTTACTAGAACTTGACATCTGGGTCTGTCTTCCGCCTTCCAGACTCTAACCCTCTGAGAAACAAAGTTCAGATATTTATCTGCCACCTGAAATAGGACACAGTGTTGCCAAGGAGCCTGAACTGACTCTGGAAATTCCTCTCTCTTTGTAGGTGGCTTGTTCCTGCTTCCATAATACTCTCTGCCATCCATGTTCAGATTTTCATTTGCTTTGTAAAGACATTTTAAAATTGCCAGTTTTCCATGAATCCTCCTTTTTGGCTATACTCATCTGTCTTTCAAACTAAAAAGATGTTACAGAAATTTAGAAGCAAGAAAGCAAAGAAAAAAATCAAGAAAAGACCTTTGTTTTAACGTCATAAAGAATGTTGGTTTTATTAGAGTCCCACAAGGCCTTGCTTAGCATACTGCCGTGTCTATTATGATTCACTCCTGTGTACTACAAAATGACAATCTCCTGATCACTTCCTCCTGTAGAAATGCATTCTTTATTTCTGTACTAGAAGCTGCCCTCCTCTTCAAGTGGGAAGAGTTACATTATATATTGTGTGTGATTTACTTTGTACTTAAAATTCTCTGCTTCTTGTTCAAAGTTCTTCTTAGTATTGGCTGTGTATTTTATCTGATTCTCATTTCTTTAACAGATTGCTGTGTATAGCAGAATATTTCAGATGTTTTTCATTCAGTCAATACACTCCTAATCATGAGCTATACTCAGTGAAATAGTCAGATTCTATTTTTAAAAGCACAAAGCAAATGATACCAAATATGTTTCATTTAATAACCTTATTGTATTAGAAACAGCACCTTATTGTACTGGTCTCAGATTCTATACTTTACAATAAATCAATTATTAATTATAACTTTTATGTTGTCATTCTATGTTGGGAATCATGTCTGAAAACACAGACTTTTTTTACACTATTATTTTGTTGTTGCTACTTTCTCCAAGAACTGCTAAGACATTAGAAGGAGAAACTTCCCACCCCTAAGCAAGCTTACTATCTGCTTAGAATGATTTTTCTATTCCAGTCCCTTAATTAGCACAGCCTGACTATTCAAAGAGAGTTAGGGTGAACTTCCAGAAAGAGACATCAGACATTTTGTGGGAAGCACCATGCAAGTAAATCCTACGTTCCCCAAACTCCTGCTCTCAAAATTCTTACTTCCTTGCTTCTAGCACTCCTAGGCTGTGGCATTACTGTCCTTTCAAGAGCCCAATCAATTCCTGTATATTGAAAGACCCAGTTTAAGCCAACTTTCAAATCCTCAGTGATTCTGAGTCTGGCCTTAACTTCTCTGAGCTATCAAGCAATTTTTGTCAGGATAATATTTTCTGTCTATAGTGGTGATATTTGAGAATCCTGCATTCTATAGCACATGACATAGGTTATATACATTTAGTTTAAAATAAAACAAAACCAGCTGTGTAGTACATCATCCATATAAGCCAGCACTTACAAGGCTGACCCAGGAAAATTCCTGGGCAAGTTGGAAGCCATTTTGGATTACAGAGTGAGACAGTGAGACTATGCCCCATATAAAATGACAAAATAAAACCAAAACCAAAAATAAATAAATAAATAAATAAATAAATAAATACCAACCAAAAACCCACCCAACCAATTAAAACCTGAATTTCATAGTATTTACTAAATTTAGACAATAGGAAATGCTAATGCATTTGGAGACTACAAGTTGAGAATGAGAGCATGAATAGCATAAAGGGACATCACAGTTTTAGCTGACAGAATTTTAATGCCAGTGCTTAAATGCTAAGTAGCATTGAGTAACAGAACAGCTCATATTTTGCTTTGCGATTAGAGTGGACTTTGATACTCATTTTATGAGAGCCTTTATAAGTTACAGGCAGAGGTTAAGAGTAATCACAATTTTTCCTCCTCTGGTTTTAATAAATTCCTCTTGGGCATTTCATTCTGTTAAATCAAGTAGCAGACAAAATGTAATGCATTTCTAACCTTTAAAGTATGTGCAAAACTTAGTTCATAAAAAATAAATGAGGAATGCAATGTGGCAATGATAATGATACTTTCTCTTGGGTTATTCTGCCAAAGGATGTGGTGCATTATGGTAATCAGCTCTTGATTTCTTTCTGTCTTTTTTTTCTTGGTTTCTTTTGATTGGATTTTTCCTGACTTCATTTTGTATCAGTGACTTTGATGAACTATCTACCAAACATGCATGAGTTCTTTGGAGCTTGTTATCATAGCTATAGTTGAGTTCTACAGTAACCCTTCTGCAGCATCTGTTTCTAGAAATGGCTTATTTGAAAAGGAATTAGTATATGTTGAAATATCAAACTTCTGTATATATGAAGGAAAATATTCCATAGTTTTGTTCTATTGCCATAATGAGAGATATGCATTACCACCAGAGTTTGTTTTGCTATGTGTATAAGAGATGGGTGTATGTGAGTGTGATTATGCATGTGCCACAATATGGTGTGGAGAGCATAGAGAAATATTCAGGTGTTAGTGCTCTTTTTCCAGTGTGGGACTGTGTATGCTACATGGTCATCATAATGCAGTGTGAACAGGAAAATAAAGACCCAGACATGAAGAGATAGCTATGTCTGTCATGGAACCACAAGAAGACCTCCGGACTTGGGCTGGCTAGAGCTTCCATGGTTGAAGGAGTTCCATCTCTATTGCATCACATCTCTAGAGGGAGCTATTGGTGCTGTCCTTGGTACTGCGGGAAGAATCCACTGTTCTGGACCGTGTCTTATAATTCTGAGCATACATTGTAAAAGCCCTAATAATTCTTTGCATTTGAAAGTGATCATAAAACCCTTAGCTATAAATAGGAATTCTCTCTAACTTTGTGTTGCCACTTTGTTTGAATAGGAATTCCAGACACTTCCAAGATACTAAATTTCCCTTTTCCAATATTTGTTGTAGCCATCTTGTTTCTAAATGACAGTTTAACTTGGTTTTGTGGTGAACGCTATATCTCAGCATTGGGGGTCTAAGGCAGGAGGATTCAGAGTTCCGGGCAAGCCATTGTAATATAGTTATATCCCATCTTTGAAAAACCACAAATACATAAATACGTACATATGTACATATTACATACGACATACATGCGTACATATATACATAGATACATACATAAAATGGTAGTTTATAATCATTTTTATTCAGGATTATTTTGTATTAAAATTTTGACTTTACTGTTAAATAGGCTATTTTATGCTTATAATATGAAAAACAGTGTGAAGAATTTAGTGTTTTTCATATTATAAACATAAATGGCTTATGCTATGGTAAAGTCAAAACTTTAAATGCCACCACTATGTACACATCAACAAAACTAACAAAATTTGTAATTCTGGTCATTAACTGTAAATTAACTGGAAAATTTCAAAACTCTATACCTGTTTGCTCATAAAATTCCAGTTATTCTGATATTCTGATAAGGCTCTGACCATAATAAAATGGTAGATGAAGAGTGTTTATCATAACCTGGTTCAATATTATTTTCAGCATATGAAAAAGGGAAATGTCAAAGTGTTTTGCAATTTTACACACGCACACACACTTTCTCTTTCTCTCTCTGTCTCTCTCTTTCTTTCTCTCACTCTCATCCCTGCTCCTTCCTTCCTTGTCACTGTTCGCAGATGATATGATAGTATACTTGGGTGAACCAAAAAACTCCACCAGAGAACTCCTACAGCTGATAAGCAACTTCAGCGGGCTGGCTGGTTATAAGATCAGCTCGAGCAAATCCGTTGCCTTCCTATACGCAAAGGATGGGCAGGCTGAGAAAGAAATTAGGGAGATGACACCCTTCACAATGGCCACAGACAATGTAAAGTATCTTGGTGTGACTCTAACCAAACAAATGAAAGATTTATATGACAAGAACTTCAGGTCTCTGAGGAAGGAAATTGAAGAAGACATCAGAGGATGGAAGGATCTTCCATGCTCGTGGGTTGTCAGGATTAGTATAGTTAAAATGGCAATCTTGCCAAAAGCAATGTACAGATTCAACGCAATCCCCATCAAAATCACAACTCAGTTCTTTATAGAGTTAGAAAGAGCAATTCTCAAATTCATCTGGAATAACAAAAAACCCAGGATAGCTAAAACTATCATCATCAGTAAAAGAACTTCTGGGGGAATGAATATCCCGGACCTCAGGCAATACTACAGAGCAGTAGTGCTAGAAACTGCATGGTATTGGTACAGTGACAGGGAGGCAGATCAATGGAATAGTATTGAAGACCCAGAGTTGAACCCACACATCTATGGCCAATTGATCTTCGACAAAGGAGCTGAAAACATCCAGTGGAAAAAAGATAGCCTTTTCAGCAAGTGGTGCTGGCTCAACTGGAGGTCAACATGCAGAAGAGTGAGAATTGATCCACTCTTATCTCCTTGCACTAAGCTCAACTACAGGTGGATCAAGGACCTCCACATAGAACCAGTTATCAAGGTGACTTTTAAGAAAACAATGTTATACTTGAGCTCAGTGTCTATCCCCATGACGTTGCAATAACTGACCACTTCTTACAGTTTATTGCCACTGATTTTTTTTCTAATTTGGTCCTTTTATTTGGAGTCTCCCATGTCACACAAACTGTCCTTCCCACAAGAGTACATCCCTGTATTTCTAATACAGTTTGTGTCGGTAACATTACAAGACAAGTTTATGGTCATTGAGATAGAACAGGAAGGAGCAAGTAAATATGAGCCATCAATTTGAATATTCTAGTGGAGGGAATTCTGTTGATACAGCCATTTGGTGGATGGAGAAGAATCTTCAGAAAGCCCATAACTGTCCTTTAAAGACTGTTGCCCTCAGAAGCAAGGAATTCTAGGGATCTTAGTGTGGTACTTATTAGTCATAGGAATCCAGAATTACTGATTTATTATACTTAAAACCTCAGTCTTTGGGGTACTAAAGAGAAGGGTTATTTATGTTATGATCAGCATCTCTTCTTGCTCCTCCACATACACTCAGATGATAAAAGGTTCTGTCTGTGTAAGACAATGATAATGAGCTTATATATATATATATATATATATATATATATATAATACAAAGTAGTTTGAAAAAGTACAAGTAAATGATGTTTTGCAGAGAAAATTATTAATGATTTATAATACCAGTGCAAAACAGTATTTGTAAATGTTTATATGGAATGAATAATAGATGTTTGGCTTAATTATATTAAATGAAAGGTATGCTTGCTCATAAAGATAACTTAATGGAATTATAGTTTATGCTAGGTTTTAATGATAGTTTTACTTAGATGAGCATTAATCAATGGGGGAAAATGCTGCAATTTTTAAAACCAAACTGTCGATTAGGACTTTGAAAATTATATTGATTATTGCACTTTTAGATGATACAAATGAATAAGATAGAAATGTTCTAAATTATAACGAGAAATTCTGACATTTGCTTACTTATTTGATATTTAGTTTCAGTTGACTTTATAATGAGAGCAAAATTTACAGTGTAAATTAAACATAATCATAGGAACATTGAAGAGGATTATCTAAGCAAATAGAAGATTGCTCCTTTTCAGTAAAAGAATGAGAACAATCAAGAGTTATGAGTTGAAGAAAGACATTTTTTTTTCTTTTCTGTGCCTATGTGGCCTTGGGTCAGGCTGACAATTTTTTTATTATAAATGGTCAATACTCCCAATCATAGTTATCAGCATACTTTATCACAAAATGACTATAATTCAAATCATTTGAGTTATTTATTTGAATTTCATGAAGAAAAAGGAAAGTAAAAAAGATTAACAGACATGACTAACAGAACCTGACAGCAGCACATAGTGATTCAGTAAGAGCTTGCTGAATCACTCCCCCACTCCCATTCCCTTTCTCTCTCTCTCTCTCTCTCTCTCTCTCTCTCTCTCTCTCTCTCCCTGCATCTATCTCTCTGCCTCTCTCTGTCTCTTTCTCTTTCATATATATGCATATATACACACATTTAAAAGCTTAATATAAATCATCATGGATGGGACCTGATAATATATTTGTGTTTCTCAGCTGGCTTGCTCCCCTGTGATATAGTTCTGCCGTTCCATCCTCAGCATGTCTAAGACCTGTTTGTCCTCTCTCCAACGCAAACCAAGACTCAAGGCATCCTCAGACCACCTGCATCTAACTGACCGTTCAGTTCAGTGTGTTTGCTGCTCTAAGACAATCCACTAGATTTGGAGAACTAGGAAGCAATATACCTAAAATTAGAATTTATTATAATAAAACTCAGGAATATCTAAATGGAAAGAAATATAGTGTAAAGGCATGGAGGGCAATATATGTGAAGCTTCAATGTAATACTAAGATTTTTGAGGAATCTCTGACAGATACTTGGAAATGCTTTATTATGAAATATTCTATAGGATTTTGACATTACTGGTTTTCTTATGTGAAATAATATGTTATTCTAAAACAAAGACCTTTTCTTGACTCATGAATGTGTTTTACATTTATCTTCTGTTTTTCCACTTAAAACTTTCTCTATGTATAAACACATAATAATTATTAACAATAAACAGTAACAATAATGTGCAGCAAGAATTTAAAATAGAAAATTTGGTTCAAATAGGTCTATTTGAATTCCAGATTTAAACCCTAGTTTTTAAACTGTATTTTCTTCATTTATATATCCCATGATATTTATTTCGGTTGAGTATTCTACAGCCCAGGATTGCATCTAATGTGCTCAGCTTTCTGGAAAGATTTATAAAGGTAAAATGTGTGAACAAGTCAAGGTACATGTAATTGAATAATAATTGGGTTCTACTTAAAATTATGTAAGTTATACATATGTTTCTTTTTCTATCTTAAAAGAGGTAATGTTTTCATTTTAACATGATACACAATAAAAATTTATAATGGTTTCCTTAAAATAGAATTTAACCTCTGATTTGATTCACTAATATATTCTCAAATGATTAAAAGAACACTGGTCATTTTCTTTACTAAAGATTAATAAATATACTTAAATAACTAAATAAATATCTTAGAGTTACATTGTATGATAAAACACCATGGCTCAAAACAGTTTGAATAGAAAAGGTTTATTTTGCTTACTGTTTTTTATAATTTATCATCAAGGGCAGTCAGAGCAGGAACTGAAAAGGTTAGAGAGCAGTTGCTGATGCAGAGGCCATGGAGAAGCACGGGTTATACGCTTACTCCTTATAGCTGGCTCAGCCTGCTTTCTTATAGCAATCAGGACCGCTAACCCAGGAATGGCATCAACTGCAGTGGGCTCAGCCCCTTTTCTTCCATCACTAATTGAGAAAATGTCCCGCAGGCTTCCCTATAATCTGAGATGGACACACGCTTTCAGTTGAGGTTTCTGCCTCTCAGATGACTCTAGCTTGAGTAAAGTTGACATAAAAACTAGACAGCACATGCATGTATCACTCCTGGCAAATAAATCACCCTACAGGCCCTGTACTGAAATGAACGCTGACAGACACATTTTAAATGAAGTACTGTTTCTTCAAATTCTATGGAAATGCTTTGGTCAAATTAGTCTGTGTTTGCTTTCAGTCTTTATTGAAGTTTATTGAGCTTGGAGGTGAGTGATACAAAAATAAAAAATATAAACAGAGCTATATTCTGATATCTTTCCAAAATGACTTTGTTGTGATCCTCCTGGGATGTTTCTTAACAGCATATGTGTGCACATGACACTTTCTGCCTCCAGACATAACCTTTCTCCTATTGAAACAGTTTCCACTGTTTTCCATCCAGACTCCATTACTTTGTATTGATCTGTATTTGGGGGTTTCCTCCTCCTTGCTGTCATGGTCTCAGCATTTCCTCATTTTGCACCTTTCTAAGTCCTCTCTTCACCTGCACATGGGCAATTTCAACTTTCAATTTCTTCTCCACTTCCCTGAAATATCCAGTATAAACTGCCTTCTTTGCACATACTCTTCCACTTCAAATACAGTGTGGCAAAGTAAGTGACCCAGACTTTCTGGTAAAGGGATCCTATATTATACAAAGGATTGCTAAATAAATACTATAAGTGTGGACTGTGCTTACTAAGCACTCTCTTGCACATTATTCTGATTTCTTATTTATTCTTTATTAGTTTCTTTTTTCTTTTTCTTTTTTTTGGTCTTCCTTTTTGAGTTTCATATGGTCTGTGAGATGTATCATGGATACTCTAAGCTTTTTTCCAAATATTGACTTATCAGTGAGTACATACCATGTGTGTTTTTTGTGACTGGATTACCTCACTAAGGATGGTATTTTCTACTTCCATCAATTTGCACAAGAATTTCATGAAATCATTGTCTTTAATAGCTGAGCAGTACTCCATTGTGTAAACATATCACATTTTCTGTATTTATTCCTCTGTTGAAGGACAAATGGGTTGTTTCTAGCTTCTGGCTATTATAAATAAGGCTGCTGTGAACATAGTGAAGCATGTGTCCTTGTTGTACTTTGGAGCCTTTTGTATATATGCCTAGGAGTGGTATAGCTGGGTCCAATTTTCTGAGTAACCACCAGACTGATTTCCACAGTGGTTGCACCAGCTTGCAATCCCATCAGCAATGGAGTAGTGTTCCTCTTTCTCCACATCCTTACCTGCATCTGCTGTCACCTGCATTTTTTTATCTTAGCTATTCTGACTGGTATGAGGTAGGGCCTCAGGGTTGTTTTCATTTGCATTTACCTGATGACTAAGGATGTTGAATATTTCTTTAGGTGCTTCTCAGCCATTTGAGATTCCTCAGTTGATAATTCTTCAGTACCACATTTTAAAATAGGATTATTTGGTTCTCTGGAGTCTAACTCCTTGAATTCTTTGTATATTTTGAATATTAGTCCTCTATCTGAAGGATTGATAAAGATCCTTTTCCAATCTGTAGGTTGCCATTTTGTCTTGATGACAGTATCCTTTGCCTTACAGAAGCTTTGCAATTTTATGAGATCCCATTTGTCTATACTTGATCTTAGAGCCTGGGACATTGATGTTCGGTTCAAGAAATTTTCCCCTGTGCTGAAGTGTTCGAGACACTTTCTCAATTTCTCTTCTAACAGATTAGCGTATCTGTCTTTATGTGGAGGTCTTTGATCCACTTGAACTTAAGCTTTGTACAAGGAGGTAAGAATGGGTCAATTTACATTCTTCTGCATGCAGACCACCACTTAAACCAGCACCATTTTTTGAATATGCTGCCTTTCTTCCCCTGGCTAGTTTTACCTTCTTTGTCAAAGATCAAGTGACCATAGGTGTGTGGGTTCATTTCTGGGTCTTCAATTCTTTTCCATTGATCTACCTGTCTGTATCTGTACCAATACTATGTGGTTTTTATCATGATTGCTTTGTAGTAGAGCTTGAGGTCAGGGATGGTGTTTCCCCTAGAAGTTCCTTTATTGTTGAAAATAGTTTTCACTATCCTGGGATTTTTGTTCCAAATAAATTTGAGAATTTGCATATAATGAGGCTGATCATAATATGACACATAAATGATCATGTGTTTTTTTCCTTTAGTTTGTTTATATAGTTGATTACGTTAATGGCTTTCCATATATTGAACCATCCCTGCATCCCTAGCATAAAACCTCCTTGATCATGGTGAATGATCATTCTTGTGTGTTCTTGGATTCGGTTTGCTAGAAGTTTATTGAGTATTTTTACATCAATATGCATAAGGGAAATTGGTCTGAAGTTCCCTTACTTTGTTGGGTCTTTGTGTGGTACCAACATAACTTAGGCTTCATAGAATGGCTTGTGTAGTGTTCCTTCTGTTTCTGTTTTGTAGAATAGTTTGAAGAGTATCAGTATTAAGTCTTCTTTGAAGGTCCAAAAGGATTCTGCACTAAACCTATCTGGTCCTGGGCTTGCTTCGGTTGGGAGACTTTTAACGACTACTATTTATTTAGGGGTTATGGGACTGTTAAGATGGTTTATCTGATCCTGATTTAAAGTTGGTAATTGGTATCTGTCTAGAAAATTGTCCATTTCACCCAGATTTTCCAGTTTTGTTGAGTATAGGCTTTTGTGTAGGAACTGATGGTTTTTTGAATTTCCTCATTTTTTGTTGTTATGTCTCCCTTTTCAGTTCTGATTTTATTAACTTGAATACTGTCTCTGTGCCCTCTGGTTAGTCTGGTTAAGGTTTTATCTATTTTCTTGATTTTTTTCAAAGAACCAGCTCCTGGTTTTGTTGATTCTTTGTACAGTTCTTTTTGTTTCTACTTGGTTCATTTTAGCCCTGAGTTTGATTATTTCATGCCATCTACTTCTCCTGGGTGTATTTGCTTCTTTTTATTCTAGAGCTTTCAGGTGGGTTAAGCTGCTAGTTTATGCTCTCCTGAATTTCTTTTTGGAGGCTCGCAGAGCTATGAGTTTTTGTCTTAGCACAGCTTTCATTGTGTACCATAGGCTTGGGTATGTTGGGCCTTCATTTTTCTTAAATTCTAAAAAGGCTTTAATGACTTTATTTACTTCTTCCTGCTGTTCAGCTTCCATGTGTATGTGGGTTTTCTGTTGTTTTTGTTGTTATTGAAGACCAGCCTTAGTCCATGGTGATCTGATAGGATGCATGGGATTATTTCAATCTTTTTTTTTTTTTAACATTTTTTTAATTTTCTATATTCATTGTTTACATTCCAAAGGCTTTCACCTTTCCCAGTTTCCCACTCACCATATGTCCCATAAGTCCTCTTCCCCCATTTCACTCCCCATCTATTCCCCAATCATCCCCCCACACACACACCATTTTTCTGTTCTGGTACTCTCCTATGAAAATGGATCCAGTCTTTTCAGGACCAGGGTCCTTTTCTTCCTTCTTCTTGGAAATCTTTTGACTTGCTAATTATGCCTTGAGTATTCAGAGCTTCTGGGCTCATTAATATCCACCTATCAGTGATTGCATTTCACGTGTATTCTTTTGTGATTGGAAAATATCATCACTTAGGATGATATTTTCCAGATCCAACCATTTGCCTACAAATTGCATGAATTCATTATTTTTAATTGCTGAGTAGTATACCATTGTATAAATATACCACATTTTCTGTATCCATTCCTCCTTTGAGAGACATTTGGGCTCCTTCCAACTTCTGGCTATTATAAACAAGGCTGTTATGAACATAGTGGAGCATGTGTCTTTATTGTATGCAGGGGAATCCTCTGGGTATATGCCCAGGAGTGGTAAGACAGGGTCCTCTGGAAGTGTCATGCCCAATTTTCTGAGGAAACACCAGACTGATTTCCAGAGCGGTTGTACCATCTTGCACTCCCACCAACAGTGGAGGAGTGTTCCTCTTTCTCCACATCTTTGCCAGCATCTGTTGTCTCTTGAATTTTTTTTTATTTTTATTTTTTTTTATTTTCTATATTCTATGTTTACATTCCAAAGGCTTTCCCCTTTCCCAGTTCCCACCCACCATAGTTCCCATAGTTCCTCTCCCCCCCATCTGTTCCCCAATAATTCCCCCTCCCCCCTCGGTTTCTTTACTAAACTGGATGCAATCTTTACAGGCCCAGGGTCCTCTCCTTTCTTCTTCTTGGGAATCATTTGACTTGCTATTTGTGTCTTGAGTATTTAGGGCTTCTGGGCTCATTAATATCCACTTATCAGTGATTGCATTTCATGTGCATTCTTTTGTGATTGGGTTAATTCACTCAGGATGGTATTTTCCAGGTCTAACCATTTACCTACAAATTGCATGAATTCATTATTTTTAATTGCTGAGTAGTATTCCATTGTATAAATATACCACATTTTCTGTATCCATTCCTCCTTTGAGGGATATTTGGGCTCCTTCCAATTTCTGGCGATTATAGACAAGGCTGCTATAAACATAGTGGAGCATGTGTCCTTATTGCATGCAGGGGAATCCTCTGGGTATATGCCCAGGAGTGGTATGCCAGGGTCCTCTGGAAGTGAGATGCCCAATTTTCTGAGGAACCGCCAAACTGATTTCCAGAGCGGTTTTACCATTTTGCAATCCCACCAACAGTGGAGGAGTGTTCCTCTTTCTCCACATCCTTGCCAGCACTTGTTGTCTCTTGAGTTTTTAATCTTAGCCATTCTGACTGGTGTGAGGTGGAATCTCAGGGTTGTTTTGATTTGCATTTTCCTGATGACTAATGATGTTGAACATCTTTTAAGGTGTTTCTCGGCCATCCGAATTTCTTCTGGTGAAAATTCTTTGTTTAGCTCTGTGCCCCATTTTTTGATAGGGTTATTTGTTTCTTTGCGGTCTAACTTCTTGAGTTCTTTGTATATATTGGATATTAGCCCTCTGTCGGATGTGGAGTTGGTGAAGATCTTTTCCCACTTTGTTGGTTGCCGTTTTGTCCTTCTGACAGTGTCCTTTGCTTTGCAGAAACTTTGTAATTTTATGAGGTCCCATTTGTCGATTCTTGATCTTAGAGCATAAGCTATTGGTGTTCTGTTCAGGAACTTTTCCCCTGTGCCCAAGTCCTCCAGGGTCTTCCCAAGTTTCTTTTCTAATAGTTTCAGTGTGTCTGGTTTTATGTGGAGGTCCTTGATCCACTTGGAGTTGATCTTAGTGCAAAGAGATAAGATTGGATCAATTCGCATTCTTCTGCATGTTGACTTCCAGTTGAACCAGCACCATTTGTTAAAAAGGCTATCTTTATTCCACCGGATGGTTGTGGCTCCTTTATTAAAGATCAAGTGACCATAAGTCTGTGGGTTAACATCTGGGTCTTCAATCCTGTTCCATTGATCTGCTTGCCTGTTGCTATACCAATACCATGCAGTTTTTAACACAATTGCTCTGTAGTACTGCTTGAGGTCAGGGATATTGATTCCCCCAGAAGTCCTTTTATTGTTGAGAATAGTTTTAGCTATCCTGGGTTTTTTGTTGCTCCAGATGAATTTGAGAATTGCTCTTTCTAGATCTATGAAGAATTGAGTTGGGATTTTGATGGGGATCGCATTGAATCTGTATATTGCTTTTGGCAAGATGGCCATTTTTACTATATTGATCCTGCCAATCCAGGAGCAAGAAATATTTTTCCATCTTCTGAGGTCTTCTTCGATTTCTTTCTTCAAGGACTTGAAGTTCCTGTTGTACAGATCTTTCGCTTGTTTGGTTAGAGTTACGCCAAGATACTTTATGTTGTTTGTGGCTATTGTGAAGGGTGTTATTTCCCTAATTTCTTTCTCAGCCTGCTTGTCCTTTGAGTACAAGAAGGCCACTGACTTGCTTGAGTTAATTTTATAACCTGCCACTTTGCTGAAGTTGTTTATCAGCTGTAGAAGTTCTCTGGTGGAGTTTTTTGGGTCGCTTAGGTAAACTATCATATCGTCTGCAAATAATGATAGTTTCACTTCTTCCTTTCCAATTTGTATCCCTTTGACTTCCTTATGTTGTCTAATTGCTCTTGCTAGAACTTCAAGTACTATATTGAAAAGATATGGAGAGAGAGGGCAGCCTTGTCTAGTCCCTGATTTTAGTGGGAATGCTTCAAGTTTCTCTCCATTTATTTTGATGTTGGCTACTGGTTTGCTGTAGATTGCTTTTACTATGTTTAGGTATGGGCCTTGAATTCCTGCTCTTTCCAAGACTTTTAGCATGAAAGGATGCTGAATTTTGTCGAATGCTTTTTCAGCATCTAATGAGATGACCATGTATTTTTTTTCTTTCAGTTTGTTTATGTAGTGGATTACATTGATGGATTTCCTTATATTGAACCATCCCTGCATCCCTGGAATGAAGCCTACTTGATCATGTTGGATGATCGTTTTGATGTGCTCTTGGATTCGGTTAGCAAGAATTTTATTTAGTATTTTTGCATCTATATTCATAAGAGAAATTGGCCTGTAGTTCTCTTTCTTTGTTGGATCTTTTTGTGGTTTAGGTATTAGCGTAATTGTGGCTTCGAAGAATGAGTTGGGCAGTGTCCCTTCTGTATTTTGTGGAATAGTTTGGAGAGTATTGGTGTTAAGTCTTCTTTGAAGGTCTGGTAGAATCCTGCACTAAAACCATCTGGTCCCGTACTTTTTTTGGTTGGGAGGCTTTCTATAACCCCTTCTATTTCTTTAGGGGTTATGGGACTATTTAGCTGATCTACTTGATGCTGATTTAATTTTGGTATTTGATATCTGTCTAGGAAATTGTCCATTTCCTCCAGGTTCTCCAGTTGTTTTGAGTATAGACCTTTGTAGTAGGATCTGATGATCTTTTGAATTTCCTCAGTTTCTGTTGTTATGTCTCCCTTTTCATTTCTAATTTTGTTAATTTGTATACTGTCTCTGTGTCCTTTGGTTAGTCTGGCTAAGGGTTTATCTATCTTGTTGATTTTCTCAAAGAACCAGCTCCTGGTCTTGTTGATTCTTTGTATGGTTCTCTTTGTTTCTATTTGATTGATTTCAGCCCTGAGTTTGATGATTTCTTGTCTTCTACTCCTCCTGGGTGAATTAACTTGTTTTTCTTCCAGGGCTTTAAGGTGTGCCATTAAGCTGCTAGTATATGCTCTCTCCAGTTTCTTTTTGGATGCACTTAGAGCTATGAGTTTTCCTCTTAGCACTGCTTTCATTGTGTCCCATAGAGAATTTTTAATCTTAGCCATTCTTACTGTTGTGAGGTGGAATCTCAGGGTTCTTTGGATTTTTATTTCCCTGACTAATGATGTTGAACATCTCTTAAGGTGCTTCTCAGCCATCTGAATTTCTTCTGGTGAAAATTCTTTGTTTAGCTCTGTACCCCATTTTTAAATAGGGTTATTTGGTTCTTTGGGGTCTAACTTCTTGAGTTCTTTGTATATGTTGGATATTAGCCCTCTGTCGGATGTGGGGTTGGTGAAGATCTTTTCCCTATTTGTTGGTTGCCGTTTTGGCCTTCTGACATTGTCCTTTGCTTTACCGAAACTTTGTAGTTTTATGAGGTCCCATTTGTCAATTCTTGATCTTATCTTTTGAGGCTTGTCTTGGGACCAGTCATATGGTAAATTTTAGGGAAGGTACCATGACATGCTGAGAAGAAGTTATATTCTTTTGTTTTGTGTTCCATAGATTGATGCAAGATATTTCCTATCCATTCACATTGAGGCAGGGAGAGGCCAGTGATTGAAGGCGAGAGAGGAGAAGGAGCTACAAGAAGGAGGGGCAGAGAGAAAGGGAGCCTGGGAGCTGCAAGGGGAAGCAGAGGAGGAGAAACACAGATCCAGATGTTGTCAGATATGTGCTGAGAAGTTAGAAATATTGAAATAAAACTTTATCGTTGTAATTTTGCATTATATAATTGGGAGTTTCATATACATATATTTGGTTAACTACTCAAGTTTATGAGTCCTGCTTGGTCAGATACTTGGAAGGAGTGGCTGCTGGGCAGGAGAGCAAGAGCTGCTGGGCCTTGGAGCAGAGGCCTGGTGGGGCAGTGCTATATTTTAGCTATTTTCCACTACAATAGATATCTGTTAAATCCATCTGGTCCATAACATCTGTTAGCTTCACCGTGTCTTTGTTTAGTTTGTGTTTCCATGATCTGTCCACTGCTGAGAGTGGGGTGTTGAAATCTCCCACTATTATTGTGTGAGGTGCAATGTGCACTTTGAGCTTTAGTAAAATGTCTTTTATGAATGTGAGTGCCATAGCATTTGGAGCATAGATGTTCAGAATTGAACATTCATCTTGGTAGATTTTCCCCTTTGATGAGTATGAAGTGTCCTTCCTCTTTTTTTTTTTTTGTTAACTTTTGGTTGAAAGTTGATTTTATTTGATATTAGAATGGCTACTCCCGCTTGTTTCTTGGGACCATTTGCTTGGAAAAAATTTTTTCCAGTCTTTCACTCTGAGGAAGTATCCATCTTTGTCACTGAAGTGCATTTCCTGTATGCAGCAAAATGCTGGGTCCTATTTATGTATCCAGTCTGTTAGTCTATGTTTTATTTATTTGGGAATTGAGTCTTTTTAAGAGATAGTAAGGATCAGTGATTGTTGTTTCTTGTTATTTTTGTTGATAGAGATGGAATTATGTTTGTATGGCTATCTTCTTTTGGGTTTGTTGCAAGAAGTTTTTCTCACTTTTTCTTGGGTATAGTTTCCCTCCCTGTGTTGGAGTTTTCCATCTATTATTCTTCGTAGATCTGGATTTGTGAAAAGATGTTTAAATTTGGTTTTGTCATGGACTATCTTGGTTTTTCCATCTATGGTAATTGAGAGTTTTATGGGATATAGTAGCCTTGGCTGGCATTTTTGTTTTCCTAGGTTCTACATGACATCTGTCTAGTATTTTCTGACTTTATAGTCTGGTGAGAAGTCTGATGTAATTCTGATAGGTCTGCCTTTATATATTACTTGACCCTTTTCACTTACTGCTTTTAATAGTCCTTGTTTTGTGCATTTGGTGTTTTGATTATTATGTGACAGAAGGAATTTCTTTTCTGGTCCAATCTATTTGGGGTTCTGTAGGCTTCTTGAATATTTATGGTCATCTCTTTCTGTTTGGAAAGTTTTCTTTTATAATATTATTGCCAATGTTTGCTGGCCCTTGGAGTTGGGAATCTTCACTCTGTTCTATACCTATTATCCTTAGGTTTATTCTCCTCATTGTGTCCTGGTTTTCCTGGATGTTTTGGGTTAAGAGCATTTTTGCATTTTGTATTTATTTTCTTTGACTGTTGGGTCAATATTTTCTATGGTATTTTCTACACCTGAGATTCCCTCTTCTATCTCTTGTATTCTGTTTGTGATGCTTGCATCTATGACTTCTGATCTCTTTCTTACATTTTCTATCTCCAAGGTTGTCTCCCTTTGTGATTTCTTTATTTTATATTTTCATTTTTATTTCCTGGCTGGTTTTGTTCAATTCCATCACCAGTTTGGTTATATTTTCCTATATTTCTTTAAGGGATTTATGTGCTTCTTCTTTAATGGCTTCTTCTTGTTTACCTGTGTTCTACTGTATTTCTTTAAGGGAGTTATTTATGTTCTTTTTAAACTCATTTATCATCATCATGAGATGTGATTTTAAATCAGAATCTTTATTTTCAGGTGTGTTGGGTTACCAGGGCTTGCTGCAGTGGGAGAACCGGATGATACCAAATCTCCTTGGTTTCTGGTGCTTATGTATTTAATGCTTGCCTTTTGCCATCTAGTTATCCCTAGTATTACCTTGTGTTGCTGTCTCTGACTGGAGCTTGTCCCTCCTGTGAGCCTGTGAGCCTGTGGCCTTATGTGGGTCAGCACTCCTGTGAGACAAGCTTTCTCTGGGCCAGATTGGGATTAGATAATTGTAGCACAGGGTCAGCTCTATGGAGCATATGGAAACTGAAGGATCATATCTCCAGCTACTCTGCAGTTCCTGGTTCCTGTGCACTCCAGGCAGTTCCCCTTTGTGTCAGGTATTGGGGGCAGTAGTGGTGGTCTCACCTGTGATCTTGGTTTGTCAGCACTCCTGGGAGATAAGCTCCTTCCAGGAAGGATTGAGGTGCATATAGCTGTGGCACAAGGTTGGCTCTGGGGTGCAGAAGGAAACCTTTTTTTAGTTTATGTGGTCACTTTTATCCTTAACTACTAGAAGCATTACCACCTCTTTCCTTTGCCTTTCTTTCTTTCTTTCTCTTTCTTTCTTTCTTTCTTTCTTTCTTTCTTTCTTCCTTCCTTCCTTCCTTCCTTCCTCCCTTCCTTCCTCCTTCCTTCCTTTATTCCTTTCTTTTTTCTTTTTTGTCAAGACTAAAATATATTCTAGGTGGTGTCTGTGATTTGCTTGGTCAGGACTCTCTTGGTTTCTGGAATATCACTTTTACTTTTTGGTAACCTTACCATTGCCACACAGTCCCCTATATTCTAAAATTAGAGTAGGTCATTTTTCTCCTCACTGCTTATTCAAGATCTGTCAGAAGGATCTCCCTACCCTCATTTTGAACCATTAAAATCCATTCATCTTTCATATCACAGCTGAAATATTTCTTCATTTTCCAGACACTAGCTATCTCATTCATGATATCCTTTGACATGCTTCCATGGTATCTGTTATCTCCATTTGGAATGTAATGACTTTGGCATTACATATTGTCTATATCCTGTACTTAGTTTTTTTCTCTCCAAACATCAGTTACAATATTTGCTGAGTATAAGTAGTTTCTGATTGACTCATCAAATTATCTACAGCTGTTTGTGAGTACCTGTGAGACATAGAAAAGTTCCTATTTCCTTCTAATTCAGTTTACATTTCCTGTTGTCATAGTTTCCCACAGAAGTTCAATACTCACTAAGTGTGAAACACTCACACTGCTCTTTTTCTTAATATTTTATGGTGTTGCCATGTATCACACAACTTTAAAGGACACAGAACATGGAGTTGGAGTTGCTTAATTGTGTTTCATTCTGAATAAACATATATAACAGATCACAAATAAAACAAAATAATCACTCAGTGTTCATGCCACCTGCAAAAGACATCAAGGTCACTAAAATAGCAGTACTGTATTGGTGACATAAGGTCACATGTATTATATTGTTAATTCAGGATGAGAAAGGATAGAAAGATGGAAATATACAAGAGTGATCCTCTAAGTCCTTAGCTCCCATACCTAGAGGGTATGGGGGCCTAGAGGCAGGAGCACAGGAGTCCATGCTTTAAAGATCAGCTACATAGTTTATGGCAAATGTGGACTGCATAAGATGCCATTAAATGGAAAAAATGAAGGAAGGAAACAAGGAAGAAAGAAAGAAAGAAAGAAAGAAAGAAAGAAAGGAAAGAAGGAAGGAAGGAAGGAAGGAAGGAAGGAAAGGAGAAGAAAGGATGAAAGAGAGAAAGAGACAGACAAAAAAGAGAAAGAATGACTTAGGGTACTCATAGGCACTTGTCAATGAAAAGGAGACGCTCAACAGAGTGTGGTTGAAATCTTTTGTCAGCTGAGAACTGAGAATTTCAATAAAGACAATATTCTTTTTCTTAATAGACACGTGTCAAATAAGAATGTTAAGATAGCAATAAACTATGCTTAAGGTCAGTGCTTGTGGCCTTTGAGCTTTACTTTATTATTATTTCTCTTTAAATCTGTAATTTTCTGAGATCAAACAAATAGGATTACAAACACCTTTTATAGTCTGAGCTCCCTGCAACCTATCTGCCTTGAAGATTCGTTTGACTCTTTGAATTGTGTGTCTGTCTATCAGCCTATTACCCTTTTCAATATACCTCTGAAAATGCCCCAGGATGGCACACAGTTTTAAAAAGGTTTTTTTTTTAAAAAAGAATATTGAAACATGCTTAATTGTTATACCTTTTGATCAATGTAGCTTCAAAACGTTATATACACTATTCTCAGGACACTAAAGGGTGAGTCTTTGGAAATTCACATCTATATGTGACAGCCTGTGTACATGGATGCAAAATTTAATAAATACTTGCCTTTAATTAGTTTGGCCATGATGATTTAGGTCAGTAGTCTTTCTCCTCCCATCTTTAGGACTAACCTCATTCCCTCTTCTTCTCCATACCACGCTTATCAAACAAACATAACTCATGAGGAAGAATTCTACCAGGCCTTTTTTGAGTATGGTTTTTCTAGCACTAACTTCTGGTAGTAATTTCTCTTTCAATTATGGTCACTAGCATCACTAGCGAAGAGGAAATTGGACTTCTCTCACCACCACTGGCCAAGATATAAATAAACATATTTTCTGTCTCTTAATTTCTTTTTCTTTTGGATTTCAGGGGAGACAGGGGCACAGCTATTTAACAACCTAAAGAGAAGAGTCTGAAGATAGGAGGAGCCAGAAAGTCCTGTCAGTGAGCATGTGCAATCCTGATAACTCAAGTTTGATCCCTGGACACCACAATGGAGCTCACCTCTATTACCAGCACTCCTGTAACAAGATGAGAGAAAGAGGAAAATTGCCAAGAAAGTCTTAGGCCAGTTATTGTGTGTAAGCAGTGTGAGACCAGCAACCTGAGAGACCCTCACTGGCTTCTCTTACTGGTTGTAGTACTTATGCAAGCTGGCCCTACACCTTGACTGGGCAACACTGTGGAACTGGACCTGACAGCAAAGACATAGGTGAGCCAACCCTAGAGGGTGGGAAAGTGAGAGAGCTATCCTATCCCTTCATAGGCCACAACACTTGGGAGAGTGGGCCCCACACCTTGATTGAGCAGCACAGTGGAACTAGCTCTGGAGGCACAGGTGTGGGTGAGCAAGCCCTGAGAACATGAGAGCAAGAGAATTGATCCTGCCTCCTGCAGGTAGCAGCATTTGGGTGGCCTAGCTGTCGCCATGCTGGAGAGGTCTCTTTAGTGGTACAGATAAGGGCTAGTGGGCCATCTGACCAGCTCAGCTACCACACAGGCTCAGATGCAGGGGTTTAATTAAGTAGGCTATCCCAAGATCTAAGTCATCTATGAATTGTTAGAGCACATGAAAGGGCTGGTGCTATAGAGCCAAAGCTACAGGATTTCAGTGACACAGGGCAACAACAGGATAACAAGGAAGAAGCCAGTAAGGATTCAATATTGGTGGTTTCACATAAGTCAGAGATCTTGAACCAGGCTATTGACTCATTGCAATGAACATGCATTGACAGGAATATACTGTGAGATACATTATGACATACTACAGCGTCTACAGTTCATACTACAATGAGATGTTGGCTGTGCTGTGTGTGTGTGTGTGTGTGTGTGTGTGTGTGTGTTATTTTGGGGAAAGTTTTCAAGGGTGAGCAGCAGATATGAAGGGGTGGGGCAATGAGCAGAACTGGGTGGGATACATGATAAGAAACTTACAAAGAATCAGTAAAACATTTTTAAAAAGAAATAAAGTAAAGATGAGTTTTGGACATTAGAAGTTAGTGTGTGCAATTAAATCAGTCATCAATCAATCAATCAATCAATCAGTCAATCAATAAAGAGACCCTGCCTCTTTATTTACTAGATAGATGGATAAAAATAATTCCTGGAATTTGTCATCTGACTACCGGAAGTGTGATGTGGTACATGTGTACTTCCTCTCACACACAACATACACATATACAAATAATTAATTAGAAGTAAATGGAAGTCAGTAAGAGGTATAGCATAGATACCACCATTATTGGCTAGCTAGTCAGATATTAATAGACTTGAAGATCTGTAAGCTTTGAACACTACCTTCTACTTACATAGTAATACAGTAATTTTGCAAAAGGGAAAAATATCACACTTGCCACTCCTTATAATATGAAATATAGAGCCAAATAAGGGAGAAAGCAGCACAGTGGTAGCCTCTTAAGATTTAAGCCTTTGTTGGGATCCATAAAAGTAAGAATATTTCCTTCTGGTAAGGCAAAGCATTTTTTAAAAATAGATTTTGTTATTTTCTTTCTTCAATTATTTTTAAGATGCTCTGTTATGGTGATTTTTGGCCAAAAAAAAGGTGATGTGATCTGAATCTTAGTTCTGGCTCTGGTAGAGACAAACCTATCTGCTAATAAATAGATAGATAGATAGATAGATAGATAGATAGATAGGAAGGACATTCTATTGTCTCTTTTTTAAGAATTAATCTTAATGGGCCTGTCAATCACCTGGGCAGAAAATTGCCTCTCAGGATGTCTGTCTGTTCCAGAAACTTGTAAAAATAGTACACAGTCAACATCAGCATGAAGGTTAGCATAATGGCTTTTCTGGCCATTGTCCACTTTCATCCCTAAGGGTATCCTACTTTATTTTGTAATAAAATCTATCTTCTACACAATGTTTTCATGTTTCCTCTGAATTCATTCAAGGGATGTATGTGACCTTTCTTTGAGAGACATAAACAAACACCTATTTTCCCCAGCTAAAGAGAGAGCAATGAGAGACCAAAGACATTATTCTACCCAGGTCTACCTGGGTGAGTTCATGAGTTCACTGTGGTTACTACTGAAGCCTGGGTAAGGGAGTCTAGGAATATGGATGAACCAAAGGCCACTGCATCCATAAATGTCCATCCGGAACGGCTGATGACTCAGAAAAGCTGCACACCTGGAGTCTGCTGCACCATTTTCAGGCAACAGCCATGGAAGAACCTTTTCTCCCTAACAAGGACTAGCCTTGGAAAATAATCTTATGAATCTGGTAACTCAAAAGTTACCAGATTTTTTATTTCCTGAGCTCTGTCGGTTTAGTAGCTTCCTGAATCTTATGAGCCTCCAACCTTCTTTCAAGAAAGATGCTTCATTTCAGAGGAAATTGCTAAAAACAGTGATCACAAGGACTTTGGAACTTTTCAGGAGGCCAGAGTGAGAGAAAGTGGAGAGAGGAGCATACCAGTTGGTTATTCAAGAAGCAAATGATCAACCTGAAAAAAAAATA
This sequence comes from Apodemus agrarius, assembly GCA_964023405.1. Taxonomy (NCBI): domain Eukaryota; kingdom Metazoa; phylum Chordata; class Mammalia; order Rodentia; family Muridae; genus Apodemus; species Apodemus agrarius. The sequence continues at coordinate 98,357,474 of OZ030007.1, read as the reverse complement.
ACATTTACTGACTGAACAGGTTTTATTTAGGGATATATATATATATATATATATATATATATATGTGTGTGTGTGTGTGTGTGTGTGTGTGTGTGTGTGTGTGCGTGTGTGTGTTTACATATATGCATGTAATAACAATTCATGAAAAAATAAGCCATGAATTTGAAGGAGAGCAAGGAGAAGTAGATGGGAGAGTTTGGAAGGAGAAAAGGGAAGGCAGCAATGATGTAACCATATTATCATTTTTATAAATAAAAGGAATAGCGAAAATAAAAAAATTAAAAACAAAGCAAACAGCAGCAACAACAAAACATAAATAGAGCCAAATTTAAAACTTTGAAATTAATCATTTAGTTGGAATTGAGATCACTTGGGCACTGGATAAGTTGCTTTATATTGTATAAAAGAGTGGCTTATTTTAACCATGTCTTTCCCTGAGTGACTTAAATTTTGGATGGAGGTTGACTATTGAACACAGCGGATAATTGAATGGAAGTTCCTCTCTGGCATCAACCGTGCAGCATAGCCTGAGAAATGACATTCTTGGGAGCCGAAAATGTGAGTTGGAGTCATAGGGGTACATAGTCTATGAGGTTCAGTAACATTTTGGACATACCAAATGAAGATGAAGGAAAGGGTGTGGCCTCCTCACTGGGCTTCATAGGCTTGTGGTCCTCACTAATCTGCCATTTACGTACCTCATGTGAGCCTCCGTGATAGACCGAATAAGGCAATCTCTAGTAGTGTCCTGGTGGCTTTGTCTCAGTTTGGTCCCCTCTGCTCGCATGCCCTACTTGAGTTGTCAATTGCTCACGTTCACGTGAATCCAACCACCCTATTAGAGTCCTGCCCCTCACCTTTTTTGGAGATTTTTGGCTGTCCTGCTCTGTGCTCCCAGCTGATCACATGTGAGCACCTGCCCAGGAGCTACGTTTGGATCTGAGAATGAAACATACATGCATGCGTACAAGCTCGCACCAGCACACACATAGACACATGCCAGTTAATCTTAAAATACCGTGGCTAACTGAGTGACTGGGCATTTCTAAGCCTCCTTTGCCTAAAGTACACTTACCTTTATTCTTTGGTCCATACCTCTAAATCTACCCTCAATGTAGATGTAGATACCCAGTTACCTTCCGTGAAGCCTGTTGGCCTTTCTGCCCAAGACAGTTTCAGGCTACCCTTCCATGGGACGCTTTCCTTTTCCACCTACATTTTGGAAGTTCCCCTGTAGCTATGAGTGTGTTCTATCTCTCTCCCACAAGTATCTCAATTTTTCTCCTCCTCTCTTCTAGTGTGTGGGAACCTCGAAGTCCCACCTCTTTCTTTCCACCCAGCAGTTAGCCCCTGGCACCTTTATTGATTGATCAAGAACCAATTGAGAGCAAGGACCTTCAGCGTCAGAAAACACAGATTCCAAATTAAATCAAAGCATCAGAACTACTCCTCTATACCATTATGCAACTCTGACCCTGAAGCCTGACTCTATAGCAACCACTAAAGCCTTTGCAGCAATGTACACGAGCATTTTTCCCCAGTACCTTAGCAAAACGGGCACCTTATGGCTCTGAAACATCTCCATCTGTGCTGCTATGCTTCAGTCCGATACAGATGTTCTGTAACCTATGTGTAGACACACAGATTATGTGACATATAAAGGTTAATCTGGGAGTTAATACTATACTTACGATTGGAGTTAATATATTTATCTCAGCCCAGAATATCTGCCAAATTACTGGCTTACAGTATGAATTTATTATTATTCAGTAACACATGATATTGTGGGAAGATTCAAGTATGCATTCCTATGCTTCTAACATAGCATGCTTAGGTCAGTAAGTTCAATTAAATGTTGAAAATACTTTTGGAAATGACGGTGCTTCATAGATATCCTCACAATATATTAGACTACAATTTTCCCCATTTATAGGAAGGAGTCACTAAAGAAGATCTGGGGGTGAAGAGTGGAAAGGGTGAACTAGAGGAGAGGAGAGAAAGGCGGTAAAAACAAAACAAAACAATTTCTCCCTTTTTCTCTTTCAGACAGGATCTCACCATGATGCCCTGGCTGACCTGGAACTTGTTTTGTAAAGTAGGCTCTCATTGCCTTCCGAGGCTTGGAGATTAGAGCTATACACAGAAAATAGCACCTGCTGGACCAAGACGTTAGAAAAGAAAGACTACTAGAAACCCAAGATGAGAAGCTTTCTAAACGTGGCAAGAACAAGTTCTAAAGTTTAAACAAGTCCAAAAACAGTTTCTGCTTTTCTTTTCTCCATACCCTCAGGTTTGTGTGTTGTCTCAGAGATGGGGTAAAAATGCTTTCAGCCCAGCCCTCCTAAAGCACAGGCTCTTACTTGTCTGTATTTTAGCCCAACTCAATGACATATGTGCACAATTACACATTTTCAGGTGCTGGAAAAAAATAACCGCATGTCTGTGAGCAAAAACATGATCAAGACACACAAAAGACAGGGAGGAAGGGAGGGAGGGGGAGAAATAGACACACACACACATGCACACATCCATATACACACATCCATCCACACACACACACACACACACACACACACACACACACATGAGAGAGAGAGAGAGAGAGAGAGAGAGAGAGAGAGAGAGAGAGAGAGAGAGAGAGAGAGATCCCTGAGACGCCCACTCTGGCATTCAAATCAGTTTGTGAGTATTTTAAATAATTCTACCTTTTAGCTTAAAGTATTCCACCCCCTCATTATTGCTTTTGGGGACTAGAAGACAGATCTAGGAGCAATTCAACCCAATTAGAAGGGAAAAGAGAGATTTTCTCTGGCAATTGCTATGCAAATGTGTGTAAGGAAACAGAAGAGGTGACACCACTGAGCATATTTGGTTGTTGACAAAAGAATGCTGCCTTATTTTCCAACATATCTTAGAATCAACTTTAACCTCATGTTATGTCCTAGGTATTCCTGCCAAGGTCAGTGCCCAAGTTCTTCAGCCCCTGCAGGAGGGGAGTGGGGCCAGATAGAATTGCCGGGGGCAGCTTCCCTAAGAACATCACATTCAGTTGTCATATTCATGTTTTCAGTAATAGGAATTGCTGGTGTGTGACACTTTTTGAAACTCTTGGTATTGTGGGCTTATAAAACATTTCAATGGGTAATAGTGTCAGACAGTGGTAATTAATCTTGGAGGAGAAGCCTGTTTCTGAATTGGAACATTGCTTAAAGGTATGACAATTTAGTGTCTACTCATTAAAAGTTAGGCTCGAGCCTTTTCCTCTTACCTATAGTTTTAAAAATAATTGTGTGAGAAAAGCCTGCACAATTGGATTTTCAATGTTATGAAACATTCTTCTGAGTAGCTCCATCTAAACTAGTGCCAGCTTGGTGCCTGTCGGGAAGGGCGGTGCAGGAGGGAAGAGGCAAACCAGAGATCTTAGGTTACAGAAGGGTGGGAGGGCCCCGGAGAGCCCGGAATCTGGAGCAGAACTGATTCTGCAAAACCTAGGAAGCCCAAGGAGGTCAGGGACTTATCCGAAATAGGCTAATTATCTGCAGACAGAAATCCAAGGTCATATATCCTAATCCCACTCAGCCTCAGGGAAAATTTACTATTTCGGTCCTGGTTGCCTCCCTCCAAAACCAGTCTCAAAGGCCAGCAGGAGAGTTCTTGTTCATCCAAGGACAAGATAACTAGTACCAGCAGCAAACCACTTTATTTCTAGAGAAAGGCCAACCTATAACCAAATGAAATGCTTAGGACTTACTACGAACCAGGTGAGGGGATGGGCTCATGGTCAAGTAGGTCTGAGAAACTGGGAATGGAAAATAACATTTTAAAACCTAGAGCAGTGCAGGGTGGAGACTGTCTGGGATACTTTGTCTATTGAAAACTAGCCAGTGGAGGAGGATACAGAAGGTAGTTACAAAATCACAAAGAGCATCCTTCTGTGAATGCACAACCAGCTTGATAGAATTATCACATTGTTTTGTAATAAATCTGATATTTTACTTATAAAAATGAAAGCAAGGATGGAGCTATTTGAAGGGCCGTCCACTCTTCCTCGGGAGTGTAGGTTCGAAGGCCCCCTGTCTGAGGCACCATGTCCTATTTGCTGCAAATACGCATTCAAGTTATTTTCTTGTGCCTCATTCCATTGCAACTTTGCATGCATATTTAACAGAATGTATTTATGGAATACGCTGTATACCTTCTCGGTTTACCAGGTAGGTACACTTTCCATTCTGTAAACCTGTTTTGAATATGACCATAAAACTGATTGATTCTGTCGTCTTTTTCTGCTCCTCTTCCTTATCCTGTGAAATTTTGTTAGTGCAAAGCTCTTGACAACCGAGACTTCAAGGAAGGACAATTTTACAGAACTCTGTAGCTGACAGTCGTACTGCGGGGGAATCAATCCTGGGATTCAAGCCCAGCATTTCTCTACAGCTGAGCCAGGACACATAAGCAGTTCAACTGAGCATCAAGACGAAAGAAAGAGATGCTATTGGCAGGAGCCTGTTTGCACCAAATGCAGGCGACTCCAGTCTGTGCTTTTAGTCAGCATCTAGTGATAAAACACTAGAAAATAAGAACTGAGCATAAAAAGAATATGCTTTGATTGATGCAATTAGTTCAGCACCTAGATCTACAATTCAGTTCTAGAATAAAGAGCAATTTGTCAAAAACTTAAAGCCTGGCTGCTTCACATACATTTTATTTTTATATCTCTGTCTGTTGCTGTGCTAAGTCATTACTGAGATCTTTTACAGCCAAGGCAGTCTTTATACAGGCTGGACCATAGGAAGAACCTACATGTCTGATAATTTTATACAATGTTTTAAATCCCAGAAGGTTATCTTTAGAAACTCTTTTTGTACCCTAAGATATTTGTTTTTCTGTAATTGCAGCAAAAACAAATACCCTCTTAGCAATTTTTAAAGTTCAAGTAAACAATTTTTATTATTGCATCACACCTTATATTTTAGGGAGGTTTTTTTTTTTTAGTTGAGAATACAATGAAAACATCAATGATTTTGTGGTGTGTGCGTGTGTGTGTGTGTGTGTGTGTGTGTATATATATATATATATATATATATATATATATATATATATATACCTTCAGAGGTTATTTTCACATAGCAGTGTGTCTAAATCCCCATGGACCTTGTCAATATTTTGATTGGATGGAAGTCTGGAGTCAGGTGGTGCTGATGCTGACTCTTCTCAGACACTTGAGATAATACATAGCAAGAGGTCAAGGTCCTGGCTTTGATTTACTGTCTCTATAATGTCACCATCAAAGTGTCCTTGCTCGTTTGGGATGGAGATGGGGTATTTGCTCCAGCACTAGACATCAATCTGCATTTATGGAGGCGAGAGGAAAGTAAGGCAGCCTTGATCTCTTTCTGGGTCCTGCTTATTGTTTGACATGTAAATTGCACTGTTTCCCTTTTGGGGAAGAGTGGACAAGAAAAGAAAATCAGTGGTCCAGCTTTTCATATCTAATGTTGATCATACTCAGCCTTTTACTTAGGGTGCTGAGCACACTGTTGCCCAGAGCAAAATCAAGGTTTTCCTAATAAAAAGGTTGAATGGCTAATGGGTGGCAACTCACAGGGATTGCCGCAATACATTAAGAGAAAAAAAGCAAGATTCCAATAGCAGGAGAAATATAGACGCAAATGGTTTTCCTTTCTTAAGTGCTGGATACGTTACTCCAGAAGAAACAGCATGTCTTTGTTCCTTTAAAATTTTGACCATACATCTACAAATAGTCATCTTATATATTTAAGCTTACTTTCAAATTCAACAGATTTCAAAATGGCTTTTTGCAAACTGATGCAAGGTATGCCTTCCTTTTTAATAGAGTTAGCTTTGAGTTTGAAACCAGGTATCTGCTCCTATTTGGCTAACTCAACCCACTTCACCTGAAGAATTATCTCCTTCTTCCTTTTATATTTTCTTTTTCTTGAGACAAGATTTCCCTCTGTAACCCAGGATCACCTTGAACTCTTGATCTCCCTGCCTCAGATTCCTGAGTGCTGGGATAAAAGGCATTTACCACCATGCAGGAATCTTTCACACATTTTTATTACTTGAACTGACTGAGACCTTTACATCCTCCCTCCATTAGAGAAAGAATTTAGAGATGAGATAAAAATAAGCAGTGGGGAGAAACTTTATTATATAGCAAAAGTGGACACTCAAGGACTGGGTGCAAGTCTCTCAAAAGCACCCTGGCAGAGTTTGGATGGACAAGCTTGAATAGGAAGGAGGATCAGCTGTGACTTATAGTGGGAGTCAGGAGGTGAGAGGGAGCGAAATCTTCCCAGTAAGGAGTCAGGATTTTCTCTAACAGTGTTTACTTCTTTTTCTAACTTTATATAATGTTTTCTGGATGTGGTATGCTCTCAGATGCAAGATGGGAGAGGGAAATGCCACAAGGCTAATGACATTACAATGAAGCCAAGGTCATGTAAGACACATCTTGGTTAATTCTATTTGGTTTTGTGGGTCTTGCTATAATATAATTCTGTGATTACCTTAGTTTATAAGTGCTTTGCAATTCACCTCATCTTTTGCTGTACCTAGTGTCTTCATTATTATTCTTTTGTCTTTTGTCTTTACGTGGTGTCTTTCAGAACACCATGACCATGGCAACTTATCAAAGAAAATGTTTAGTTTAGGGCTCGTGGTTACAAATAGAGCCTATCACATCATATTGAAAGCACTTCAGAATTCAGACAGGCATCTAGCTGAGAGCTCACATCTTGATTCACAAGCAAGATTTGTGAGGCAGGGATGGGTGATGCTAATTGGGAATAGTAAGGGTTGTTGAAACCTCAAAGCCTCTTCCTAGTGACACATCCTCCAGCAAGGCCACATCTATTTCCCAGTTTCATTGACTTGGGGCAAGTATTCAAACAAAAGAACCTGAGAGGGCATTCTCATCCAAAACACTACCCACAGTTTGCCTGCCTCATTTTAACCACTCACTGCTGGCTTTTTGCTTCCTAGTGTTGTGCCCATTTAGGAAGCATTTGCAAACTCCAACAGACCACCAAGGAGCCAAATCCAATGCAATCACACAAGTGCACTACTGTCTTTATTCAGGCTAGATCTTAGGCTCGCCACCATCTCTGATGCAGCAGAACAAGAGAGTGAAGTCCCAAGCCTACAGTGGGACAAGATTTTATAGGAAACGATGATCAAACACGGTAGTTTCTAGCCTGACAAGTATCTAATTAGATGAATATTATGACATTGGCCCTTTATGCCAACAAGTGGGTGCTCTGAGACAAAACCATGAACAAACACAAATGGTCTGAAAGAACATCTGGAACTACCAGACTAATTTTGATGGGCTGTTGCTAGGGAGTAGCTAAGGAGTAATTCTGGGCTATGGACCAGAGACAAGCTATGTGGTTCTTTCTGGAACTTGGGTGCAGCTTGGGTTGGATTGCAGGTTAAGTTCTCAGACCCTTTTTATTTTAAAATGGAAGCCAGTCCTAAGATGTAGTAGGTTTTGTCTCTCACTAGGAAGTTCTTGATTTTCATTTTTTCTCTCTATTGTGGTGCTTTGAATATGCTTGGACCAGGGAGTGGCACTGCTAGGAGGTGTGGCCTTGCTGAAGTAGGTGTGGCCTTCTTGGAGGAAGTGTGTCACTGTAAGACTCTTGTACTAGCTGCCTGGAAGTCAATCTTCTCTTAGTGGAGAAGAAGGTGTAGAACTCTCAGCTTTTCCTGCACATGCCTGCCTGGATGCTGCCATGATCCTGCCTTGATGATAATGGACTGAATTTCTGAACCAATAAGCCAGTCTTAATTAAATGTTGTCCTCATAAGAGTTGCCTTGGTCATGGTATCTGTTCTGAGTAGTAAAATCCTAAGACATCTCCTATAGATCTCTTTCCTGCTTTGAAAACATTGTTTTGTTTCCTAATGAAATGTTAGTTTGCAGAGAAAGCTGATGAGAGAGAAGGCAATTATTGGCTGAATGACTATGAGCTTTGAGTTTCACAAATACTTAGAGTGCTTTCAAGACTTCCATTGCAGAATGGCTTTCCTGCTATTCTTTTACCTCTCTAGACTAGAGCTTCTAAAATATTTTGCACGGGTGACTGCTTTCCAAATGAGGAGTTTTATAGGACACCCATGTATATAGCTGTATACAATATGAACATAAATCAAATATTTACTGCCAATAAATAATAAAGAAATATATTTAATTTCACTATTTATTAAATTGGAAAGCAGATGTGTATAATAAAGAAAGAATGTGATTGTTTATTTTTACATGAAGAATTAACCCTGGCTGAGTATTTGATGCTGCAGCATGTAAGACATAGTCAATATTCTTCAAAATTGATCAATACTTTATTTTCTAACCAGCAATGTTGAGGATGCTACTTTTCCTAAAAATACAATATAAAATGGCAGAAGTAAGTTTATCATTCAAAATACTAATTTTATATTTACATGCTGATGAATGATGATAGAAAAATATTTGCAGATTTTTTGCTCACTGTAATTAAACCATCAACATTTTTTTTTTAAAATAGAAGCAGAAAATTTTGTATGTCCAGTAAAACACTATGGCTCATAATATGCAGTAGTCTTGAATCTTATCTTAGATATTTTAATGTTACTTTGTGTTGTATCCTTTGAGGGCATGCACAATGAATTGTGAAATGGAAGTTTCTGGATGTGTCATATGATTCAGACTCATGTGTTCTTTTGCTGAAGCAAGATCTGTGGGAGGACATGGAGAGTGACCAGAAATGTCACACTTGCATACCTAGCTTTTGCAATGTGACATTGTTCTCCCATAGTCCCCAATTTTCACTTTGTTGAGAGAGGCATAGCATAGAATTTCTGCTGGTGACCCAACTGGTTCTGGTTGCTTGTACTGACTTATGCTGATTCATTGGAGGCCTGCTTGTTTCTGCTGGATTGTGCCACCACTGCTGATCTTTGTTTGGTTACCTGAAAGTACTGAACTGGGCTGCTAGCATCCTGACAACAGAGATTGGACTCCCCCAAAAGAATGACTTCTAAACAGGTTTACATACCCTCTTCCAATCTAATATCTTTTCTCCTCTTCCTTTGGAAGGTGGGCTAGAAAGGTATTCAAGCATTCATTTGAGAACCCTTATTAAAAGTAGGTTTTAAATACTCTAAGCCTACAGAAATGTATGTTCAATGCCATGGCAAAAGTGAAGCCATGTAATACTCCATGGGTGGTTGGTGTCTCAGACATCATGGATTCCTCATCCCTTTGATTTTTAATTAATTTTTGTCTGTTACAGATTCAGAATGTCTTACTCTTGGTAATTGTTTTTCACCTTTCACATTCAGTTATGAGCGGGTGACCTGCACATTAGGAAGCTATGCCCTAAAGAGCTGCATACAACACTCTTTCGGGAATCTGTCTTTTACTTTCATAGACTTGCTACATGTTTTCAAGATCTCTCTTGGATGCTTCTTTTGAACAGCATCCACAGTCATCCCCTTTCCTCATAGTCAGGACTTACCACAAGAAGTGTTCTAGTTTCTTCTTAGAAACTCAGATTTCATCAATTACTTCCCTTCTTCAAAGTTTAAAATGTGAATGTGTGACTAGTCCCACCCAGTTACAAACACAATTCTCCTTATGCTCCCCGAGGCATGAGATGGAAGTTCGTGGGAATTCCATGGTAAAACTTGCTCTTACTCCCAAATTCATAGAAATTCTTCCTCCTAAGTCTTTGCCCATTTTTGGCATCTTGTGTATCTGAGATTACAGGAACCACAGAGTTATTCCTAAATAACTTCAATACAAGCTCTCCACTCAGGGAAGATCTTGTCTAGCACTGACATCTATGATCATCTTGTCCTAACTTGAGCATATTCTTCATGGTCCAAAGGGTTTATCTAATTTCTAGTGTCCATCATTCCTTTGTTTATCCCATATTCAGTTAATAGTATTTTCTCAATGCCTCTGGTATTACTTGCTATAGGGGAGTGACTGGTGGCAAAAGCATCTGAAATGTCATGATTTCCCTTCAGTTTTAAAATCTAATTTGACCACATATAGATTTCTGGCATGATAGTTTTTCCAAGACTATATTAATATTGTTCTTCTTTAATTTGGGTTTTATTATTTCAATAATAAATATACTTTCATTCTTTTTTTTTGCATCTGTAGAGAATGGATGCCTTAAAGATTTTTCTGTTTGTCACTTTTAAACAAGTTGATTATATTATTCTTTGAAGTGTTAGTGCTTAGGTTGCTTTGTGTAGGCATGTTATGTTTTCCCTCTTTTAATTTTTTTCTCCCTGCATCCACAATAGATTACTTAACTTTTTCCTCACTGCTTACTGATGTTCTCTTCCTTTTATTTCCTATTTACCTACATTTCATTTCGTGTAGTTTCCGTCATCATACAAATGTATGATGAGGCCAGTTAACTCCTAAACTGCTTATAATCACACTGTATTTTTTTAATTTCAGATACTCAGTTCTTATTAGAAATTTGATTTGGGTGTATACCTTCACATGTTCAATAGTCCTTTTACTTGCTAAAATACTTGCAGTATAGCAGTAGAGTTATTCAAGAACTACTCAAAGACTGATTGATTGTCTATGTTTTTTTTCATCTATAATTTCTAGGTCAACTTGTATTAATTTATTTTTTCTTATTTACCTATATAATTTATAAGCCCTTTAGTATATCATTGAATACTTATACATATTGTCTAACCTTTTTTTCTATTGTTATAATAAATACAATTACCAAAAGCAATTTGGGGAGAAGAAAGTTTATTCACTTTCTTCAGCTTTCAAGTCACATTCTATCATTGAGGGTAGTAAGTCTAGACTGGACAGGAACTCAAGGCAGAAACCTGGGGGCAGGAACTAAAGAAGAAGCCATAAAGGAATGCTGCTTACTAGCTTGCTCTCCATGGCTTTCTCACCTTTCTGATGTAGTCCAGAACTACCTGCTATCTAAAGGCAGAGATGGCACTGCCTACTATGAGATGTACCCCTCTCACATCAACCATAAATCAAGACAATGTCCCCATAGACTTAGCTTACAGGCAATCTGGTAGACATCTTTTTCCCCCTCAATTGAAGTTCCTTATTTCCAGGTGACTATAGGTTGTTTCAAGGTTTAAATCTAAAACCAAAGCCAAAACAAAACAAAAAACCAGACTCAGGAACTAACCAACACAGGTTTTTAATGAAAACTAAATCTGACATTATAGCTACTGATATCTGGGTTAAAGTAAGGCTCCTTCTACTTCCTACTCTGCAGGAGTTAAGGAGAATGAGATATGTATGCTTAGTCTAGTCTAGAATGTTTCCTACTAATGGGACACATTGCAGATCACTCTTGTTAGAACCTTGACATTTGGAGTGGTTCTTGTTGTTGTGGCTGGTTGAGTAAAGACCATTCATAGACCACAGAGATTGTTCCATTTCTCTGTTAAGGTGATTCTTTGCCCTAGCCTTCAGTATTTCCCTCACACCCCTGAGCTGGGTTAAGCCAGATCACAGAATCCTCTCTCCATATGCATCTTTCTCCTTTCCAGTTTTCTACTCTATACTCTCTAGACACCTTGTCCTACATGAGTCTCAGTTTTCTCTTAAGAGCACAGTCAGAATGGTCCCACTCTGATGCTGCCAGTTGTTTTTTAATTAATAAACTTTCTTCTTGAAATAAGATCTCACTCATCTTGGCTGGTCTGAGACCTGCTATGGAGACAAGGCTGGCCCTTAACTCAGAGGGATCCCCCTCCATCTGCCTCCTGAATGCTGGCATTAAAGATACTTGTTTCAATGGATAGTTTTTTTTATTTCATTTTTTATTTCATTTTTAATTACTTATATATGAGTGTAGTGCTCAAGGATGCCAGAAGAGGGTATTGTATCATCTTGAGCTAGAGTTAGAGTTATGAGATGCCAGACATGGGTGCAACATACCAGACTTATTTACTCTGGAAAAGCACTATGCCCTCTTAACCACTGAGCTTCTTTCTAGCCCAGTCAGGTAGATTTTGATGCAGAACACCAGGTTCTAGAATTCATTTCTTTATACCTTTATGTTTGCTGAGGATCACATCTCAATAAATTGTTTTTCTATTGATTAGACTTTAAGTTTTTCATAGACCATTTTTTTCTAACTACCATACTACATTTTCTTTGTTCTCTATAATCAGTTTTGCAAAAAATTAAACAGTCTACATGGCATCCCATTTGAGAGCGCACATTAGTTTATTTTCCATATTTCAGCATTTCCACGGAGTTTCATTTTGTGGCTAGATCTAGTCTTGTAATAATTTGATTTCCTATGTATTAATGGATTTTTTGTTTGTTTTTGTTTTAGTTTTTTCGAGACAGAGTTTCTCTGTGTAGCCCTGGCTGTCCTGGAACTCACTCTGTAGACCAGGCTGGCCTCGAACTCAGAAATCTGCCTGCCTCTGCCTCCCAAGTGCTGGGATTATAGGCATGCGCCACCACGCCCGGCTGCAAAGGATTTTTTTTAAAACGGGGGACCTTTAGTAATTTTTTTCTGCCTAGATAATGTAATTTTAATAAGCATATGGCAATTCCTTTTGTAAGAAAAGGAAATGTTAAATAAAAAAGAGCTGGGCATGTGGCTAATGTTGTAATTCCAGAACTCAGGAAGGCCGTGGCTCAAGAATTCAAGGCCAAACTTCCAAATAGCAAGAGCAGTCTACAGACATTGTCTACATGAGTACCTGTCTCAACATACAAACATATGAATGCTATTGTTGATCTAAAGAGAATGTATTAGAAATAATCTTGTAGTTGTTGTTGTTTAGTTGGTTGTGAAGCAGGGTGGCCTTGAACTCCTGAGCTTCCTACCTCACCATTCCCAAATTCTGGAATTACAGAATAATCAGAATAGACCACCATGTTTGGATTATAAATGACTCATGAATGTGTAACATGTGTGAAATCCTGACTTAGATCTACATGAACACACATACACACACACACACAAGTAAATAAATAAGGAAAACAAAAAAGAAATGATTTCTTAGAACTCACAAACAGGGTTTATGTTTGTTTGTTTGCTTTTTGTTTTTCTGATTTAGTAAAGTTTTGTCCCTTTTAAAGGATTCCAGCTTGGGTTGTAGTGAAGGTGACACTATAGTGACATCTGTGAAGCTCTTTTTTTCTGAAGCACTCAAGTGACTGGACAGATGCTTAAACCTTATCAATAAGGTTTTAGATTGAAGAGTTAAGTTAAAGAAAGGTAGCACATGGAATTAAATTGGTGACTAATAATGTGGAAACAGAACTTTCCTCAGGGTTGCAATAGAAGCTATTGTCCTGTATAAAGCTAGTTCTGAGTGGAACACCTAAGAGTAAGAGACTTGATCCAATTTAGAGAGTAATAGGTTTGCAGCATTACCTATGGTTGCTTATCTGGATGACAAGAAGAACAAATAGCATCAAAGCCTGCTTTAATTACAGTAAAAAAGAGTAAGTCTCAAGCGTATGCAAATATTCTAGAGTGGTACCTATTGTCAGAAACTCAGTAAATAAATCAGATAGGGAAACTCAGTGTGTTGTCCCAGACATTGGTGACTTTAGACAGCTACATATGCGAACCTCAAAACTGAATTTTTTTCTGCCTAGGAAGAACACAGATCCCAACTTCATTTTCTTCTTCAGTAAAATGTATTTTTAAAAAGAGGCAAAGAAGCAAAGCCCCAAGGAAGAGTGAGGGGGTGCCAAGTTAAGGTGGGGAAGAACTGGGCTTGGAGAAGCATGGAGACCTGTGCAAGTTCCCAGCCTTCACAAAAGGACACTGAGGATGTGCACTGATAGATGTGGGACTGCTGCTTTTGACAGGCCTATGCCTTAAATATTGGTGAATGTTTGTCTTAGTTAAGGTTTTACTGCTGTGAGAAGACACCATTTAAATGTAAGAACATTTAATTGGGGCTGGCTTACAGGTTCAGAGTCCATTGTCATCAAGGTGGGAACATGGCAGCATCCGGGCAGGTGTGATACAGGAGGAGCTGAGAGTTCTACATCTTCATCTGAAGGCTGCCAGAAGAATAAGGCTAAGGGTCTTAAAGTATAAGCCAACAGTGACACACACCTACACCAACAAGGCCACATCTCCCAATAGTGCCACTCCCAGGGCCAAACATTGACTGTAGCCCAACTGAACAGGTTATAATTGTGGAGCTGTGGCAGCAGATTCCAGGAATTGTTGCAAATGGCAACAGAGAGTTAGGAATGGCAGGAGTGCAGGCCTGTGAACCCAGCACTTGAAGATAGTGATAGGGGGATGAGAAGTTCAACTTCATCCTTGAACATAGTTGGTTTGAGGTCAGCTTGTACTACAGGAGACCCTATAGCAAATTAAAACAAATAATAATAATAATAATAATAATAATAATAATAATAGACTAGGAAACAGTGAATTCTAACCTGCATACTGGATGAAAGTGAGAATGATTAAGAAAATTAGTATCAAATGTCACAAAGTACTTTATTTTTCCATTTTATTAATATCAAAGCCATCTCAATTTGTGTCTACTATTATTTTTTCCTATGCTCATGAGGGTGTATGCATTATGCATGCCTGTATCTGTGCCTACATTTGTGTGGGTACAGTACTCCTATGTGCAATGTAGTGTTCTACATTGTTGTGCAATGTACTGTCTACAGGTTGACATGAGGAATCTTACCCACTCTTCTTCCACCTTATTCACTGAGGCATAGACTCTCAGCTGTATTTTGAGCTCACACTTGTTGCTTAGGCAAGCCTGCTCGTCCAGAGGATCCCTTTTCTCCACTTTCTGAGCACTGCAGTTGTAGGTGGACTTCCATCCCTAGCCAGCATTGACATGGGTGCTGGGTATTAGTTTTAGTTCTCATGCTTACCTGAAAAGGTGTTCCCAATCTAACCATCTTTCCAACCACACACACACACACACACACACACACACACACACACAGAATTTGCTCAGTGAAAAGATCATAGCAGCTTTTTAATCTGTGCTTTTACATGGGCACGAGGCCAGAGCCTATGGTTCATGTGTGTTGGTGATGCTGCATACATATTGAGATACAAAGGAATGGCATGACATGAGTCTTCATTTTCTTTTTAATTTGAGATGTTCATACATGAGTACACTGTATTTGTATTTGTATCAGTTGTTCCAATTCCTCCCATGTTTCTCCTGACCCCTCTTGAATTCATTAATTTTCTTCTATAATTATTGCTGTGATATTCCATTGACCTGGAGTCTGCCTAGATTTCCTTCTTAGGCCATGGGTCACCAAGTTATAGCAAGCTCTGCACCTTGCATTGTATCAATACAATTCTATAAATGGAATTCATACAAAATTTTGTGTGACAGCTTTGTGTCCATTCAGTTCCATTTGTGTGTGTGTGTGTGTGTGTGTGTGTGTGTGTGTGTGTTATTGTAGGAGCACATGAATAAATGTTATATTATTGGATTAAAATGATTTTCTTTCTTCTTATAGTTCTCATTTTCTGTAACTCATAATAATTTTCAGAAAAGAGGCAAGACTTAAAAGATGAGAGAAATTGATCCTTTGTAAACGGAAGGATCTCCAGATAGCTCAGAGAAAATCAGTACCGCAATTAAATGAGAATCCCAGGGACTGAAATGCAAGACTGTGATAACAAGACAAAGGTTGAAAGGTTATTATCTGCTAACTTTTCAATGCCATTTTAAAATGAACATTTCTAACTTAATGCACTTAAAGTCTACAAAAAAATGAATTTGGAATCTCACTTTGATTTTTTTGTTGTTATTAGCTTTTCTGGGTCTAATTGAGATGTAATTAATTTATATTACTGCCATAAATGTTAGTACTTGATATTCGTCTGTGTATATCAAAGTGAGTAGAGAAACATTTAAAATGCATTATTCTTTCAAAAGTTTGTGATAGTTATGCATCACTTCAGCATGTAGCAGCATCTTGTGACATATGTCAACCCAATGTGACAAGCAGCATGAAAAATAGATTTGAAATATAGAAGAAATAAATGCAGGAATCAATGACTTCTGGTGGCTGCAGTCAACTGTATAGCCCTCGGAAGTTGACAATTTCATGTTTTATGCAGGAGACAGACACTTGGGTAACACACTGAGGAGTCTATTTTCAAAGTCATTTGCAACCAATGAAATAATAGAATATAAGCATGTGAAAAACTAACATCAAGAATTTTTCTGGGGTTACTGGGAGTTGATGAGAACCCTCAACACATGATTCTGGCTCCTTTCCCTTTATTTCACAGGTTTCTATATTTCATAGGTTTCTATAGCTCATTCATGGTGTCATAAGATACCATAGAGCTGATGGACCCTTGAGAAAAACCAGGCATGAGTGGTCTAATTTCTGTTCCTTTCCTTACATGAAAGCATTGATTTGTTTTCCAGTGACAAGGTCGCTCCTAGATTTCCTCTAGTCTGTCCATAGCAGACTATGACTCAGTCTGGTGTGATGACCGAGACAGAAGGAAGAGGACCAGCAGTAACAGTCCTCTCAAGGGTTTATGCCTTAGTAAAGTGGATTCTGTAAGATAGAAATTTTTTCATAACTTGGAACACTGAAGAGAAATGGTCCAGTTTGTAGTTCACATTCAAGTGGCTTTCTTATCCAGTTGCATTATTTTTAGATTACATATTACTCATTTGATTCCTGATTTTTCATCAAGCTGCCTGTTTCTTCGATGCAGCTGTAGAATCACTTCCGTTTCGTAGCTGAACTCTAGTCTCAAGATCTAAGTGTCTCTCAACTGGTAGCGAACATTTTAAACTGTGCCATTGCATTCTTTCACTAAATTATGAGGTGATATCAACAAAATTAGTCATTGGACATAGAAATATAAGCATGTAGTGGCTTCTATTTGAATTATACAGTGCGGTCTGGTGATTCATAAGTAACACCCTTCTTACATCATAGTGTCTAGAAACTACCACATTCTCTACAGGTTTTAAGGACTGAATGATGAATTGATCTTGGCTTCCTTAGAGAATCTCTTCATATTAAGCAAGTTCAGCTATTAAAAATGATGGGCCATTTTCCAAATGTGGAAATTCATACAGCATCCACGTTACCTTATATTTTAGCATATAGAAAGGAACTATAAAAATGCAGCCAACTTTGTCCTGTGAAAATATTGGTATTTTGATTCTGTTTATATACGTGTTTTCTGGAAGTCATTCTAAAGCATAAACAGTCATTGTCATCTTTTATGGTGTTGGGAGAGACTCTAATCAGGTCTGAAGGGAGAACTGTTAAAGCAAGTCTAAATTGAAATAATACTGAAAAATTAATGTTCATCATAGATCACAAAGGTGATAGAATTTGACTTTAAAAATCTTTGATGATCATCTTTTTCTGTAACAGCATTTGAAGTGACAATGCTGCACCTCCCTTATACCTACTGGTTCTGAAAACTGAGATGAAATGATTAATTTTTTCTTGATATGAAGGACTCAGACTTGTCTCACTGCTTGTGGATATAGTTCTGTTTCTGAGTCATATTTCCTTATGTAGGTCCTGTGCTGTGTGAACTCTGCTTCATTTTACATTCCTGTAAAATCAAGGCCCACATCATGGCCGCTCATTGAAGTATGCGGGAGAACTGAGAAAATGGGATTGGCTGCTATTGTCACTGCATAATTTAGTTGGTTTGGGGGGATATTGAAGTGAACTCTCAATTTGACATAATAGTTATTGATAAAATATTAGTGGATGAGGACTGGTGATGTAGCCATTAGGTAGAACATTTGTCTAGAATCTGTCATTGCTCAGAATCTGAGAAATGGGTGTGGTGGTACTCTGGAAGTGGAGGCAGGAGGACCAGAATTCTCTTCAAGGCCATCCTTAGCTGCATGGTGAATTTGATGTCAGCCTGAGCTGGATAATATGGTGTCTCATTAATTAGTAAACTAGTAAGAAACATACACATCACAGTAAGCTAATGATAACAATATGATAGATTTATAGTTAATTACTGATATAGAACACATCTATTTCAAATTTCCTATTTTCAAACATGGGAACTATGTTTCCCCTGCTGATACAAAGAACTTAGAAAACTAATGTTTCAATCACATAGAACAGTGACTTCATTTTGTTCACTTTTTACATGATTAAATAGGAATAATAAAATCAATGATAATTTACCAAGAATACATAGAACTTAATAAAAGAAAGTAAAGGTGCACATAAATATTCAGTCTCCAACTCTTGAGAATTGGAGGGTTAGGGTTAAGACATGGATGATGAAAAACTGAATCCACGACATGATTTAAAACTCTCCCTGTCACAGACTGACTGGATGATGGATGATGTTACGACGATTGACAACGAGGGTTTGAGAAGAGGTGAATTACTTTCCACACTGGCTGTTCAGGCTCAGATTATCTGCAAATGAACTTGGGCTGTTGTTTCTTAATTCTATACATTAAAAATTCAATTCCAGGAACATAAATTCTTTGTATCAGCATTGAGTTTCAAAGTACCTTCTGTTAGCAGAGCCATGATAAATGCTCTGTTACCTAGTTGTACTAATGGTCTGAAATTCTTAAACTACAGGGGGTGGGGCATATGCCTGCAGCCTCCAGCAAGTCTTCAAAAACTTCTCAACATGCATCTGTGGGGTTTCTTCATATTTTTATTCATTTCAGAAAGGGAGCCGCCTAAAAAAAACACAAAAAACAAACAAAACCTATTTCATGAAGCTGATGACATAAAAATGGAATTAATTTGTTACCATCATTGACAACATATTAACATAAAATACCATCAATAATACTGTATTAGCATGAGCATATGCTTTCACAATGTCATCTTGCTCTCAGATGCATTTTTATTTTGTAGTAAACTGAATAGAATGAAGGCTGTTGATTGATTTCACTTATCTTCATTCCCATCTTCCAGGATGACCTGGCCAGGAGAAAAGACTGCTCTGAGAGGACTTATGGAGAAGCAAAGCCAAGCCTGTACTCCCTCCTCTTGCAGACAGCCAAGCTGTAGATCTCAGCAGTGTGTCCCCTAGGGGGCTGAAACTGTTCCCAGAGGAGGCAGCCTTGTTTGGTACCATGTAAACTCTCCACAATTTTAATTTGCTGAATGAATAAATGTCCAAAAATTCATTCTGGAACTATATAGAGGCAGTAATTTAGATTTTTCTTTTGTGGGCACTTCCAAATCAGCACCTCAGTCTCTGCACTGCCTGCTTAGTGTCTTCTCAGGTGTAGCATTATCAACAGAGCAGAGATGTTACAGACTTTTCATATGCTATTAAACATCGATCCCAAGACCTGATCAATTTAAGGAACTCTTGGGAATAAGTATAAATTGTTTTGGTTCTCCCTTTCTCTTTGTCTCCATCTGTCTGTATGTGTATTTCTGTCTCTTTGTCTTTCTCTCTGCGTGTCTCTGTCTCTGCCTGTTTCTGTGTCTGTCTCTCCCTGCTTACCCACCCCACCCCGTGTGTGTGTGTGTGTGTGTGTGTGTGTGTGTGTGTGTGTGTTTGTGTCTGTCCATATGAATGCAGATGACTTTGGAGAGCAGAGATATCAGATCCTTCAGGAGCTGAAGTTATAGGTGGTTGTGACCCTCCAACCTTTGGTGCTGAGAATAGACATAGGTACTTTGCAAGGATAGTATGCACTATAGGCTTAACCACTGAGTCATCTCTTCAGCCTAGAAAGTAACATTTGGTCATTCATATTAGCAGGTATATTTGATCATCGTTACTCACAAATTGTATATTTTCAAATTTGTTTACTTCTTGAAAGCTGTTTTCGGTTAAAAACTCATACTTCCAGACTTTAATTTTTTAAATGAATAGAAGAAAATTAGATATTTGGGTGCTGTACTTCTTGCATATTTCCAACTGAGATTGGACAAAATTAAAGTGCATATTCTTGCTTCAGCCTAATAATACAGTAGTGCCCTTTTAAAGTTCTATTTAGTGTCACATTCTTGCATATCTGTGCTCTCTGTTGATAATTTTGTTTTGTATCAAATGTCACCTATCTTAAAGCTTCATGTCTGTTATTCCTTAGTAGAAACCAACTAACTGGAAAGAAAATGTGTTAAGTAAAAACTCTTTTTGTGCATAGGCACTATTGGCTTTGAGTTCATATGAACAAACCACTAGTGCACTCTAAATAAGGTGTCTGTTTACAGAAAACACATTAGAAAAACTATACATGCATGGCTTGATGACAGTACAAAACTATCCTTGTATTTCCCCAGGGTGCAATGGTTCAATATTCACCAATTCATCATTCATTGAGGCTTTGTAGAAATGTCTACCACTAATAAAGACATATAATTATGTCTGTTACTGGTATTTTAACTTGCATGGGTTTGAATTAGATAAGCAATGGCTAGGGGAGATCATATTGGCAGGAATGGAATAAATAGTGCTTATTAAACACTGATTCCTTTATGGATGATGATGGTGGTGGTGGTGGTCTGTGTGTATGTGTGTCTATGTGTGATGCTCAGATTTTATAAAATTCATAAAATTAATATATAGCAGATTCTGTATGAAAAATAAGCAATTTAATAAGTTAGTATTATTTGAATAATGCTGAGTTAATATTTGCTATGATATTTTATGCTTTTTAGATATGACTGTTTCCTATTCCATAGATTTCAGATATTCTCTTGAACACATAGACAGGCAGGGAGGCCCTGACAATATTTCCCACTGTATTCTTTTGGAAACAGCAAACAGACTGTAACTGCACCCAAGTAGTTTTCTTTTTTTTTTTTTTCAAATCTATAGTTTTTGCAGTGAAACTTGTCTCAGTAGACTCATTTTCCTTCACACCCAGGATGATGGATAAACACATCAGTCTGTGGGTGGAGAAAAAATTTTGAGATGAGTGCTTCAAGGTCAGAGGTTTTAAGAAGACATATTTTTCTGTCAGCTTGCTTGGTGGGTCAAGACTTTTCTTAGTACGATAAAAACTTAGAAGGCAATTAAGCTATGAACTGTTTGACTCCATTTTGATGCCTGGAACCACTAGACCTGCCTTTCAGAGAGTGCTCCACTTCAGAGAGGCTAAGGCTTCCTGGTGGTGGTAACTGGATCCTGTTCATTGCACTCATTTTGATTCTGATATAAGATAATGCTGCCTGTGGTTAAAAGGAAGTTCACAAACAAATAAAATAGTGTTTATCCATCATCCTGGGTGTGAAGGAAAATGAGTCTACTGAGACAAGTTTCACTGCAAAAACTATAGATTTGAAAAAAAAAAAAAAAGAAAACTACTTGGGTGCAGTTACAGTCTGTTTGCTGTTTCCAAAAGAATACAGTGGGAAATATTGTCAGGGCCTCCCTGCCTGTCTATGTGTTCAAGAGAATATCTGAAATCTATGGAATAGGAAACAGTCATATCTAAAAAGCATAAAATATCATAGCAAATATTAACTCAGTAACTATTAAGGAACTGCACTATGGTAAGCCTTACCAAACTTGAAACATACTCTTGCATTAGAAATGCTTTGGTTTATTAGCTGGAAAACTTCTGTAATGGTAGCTTTTGAATGTTAGAATGTAAAAGAAATGATTTCTTCTAGAGAAAGATCTGGAGGGGCTTTGAAACAGTTATACCAATTGTGGAACCAATCACAAAGCCAACCTTGAAACAAATAAGTCATTTGTTGCATTTTTCCTAGACAACTAAGTCAATATGTTTAACTCTCAGTTTCTTGATCTATGTGCCAGGATTATTTGCCCATCTCAAAGATCTCCTGTGAGGATTAAGTCAGATAGGAAGGTCCTGTGCTTAGCATGGGACCTGCCACTGTTTACATGTCTTAGAATAGGTTTGCTTATACACTGCTGCTGACCCCATCATTAGAGTTGGTAATGGGACCAGAGTAGAGAACATGGAGCTGAGCTCAGCTTCTCTTTACCGTGGAGATTGTGGCTATGAGGACACGGAGCCTTTCATGTGCCTGACATTAAAATATCAGTGGGCTCCTTTATTTATTTTATTTATCAAATTTAAACCAGGTGCCAATTCTTGATTGACTTGCCTCAGGGCATGGCTAAAAAATAAAACACTTGTATTAAAATGCGCAGCACAGAGTGGCAGTAGCAATTGGAAATTGTCACATTATTGGCTCTAATGTGCCATTTCAAACGCTGCCGTACATTATGCAATACATATTTGCCCATTGCAGTTCTGCTGAATCCTGATGGCTTTGCCTTTTCTGAGCTAAGGACACCTGAGGGAAATTCTCTGCCTTCCCAGATCTATAGGTAGACAACTCAATTATGTTTTGTGACCCCATTACACACAAATATCAGGAATCTCTTCAGTATACTTACATCAAGAATTGGAAGCTAGTAAGAAAGCCAGATGAGCTTCCTATATTCTTTTCCAATATTTTACTGAGTGATTAGAAAGTTAGTGGTTACTTTTCTGAAAGGAAATAAGTAAGGCAATATAAAACTATCTTCATAAAGTAATACTGGCCATGGCACTACTAGTATTAATTAGTTTAAATTTGTTCACAGTTTATAAAGTTAAAGTTAGATACATGTCTGGTGAGTGGCATAGGAATATATTTTTCTGATTTCTAAGGAAACAGCTTGTTGTTGTTGTTGTTATTATTATTATTATTATTATTATTATTATTTGGTGTGGCTACTATTAAAATTCTTTCCTTCCTGAACTAGTGTGGAATGACTGATCCACAGTCAGTGATGAGACAGTTTGCTCCTATCTTGGGCTTTGAAAGCCATCTTAGAGTAAAAACAAACGAGGATCATTCCTGTTTATAATTAAACCTCTGCTTATCCAGGATTGTGCTATGGCCCCACCAGTAACTTTAACTACAAATGGTTTTGTGTTGCAGGTTCTAGGAAACAGCAACCACGCCTGTGTTTCAAAGGTTATGATGAATACCTGTTGTTATGACCACCTTGCCACCATGACTTTATTTCCCAAGAGGTGGTTATGACCAAATTGTTATGTTCTGCTTCTGCAACTGCACTTATTTGCCTGCCAAATATCCCATTTTAAAAACCCCTTCTCCTGAGCTATAAAAACTCTTTTCTTGCCCACGCTCAGTGCTGACCTGTTGAACCTTTCGTAGGAGAAGATGCAGCCCATGCATATGAACAAAACAAATTAATTGCTTTAATTAATTTGCCCATGGTGAGTAGAGTCAATGGTCTTTGTCTTGATATCTTTGGGATTATCATCAATGCTCTTATTTCTACAAGAGTAGAAGAATCATGGGAAACGCAATCAAACAGAAGCCGCCTTTGTATTTGATAACGGCATCGTCATGCTAAATCAATCCTGAGACTGTCTATTTTCAGACGTATTAAATACGCAGTAGTTATGTTCATCAATTAAGTCTCCAGCTGCCGGCCTCCTCTTACTTACAGACTAACACATTTCTAAGTACCGAGTTCCTTCACCATCTTATCTGAAGCTTTAGCGCTTTGTGTAGCATCTTATTATAACATTACTGTGAGAGTCAAAGGGTGTGAAAAATGCATTATTTGATCCAAAGAGGCATGCTGTTCCATTGGGCAGAATGTATCCTGTGAGCATCAGCTGCAGTGAAGAAACAAAAGCTTTTAAGTCTTTAGGCCAGAAATAGAAGTTTAAAAGTTAAGTTATAAACAGGAGGAAGAGGAGGGGATGGGAGCACAACCCTGTAATCTTTCTCTTACAGATCTGAGGCTTGTTTTATGATAGTCTAATGCTGGCGTGTGTTTACAGCAGTCTGGGTATCACTATGGGTACCACTTCAGTACTCCCTGCCATTCACACAGTTCACACAGAGCAGACTCACAGTGATGCAGCATTGTGCTATGGGGGCGGAGGTCCAAAAGAGACAATTATTCCTGTCTCTGAAATTGACTCGCTCCATGACCTCAGGCAAACCATTCAATCTCTCTGTCTCTGTTGTTCCCATCTGTAAACATAGGATGGATGATTCTTGCATGAAGTTTTTCTTCAGAGGCTTATTGAAAGGATTATTAAAAGGACATCTGAGCCCATTAGACACAAACAAAAGTCTACTTTGTAAAAGTCAAGATTACACCTCATCCCCCAAGGTACTGGAGAAAAAGAAACCATGTCCAGAGCCCATGGTAGTGCCAGAAAAGAGTACCCTGGGACATTGTTACTGGCCTGCTCTCTAGTCAATGTTCCCATCAGAGAGCAGACTAGATAGTGGTACCCACCCAGAACCTTACACTGTACTGAGGGGTGTGAGGAGAGTTGTCTTAATTGCTGTTTCAGGGCTTCATGAGCAGGAGAACATGATAACAAATTGCAGTGTATGAAGGGAAGAGATTGCCCAGCTGACTAATTTGTATAGTGCCAGTTTTTAAATTATCGTGGACCCACTTGAACAAAGATCTGTAATACATATTATACCAGACAATTGTAAAAAAAAAATGCCCAGAGGCATTTGGATCAGGCCCTTACTAATTATTTTTTGAATAGGATGTCACTGATGTCTTCATATTTCACCTCTCTTCATTATGGTGTTCATACTGGGCCGACAGACTCACTACTTTGAGATATGTAATATTTGAAAATCATTTGAAATAACTTTTAGGTTAAAAAAAAGGTGTCTAGTCATTGCTCATAATTTAAGAACAAAACATAACAATTCAAAAGCTTCTATAACATGATACACATTCAATAGTCCTTATACACCAGGTCATTTTCTCTGCTGAAATTACACATTTTTTTGCACCCATTGGTGTGGGAAGGTCTAGCTCACTGTGGGTGCTGGCATCTCTGGGAAGATGACACCAAGTTATGAAAGAAAGCAGACTGAGGGTCACAGGAAGTCCAAGTGCTTAATGAAAGTCAACTTGGACAACCATGGGAAGACAGCTAATATGCAGGGTTCGTCCATGTTCTCTGCTTTAGTTCATGTCTGACTCTCTTGGGCTCTTGTCCTGGTTTCCCTCAGTGATGAATCATGAACTGTAAGCTGATGCAAATACTTTCTTCCTCCATTTATTTCCTGCCTTTGGTCAAGATATTATTGTTACAGCAACAGAAAAGCAAACTAGAACATATATATTTTGTTATTTTATTTTATTATTTTATATTTTGGGCTATGTGGTTAAATTATACTATCCATTTTTAGTCTGTTGTAGTAGAAGAAATAAAATACCCAGTGAAAACATAAGCGGAGAATGGATAACAAGGTGTCTCATCTTTATTAAGAGTTATTTACAACTAACCATGATAGAGATGCAGGGATGGAGGGAGGAAAGGATATGAAGCCTCCCAATGATCCCTGAACTCAAAGCCACCCACGACTTCATGTCTTGGTGATAGTTGACCAGACACTTCAACTATCTGGGTATAGTTGGGGTATAAAGGGAAAGACATCTTGTGAAAAAGTACTATAAGTATAATAATCTAGCTTTTTTTCTATGAATAGAAAACATTTTGGCAAGTGAAAAGATTGAATAGATCAATCAAAATGACTCCGAAATAAACAAGTATTGTTACGACCCACTGAGCTATCTGATCGTGACACACCCTGTTTTAAGTGAATTGCACTGATTTTATCTTCAATCGTCCCATAGCTGTGTGTTAAACGTGGGTGCTCCTCCTTCCATTTCTCATTAAGGGAACTGAGGATCGCTCTGCCACTGACTGGACCTGAGTAGAACCAGGGATCTCAGCTGTCAGTCTCACTCCATAGATCTCAAGTGATCAAAGCTTTCCCATACCATTTTGGGGTTTTGAAATCTTAGAAATGCCTACATTGGAAACAGGGAAGGCATACACCCAGCCATTTCTGGTGAGGACTAAGGTGTGACTGCTATCAGTTCGAGGAGTTGCTCATTTTCCCTTTGTAGGAGGGTGGACCAGTGTGTTCATCTGTTAGACAAGTGAGGGCCCCCCACTTTCTATTTGTCGTCTAGATCTCTCAGGAGTCCAAAGGTTGAATACATACGTAATACACAAATAAATGAATGAATGAATAAATGAATGAATGAATGAATAAATAAATAAATAAATACTCAGACAAGAAGGCTGGGTTTTACTGCTTTGCTTGAATTCGGGCAGGAGGAGATGAAATTTGGCCTCTTTGTTTGTGGCTTTCGATGAAAGATGAATAACCAGAAGGGAGCGTTCACCCTGGTTGTCAGGGAGGCGGATTTTAAAATGTGACTTTATTCTGTTCAGTGGAGATAAAATATGTTCTAGGACTCATCTATGATATCTGCAGATACAAACCCGAGAGTGAAACAAAAGTAAAATTTAAGTAAAGCAGCTGGGAAATTAAAACATACTTTAAAAAAAATCAATTCCTGTCTGCCAGGGTGCCATCATTACCCAATCCTTGAAAACAATTTGTTTTATAGAATCAGAACAAACCCCAGAAATTGACTTCTAGTCCCCCCCCACTTTTTTTTTAAAGGAGATAAATTGAGGCTGGGAGCTGAAATGCTAATATTCAGCCAGATAAGTGTGTTTGCTTCCTGACAGACCCCTTGAAATGGGGTTTGTTAAAATGAATGCGCCGCATTCACAGGAACAGTGGTGAGGCTGGGTCCTTCTGGCAGTAAATCCAGCAATTCCATTTTGACCAGGATGTTTATCATCTCACCGCTTCTGTGCTCCCTGCTGCGGAGGGGAGGGGGTGGGGCGGAGGCTGTAGTTCAGCTTGCTGGCTGCTGGTGTCATCCCATTACCGTAGAATGGAGTCCGTGCCTATTTCTATTTGAACATTTAATACATTAGTCTGTAATTTTTGTCTTGGAGGTAATGAGGCCTGACAGCTTTAGCTGGTGCGTGCTAACAAACCCGCACTGGTCTCTTTGAAATTCTTCATTGCCAAGTTCATAAAGGGAGAAAGGACTTTTTTCGAAATGACAGTAAACAGGCTTCATTTTATAAGACACTGCGGTTAAGGACCTGAAACACTCAAGTGTTGTTCTGAGCTACAGATAAACTAATTTGAGCTGTTTTAAAACTGCTGATGATGTGAATGCTTTTGCTTTTGTTTTTATTTATTCATTTACTTATTTCCGTTTTTTCCTGGGAGTGTGCGTGTCATAGTTTGACAATGATAATTACTGTGATGACCATGCTGGGAAGAAAGCTCTTCTAATATGTTCCTTCATCTCCAAGAGTAAAAGAAGATAAATGGGATGGTTCTTAGAAAGGCTGGATGTCTGCATAGCAATGTCATTTCACACACTGAATCTGCTGCCATAGACAACAGGAGACACTATCTCTCCTGAGGAGACAGTCACTGGAGTATCTGCATTTTCTGTGGCAAGGTACAAAGGACAGTAACACAACTGGAGAAGCTTTGGAAAAGTTATTTTTAACACCATGCTGACAATTAACTGCTTCTTAAGCATAATTAATGAAGAAATCCACGGTAGGAATCATTTTTAGCTGAAATTAGCTGACAACCCGGGGCTCATGGAGAGCCGTTGGCATTTGAAGTGTGGACTCTTGCCAAATTTGTGACAAACGAATTTTCTAGGTAAACTCCCTTTTAAGTATTCTTGTGCCCTGTCAAGTACGGCATTAAGAAAAAAAGGAGCCCACTGTTCAGACACAAAGCACCTCTTTTTGAAAGCTGTTCAATCCTGAATGTAATGTCTGTAAAAGGGGAAGACCAGAAATAGAAACAATGAACAAAGGCAGGTTTGAGGGAACCGCCATTACCATTGAAAATATTGAAATTGCCTCCGTTAGATCAGATGCATCGAGGTGAGCCTTAAGAGAGATCTGTTGTCTTTTAATTTACAGATTTATTAGTTACCTTTACTGATAGTAAGGAGCTAACGGACCCCTTAGAACTGGAATTACAAGAGCTCATAAACTGCCAGGTGTGGGTGTTAGGAAGCAGACTCAGATTCTCAGCAAGAACAACAAGCAGTCTTAACTGCTGAGCCATCTCTCTGGCTACCGTTAATTATTTTAAGGGATGATAAATATGTTCAAATACCAAATTAACTTGAATAGTAGAAAAGGATAGGAGGCTTTGGAATATAACCATTTTAAAAAAGCTAATTAATCAAGTCATTGCAAGTTTAAAGGTTAGAAATATTTTGCTATGCTTACTCATTTTGTGTTAGGAAGCAGGGTATTGTGCTATGAGCTTTGTTTCAAGGTCAGAGAAAAACTTTAGGAAGTCAGTTTGCTTTTTATATCATGTAGGTCCTGGGGAATAAAACTCAAGTCATTTTAGTGATACATACCTTTAGCCTCATGCCCCAGGATATAAGTCTTTTGCAAGGAAATAGAGCAATTAAGTTAATCAGGTAAGCAATTAAATTATGTAATAAGCAAGTACATTTTTTTCTAATAGAAAATATGTTTGAAGAAGATGATTTGCTATGTAATCACATTTCCCATTACAACAGATTATACATGAGTGCTTAGAAAATTGTCTTTGAGAGCTACTACTGTTTTAGAGTCCATCACTTGATGGAGCAGACCAGGAGATATTATAAAATGTCTCTAGGAATCAGAGAGGATTCACATCAAACGACTTAGAGTTGATATTCAAGTGTGACTACTGAGAGTAGACATTACCAGATATTTTCATATTATCTTCTGTTGGAAATCTTAACTCTGAAATCAGGCAGACTTTCTTTGGCCTTGTTTTCCCTGTGTTAAATAAGGACAGTATTCTTAAGTAATCTACCCCTACCATAATATTTACTATAGAACCAAATTCACCTTGTACAAATGCATAGCTGCACTTCAAAGTCATATTCATAATTTAGTTTATTTTATTTGATCATATCTGAAGACAACTTGAAAGCAGATGTTAAGACCTACTTTCCTTTTCTAAAATTCTGTAGTGATTCAAATGGGATGGATCTCTTCCAGTAGTTGATAACCAGGACTCAGAGACTGCCGAGAAATATTGAATATGAGTCCCACATTGCAGACTTACAAAGAAGCTGCAGACAGGTTCTCAAGTTGATTTAGAAAATGCCAGGAAGACAAGTGTCTTGCTTCATCATGACAAAGACATGGTGGAAGAAGCTTAGGGTATGTGCTTTCTCCATATTCTACTAATGGACGTAAGGTTGAATCAGGAAGATTGACATATTATTTCCTACATCATGGTTATTAGAATATTCTAGGTGCCCATTTATGAAAGAATAGGAGAGCTAGAATGCTTGGAGTATGACTGTAATGTGAGGAGATGGGTGAGGAGCCTTAGGTGACTCACCTTCTGTGATTAATAGGAGATTCAAAAGGCTGTAGCCTTCTACTCTTGGAAAAGAAAAGACATTCTTAAGAGAGAAGAAGAAATGAGGCTTTTGAATATATAATCTTACCATTCCTAGGGGCAAGAGAATGTGTGCAAAATTAGTAACATTCTAGGGTCTTATTTGTTACAGAGATGAGTAAGATGTTTTAAAAAAAAAATGAAATACCAAATCTCTCCGGAAAGAATATATTTATAAAGAAAATGAACACATCACAGTAACCCAGAAACACTCAAAATTAGGTGTTTTTTGAAGAACCTGGGCACTGACACATGGAGTCAGTCTATGGCGTAGTGTGGATAGCTGCATCTTAGCCCTTTTTCACTGACCATGGAGTATCTATTTCTCCCTTTTTTCCTATCACCCTCTCTCACTCTTCTTCTTGGAATTTCTATTTTCATTCTTTTTTTATTCCTATCCACCACATATTGAGGCTTCTTTGTGAGGGTCAGGGAGAAGTAATGAAATGTCAGGCATGGTTCCTTCAATCACTAAGTGTAGATGTGTTGGGAGATAATTAACAATGTTGAGTGTTTATATATATATATATATATATATATATATAATAAAAAAGTATATATATACATATATATGTATATATATATATATATACTTTTTTATTTTATTTCTCTTTTTATATATTTTTTATTTTCTATACTCTTTGTTTACATTCCAAATGATTTTCCCTTTCCCGGTTCCCCCCTCACCATAAGTCCCATAAGCCCTCTTCCCTCTGCCCATTCCCAATCAACCCCTTCCCACTTCTCTGTCCTGGTAATCCCCTACAATGCTGCATCAAGCCTTTCCAGGACCAGGGCACTCTCCTTCCTTCTTCTTGGGAATGATTTGTTATGTGAGTTGTGTCTTGGGTATTCAGAGCTTCTGAGCTTCTAGGCTAATATCCACTTATCAGTGACTGCATTCCATGTGTGTTCTTTTGTGATTGGGTTACCTCACTTAGGATGATATTTCCCTGTTCCAACCATTTGCCTAAGAATTTCATGAATTCATTGTTTTTAATGGCTGAGTAGTATTCCATTGTGTAAATATACCACATTTTCTGTATCCATTCCTCCATTGAGGGACATCTGGGTTCCTTCCAGATTCTGGCTATTATAAATAAGGCTGCCATGAACATAGTGGAGCATGTGTCCTTATTGCATGCCAGGGAATCCTCTGGGTATATGCCCAGGATTGGTATAACAGGGTCCTCCAGAAATGTCATGACCAGTTTTCAGGATGAGTGTTTCAAAGGAGTGCTAGAAGTCTGTGTAGGAGGAGATACAAAGAACAATGTCCTGTATTTCCACAGGCATTTCTTTTTAGAGTCCTTTAATCTTATCAACAGTTTTGCACAGCATAACAATTGCAAGCATATCAATACTTAGGTGCCAACTGTGGTTATACCTATTTTCTCCTTGCTACTGTCATTCCACAAATTCCTTCTCTTTTGGTCCTGGATGTAGTTCAGTGACTGGGCATTTGTTTAACATGCACAGGGCTGGTTTCTATCTTTATCACCACACAGTTATACCCACACCATGGTATGTCCAAAAGCTGACTTTCTATTTGCTCATGTATGTATTCTCTAGCTAACTTATAGAGCAAATGTTCTGAGAGGACACTTATTCAAGCATATAATGGGTGAAGAATATGCCCACAGTGACTTAGACACTGTTTTGATGTTGTCTTCCTCCTGCTAATAATTTGATTCTCTTTTGCTTCATATCTACTTTATGTCACTTGCACATGACCCAGGCTGCTCTGGGTCTGTTTCTTCCCACCTTCCCAGTTAATCTGCATTCATCTTTGGTGGTTTTGACCCCTGAAACATGATTGTGTTTTCTACCATATCTTCCCATATTGTCAGGGATCATGCCAGCACTCCTATCGAAAATTCATGTTCTCCAACGAGTTGGAGAACTTATACTTTCTTTATTCCTCTGAATAACCAGTGTTGATTTGTTTCTACATAGCAGAAAGAACTGGTAATAGTTGTTAATAGCATTGATTTGTTACATTTTTGTTGATATTTAAAAAGTTTTTTGAGCTCAAGCTTTACTACAGTTAATAGTGTTAGAACCTGCATGGTATTGGTACAGAGATAGACACATTGAGCAATGGAATAGTATTGAAGACCCAGAAATAAAACAACACACTTAAAGACATTTGATCTTTGGCAAAGAAGCTAAAAATATACAATGGTAAAAAGAAAGCATCTTCAATAGATGTTACTGGTCTAACTGGCTGTAGAAAAATGAAAAAAGATCCATATATGCCACCTTGCACAAAACTCAAGTCCAAGTGGATCAAGGACCTCAACATAAAACCAGATATACTGAATCTAACAGAAGAGAAAGTAGGAAAGAGCAAGCTACAGATTGGGAAAAAGAAAACCTTTACTAACCCTATATCTGATAGATATTCAAAACATGTAAAGAACTCAAGAAGCTAAACACCCAAAATCCAAACAACCCAGTCAGAAACTGGGGTATAGAATGAAACCAAGAATTCACAGCAGAGGAATCTTGAATGGCTGAGAAATGTCCAAAGTCCTTAGTGATCCTTAGTGACCTGGGAGGTGAGAGACCCTTAGGACCCAAAGGGAGGGACTTGAATGAAATGAGTCGTAGGGAAAGGGAACTTATAAAGTCCACCTCTAGCAAGTAGACAGGGCATCAAGTGAGGGAGAGGGTTACCATCCCATAGTCAAAATTCTGACCCATAATTGTTACTGTCTGAGATAATTACAGGGATAGAAATGGAGAGGAGCCTGAGGAAAAGAAAGTCCAGCGACAGGCCCAAAGTGGGATCTAGC
Source organism: Apodemus agrarius (assembly GCA_964023405.1). Taxonomy (NCBI): domain Eukaryota; kingdom Metazoa; phylum Chordata; class Mammalia; order Rodentia; family Muridae; genus Apodemus; species Apodemus agrarius. The sequence continues at coordinate 98,325,386 of OZ030007.1, read as the reverse complement.
TCAAGGGGAGGTCCCAAGGCCTGACACTATTATGGAGGCTATGGAGCGCTCACTAAAAGGGACCTATCATATTGCCCTTCAGAAGACCCAACAAGCAGCTGAAAGAGTCAGATGTAGAGATTTGCACCCAAAAAATGGACAGAAGTTACAGACCCAGTGGTTGAATTAGGGAAAGGCTGAGGAGAAGGGCAACCCTATAGATGGACCAGCAGTCTCAGTTAACTTGTACTCCCGAGATCTCTCAAACACTGGACCACCAACCAGGCAGCATACACCAGCTGATATGAGGCCCTCAACACATATACAGCAGAGGATTGCTGGGTCTGGGTTTAGTCAGAGAAGATGTATCTAAGTCTCCAGGGAGTTTCAAGGTCTTGTTGGGTCAGGGTTGGGGGGATGGAGACATCCTCGTAGAGACAGGTGGGTAAGGAGGATGTATGGGATGTGGAACAGTCAGAAGGTGGACAGGGAGGGGAATAAAATCTAGAATGTAAGTAAATAAATAAATAAAAGATTAAAAAGTTTTTTAATTCACACCTATACTATTATCTACTTAATAATCCTAATCTTTGAGCTTTTTAATACTTTATAATTTATAGAATAAAACCTTTCATTTTCCAAGATAATTGAGTAAATATTTTAAGTGAAAACATGAATTAAATTTATGAACATTTTAAAGGATGGTCTCAGGTCTTTATTTTGTCCAATTATGAATGTAAATATGATGAGCAATTGTATATGTAACTATAAAACTCAAAATTGGCTAGGTACAATGTTAAAATTAATAGTTCATTCAAAATCTTAATGGGGCATATTACTAATTTGATCCTAACTATGATTTATTGCCTTGAATAAGATTTGAAGATTCATATTTGAAATAACTTACTGAAAAAATTTAGTGAGTATGTTAAAATTTGATTACATAATATATCATTTAATTAATTAACTCAAGAGAAATGAAGTTTCTTTATTACAGATCTAGTCTCTTTTGAAAGCAATAAAATTTAGTTTATGACTAAATTAATTTCATACCATATTTGCTTGAAATATAACCTAGCTGCTGTCTAAATGACAGAAATAAGCTCCCTGATGGTAACAGATTTAAATATGGCATTATTATGATGATGGTGAATACTGTTTGGCTGTCCAAAAGAAGTTGAGGACTTACTGATATTAGAAAAAAATTAGATATATGTTTCTTGGGGAGAGGTGAAAGTATAGATATTCTTTCTGTGTATAATAGCCTGGAATATGTCACAATTCACTGAAATTTATAGAAATATTAACTTATGAATATGTATTAGAGCAGATTTGTAGGGATCTGATGGTAAATATTGTTTTTGTTACTCCACCTTTTGAGATAAAATAGAACATGAGACTCTAGAATTTGAGATTTGTATTGGAATAAGGTTTTATTGATGCTAAGATGGGAACTTGCTTCCTTTGTCCTCATGATATCTCTGCTGTGCACACTCAATCCTGCATCTTTTCCTTTTACAAGGATACTAATTCTGTTTGATTAGGTTTCTACCCAGTTTAACATTTATCACATTATTTAAGTCCCAATCTTTGACAGTCAACTTGGGCTTTTGTTAACTATATGAATTTTGTAAGACAATTTAGCCTGTTACATCTATCATATTTCCGAGTATGTCTGTTGTTATAGCATAGTCTTTTGGGACCTTATTCATTCAATATGGTTTTTTGAAATGCAGCATTTTATGCATAAAGCCATATGCCATAAATGTGCCAGTTAGTTGGTTTAAAAAATGGCACAATTGCCATATGAATGTTGAAGACATTTGCTATTATTCGTTGCTTACTTTAATCAAAATATAAAAAGAAATCTGTTAAACAGACATTCAAGGCTAATGACATGGCCTGCTTGGTTAGAATACTTAACTGCTTTTGAAAGATTCTAGATTTGGTTCCTAGTACTCACTAGGTGGTTTACCATCTGTAACTCCAGATCCAAGGGAATTGTTCTGGCTTCTTTGAGCATTAAGCCCGCGCGCGCGCGGGCGCGCGCGCGCACACACACACACACACACACACACACACTAGGGAGATGCAAATCAAAACAACCCTGAGATTTCACCACACACTAGTCAGAATGGCTAAGATTAAAAACTCAGGAGACAGCAGGTGTTGGCGAGGATGTGGAGAAAGAACACTCCTCCACTGCTGGTGGGAATGCGAGTTGGTACAACCCCTCTGGAAATCAGTCTGGCAGTTCCTCAGAAAACTGGATGTGACTTTTCCGGAGGACCCTGCTATACCACTCCTGGGCATATATCCAGAGGATTCCCTGGCATGCAATAAGGATACATGCTCCACTATGTTCATAGCAGCCTTATTTATAATAGCCAGAAGCTGGAAAGAACCCAAATGTCCCTCAATGGAGGAATGGATACAGAAAATGTGGTATATTTACACAATGGAATACTACTCAGCCATTAAAAACAATGAATTCATGAAATTCTTAGGCAAATGGTTGGAACTGGAAAATATCATCCTAAGTGAGGTAACTCATTCACAAAAGAACACACATGGAATGCAGTCACTGATAAGTGGATATTAGACTGGAAGCTCTGAATACCCAAGACACAACTCACATATCAAATCAGTCCCAAGAAGAAGGAAGAAGAGGGCCCTGGTCCTGGAAAGGCTTGATGCAGCATTGTAGGGGATTGCCAGGACAAAGAAGTTAGAGAGGGTTGATTGGGGAATGGGCAGAGAGAAGAGGGCTTATGGGACTTATGTGGAGGGGGAACCAGGAAAGGGAATATCATTTGGAATGTAAACAAAGAATATAGAAAATAAAAAAATAATAATAAAAAGAAAAACCAATAAAGGCAATCAAAAATAGTCATTTAGATTTTTTCCTGGCTATCTAGGTATATCTGTCAAACAAAATATTTGTTTAAAAAGTCCTGAATGTACATGTGGGTATGCCCAAAGAAAAATATTTGAATTTAGAAAACTGTTGATTGTATTGAACCTACTGAATCTAAAGTGTATTTTCTAAAGATGGGGCTTTACTGAGAGACTTTTCTCTTATGATGCTTTTAAATTTAGAGTTGCTTTCTTCTTTCTTTCTTTCTTTCTTTCTTTCTTTCTTTCTTCTTTCCTTCTCTCTTTTTTCTTTTTCTTTTTCTTTTTGTTTTTCAAGACAGGGTTTATTTGTGAAGCTCTGGTTTTCCTGAAACCTGCTCTGTAGAGCAGTCTAGTCTTAAACTCAGTGACTGACCTGCCTCTGCCTCCCAAGTGCTGGGTTTAAATCACTGTGCCACTACTGCCTGGCTCCAGATGCTGTTTATTGCATATAGACCTGGATCTTTTCAGAGTAGGTACCTAAGTGATGACCTATGGAAACTCTTGCCTTGCAATGACTGCTGAGAGCCTTCTTTGCTTGGGGTTGAATAGGAAAAAGAACCATTGCTCCCAAGTGTATCTAAACTAGGGAGAGGAATCATAGTGTGGATAAATGTGTGATCGACTAAATGTTTTCTCTGCCCTGTGCTCAAATTCTTATGTTGAAATCTTGGTCTTAAAAGTGCTCTGATGGTTAGTGTTAATTTTCTATTTGACAGAATCACAAACATCTAGGTGACAGGCTTCTGCCTGTCTATGGACTTTAGCCTGATTGCTTTAAATGATGGGGAAGACCTGCCCACTTTAGGTAATACCATTCTTGGGTTGGGATCATGCATTATGAAAATAGAGAAAGTGTCAGAGAGGCATTTATGCATTCATTACTCTCTTCTGACTATAGATGTAATAAGACCAGTAACTTGTTTATCCTGCTGGCTCTACTTTTCTACCTTGATGGGTTGTTCCTTGATTGCAAGCTAAAATAATTTCTTGCTTAAATTTCTTTTATCAGGATATTTTATCACAGCATACAAAAAGAAACCTAGAAGTGTGCCGATACAGTGAAATGGTGATAACAAAGTCCTTATGAATATGATTATTGCCCTTATGAAAGAGATCCCAAGGAGTGTACTTGTCCCCACTTCCATATGAGGAACACAGTAAATTATAGCTACTATCGATTCACTAGAAATGTGGCTTGTACCGAGCTGGCCTGAATCTTTGGTATTTTTCTGTTGGACTTCTAGGACCCCAGGCTGAAAATAGTATGTTTTGTTTAAAAAGCAGTTAGTCCATACTACTTTATTTTAGTCCAAACTGGCTAAAACATGAATTTGGTGGGAAACTTGGTTTAAATTTAACCCAGTTTAGATTTGTTCCCAGATAACTAGAATAGTCAACTATAATACTCCTTGGAGGAAAATACTTGTGTGCAGACATGGAGAAAGCTAACCACTGGCCAGGTTCAGGACCATGTAAGAAATAAGCATTCTAAGTGACATATGCTTAGATGAAGCATTGATCTGAATTTGAGTGATTTATCTGAAGGAAAGGCTCATAGATGATCATGAAAATGTAAAATGTGTGATAGTCTTAAAATGCTGGATAGATTGTAGACATCTATTAATAAATATAAATTAATATGCTAGAAAAAAGAGCTAGGAGATATACAAACAAAACCCATAAAACATTCTATAACTGTTTCAAATCATCAATCAAGAACTTTATTGAACTTGAAACCAGCAAAGAGAATGTCATGAGTGAGAAGAGGAAGATTATGTACTGAGGAACAATTAGCCTAATAGCTGGTTTCTTTTGAAATAAAAAATAGTTCACAGAACTATTCTCTTTTTGCTGTGCCCCCAGTTACTTCCTACCTCATCTCTAATCAGAATTTTCACCCTATTTCTCTGTTTAGAAAACAAACAGGCATCCAAAGAATAATATTAAAATACAGTAAAACATATTGGAATAGGACAAAGCAACCAAAAAAAAGGTGAAGAGCCAAAAAGAGAAAAAAAAACTGCTTGTACACCCATCGGAATCAGATAAAAACACAGAACTAGAAGCCATAACATATATACAACTAATATATACACAGAGTACCTGTAAGTTTCCAAAGAAAGAAAGAAAGAAAGAAAGAAAGAAAGAAAGAAAGAAAGAAAGAAAGGAGGAAGGGAGGAAAGAACTAACATTATGAAACAAAATATATCTCCAAAGATGCTATAGAGCTCATTTTATGTTGTACATGTATTGCTGCACTTAGACCTGCCTTTCAGAGTTTTTTTTTTCTCCCTAATAAGATTTCTTTGGAGAAAACTGATTTTTCATTTGCAAGTGACTATCAATTAGTTTTTGTGTTAGGGATGGAAATGTGTGTTCATATCTCCTTCTTTAGGTCCTTATCTGGTGCAGACTCCTATAGGATATGTGCATGCTGCTGTAGGTCTCTACAAGTTCACTGGCGAATCAGTCCTGTTAATTTATAGGGTCTAGTTTCCTTGGTGTCCCCCATCCCCTCTTGCTTGTATATTCTTTGTCTTCTCTTCTACAGAGTTCCCTGAGCCCTGAGGGGAGGGATTTGATAGACATCTCTTTTAGGGATGAGTGTTCCAGTGTCTCTCCCTCCTCATAATATCTGGCTGTAGGACTCTGTATTTGTTCCATCTGCTCCAGTAGAAAGTTTCTCTGATGATGGCTGGGCAAGGTATAGATCTATAAGTATAGAAGAATGTCATTAAGATTCAGTTCATGATTATGCTCCTTTAGCAGAGCAGTGATGTTTAGGCTTCTCCTAAATCCCTGTTCTATCTAGTCTTAGGTTCTTGACCACCCAAGCAACATCAGGTATGAATTCACTATCATAGAGTGGTCCTTAACTTAAATCAGATACTGGTTGGTTACTCCCACAATCTTTGTGTCACTACTGCACCACTGTATCTTGCAGGCAGGTTACCATTGTGGATCAAAGTGTTTGTAGTTGGTTTGGTGTTTGCCTTTCTCCTTTGGTAGTATGCAGAGTTTCTTCCAGTACCATGAATACTATTCTATAGGGTGAAGGTCTAGATAGGCACCATCTCAACTTCTCCATGTTCAATGAGTATTGTAGGTTTTTTCTTCAGTAATGAGGCTTTAGCATCAGTGTATGGAAAGCCACCAATAGTTTTGGTAATAACCTGGGTGGTTTGGGGATCCCCAAGAGACCCCCTCACCCAAAAACTTGATTATATGTAACCCATTCCCTGGTACAGAAAGCTTTATTTGGTAATGGGAGATTTCTAGCTGGAACTCTATCTCCCCAAATTATTTGGTAATTTCTAATAATAAGAAAATAAGAAAACAGTAGAAAGAACATTTCAGTGTTTCTGAGCAAAAGTAATTTTCCATTTAAATGCTGCATATATTGATACTGCCTTTCAATCCAAAGATAAAACCAAAATTTCTGAAAAATCTGTTCTAGGAGTAATAAAACCAAAGTGTAGTACATTGGTCTTATTCATTATAGTTAACCCCCCTAAAATTGGTATAAATACTTAATTAGAAATTTATGAGAACTTCTTGCATAGTAAATGAAGAGTTAGTTTTCTGAGACCTTTTGATTAATAATAGTATTGCCAGCCAATCATTAAAAAAATCTTTCTTATTATTGTTTATGTTTAAGAATACCTTATTTATGTTTTATTAGCTTTAAACTCATTATCAATAACACTGTACCTCAGGCCTGAACAGAGCTTTAGCCTCACATGCATTTGCTGTGGAAGACATTTCCTTACACTCAAAAAAATTAAACTGTACTTCATCATTATACTCAGGAATAATTTAAACAATTTCATCAACATAAAGCAGAAATGTGAAGAATGTTGCATTAAATGTTCCATGAGCAAGTCAGTCTGAGAGTGCACTGAAAAGACAATTTGGGACACAAAGTTTTAGAAAACAAAAAAAAAAAAGGCAGAGTATCATCTGTTGTAAACCCAGATAGACATAGATGCATCATGAAATTCAGTGTTTTACAGTTCTGGGTATTTGTGTGTCCATCACTGACTATTTAACCATTTTATGTATTGAGTATTTTAGCCTAATAAAGTTTAGAGTAGTCAAACTTAGAAACTTATAATCAATAAACAGTGCAAACTAACTTGATACAGAATACTTAAGATGCCTGGTGGAACATCAAACATATTAACAAATTTCTCTATAAAAAGTGAACACAATTTCATTCGCAAAGAAAAACAATTTTCTACAATAGAGTTTGAGTGGGTTATTTACTAAAGGGTGGGCCCCATGCCCAGCTTTTAATGCAGACACAGATTGAACTAAGTAGAATTTTTGTACATGTTTTTTCTCATACACCTTTGTTTGAGCATTTTTGTTTACTGTTTTTTGTTTTGCTGGTATGTTGTATCTTCCAATTTTGTGTTCTTATGGTGTGTGCGTGTGTGTGTGTGTGTGTGTGTGTGTGTGTGTGTGTGTATTTCTTGTGCTTTTGCTTTACTTTGCTTTGCCTTGTTTTTAATTTGACCGTTATTCATTTTCCAAGTGATAGAGAAAGGAGATAAAGTTGAATGAGTGTTGAGGTATGGAGGAACTCCTGGAAGTTGGAGGAGAGAAAACTATGATAAGATTACATTGTATAAGAATTATTTTTAATAGAAATACCATTTGATATAATATGGACTAAGCAAGGCAGAACTGATGGTAAATATGGAGGACTTAATGAGAAATATTGTAGACATGTGATATGCTGTCTGAAGAGAACAAGGGAAATTTGTCACAGGGAATATGCTCTTGAATATTTCTTAGTGTTCATTATATAATTTCTTTTTAACTTATAAAAAACTATAAAATAAGTTTAAATGATAAGTTTGAAATGGTGAAACTAAACAGGAGTACTAAAACTAAAAGACAAACTACAGAATAAGATTGCAGGCAGAAATTCAAATAAGTCAATAATCAAACTTAAGTATGGTGTATTTTCTGCTAAAAAGGTGTCAGACCTATTTATAGATGTTTTAAAAGTGCAACCAGTTTCTATTTATAAAGCCACAATAAGGTTACAAATAGAGTTGTGTTGAGAGATAAAGCAGGAAATATCACTTAGAGGACTTGCTGCTGTTATATGAAGATTATACACAATTATTTTGAAGATAACGTATTTCTAGGGAAGATGATATGGTTCAGTGGGAAAATGTGTCTGCTGAGAAACCCTGATGATCTGGACTTGAGTCCTAGAACCCCACACACCTCTGCCAGAAGTGGTGTTATGCACCTTCAGTCTAGGTACTCCTACAGCTAGGTGGGAATCAGAATTGGATATTATACCTAAGCTACAGGCCAGCTAGCCTGGAGCATGTAGAATGGCAGAAACAAGATGAGGAATCATGGTTCAAGAAGGTGATATATAGAAAGACTCCTGAAATTTGTCCTCTGACTTCCACAGGCATAACTTGGCAAGTGTATGTACACTCAGGCAAAAGTCAACACATACATATTAATAAGAAAAATTTCAAGAAGCATTTGTATAATAATGGCTATATAACATAATCTTTCATCACTAAGAAATTTAAAACATTTTAGCATTCATGCCACTGAAAATATGGTTTTATGATATATAAAACAAAAATGGCTAGTGGTACAAGGATACATGCCCACATTTCCAATTGTTACAGGAGATGCTCACTACAAAAGGAAATGAATCAAACATGATGGATACAGATGGCGGTGCCAAGTTAATTAAATGACCACATCTAATTGGCATGAGTGAAATTATAAAATTCACATTTAGAGAATAAAAGATTCCTTCCAAATGCACCACGACGCTATAAAAAATATTGGAAACAGTCGAGGCCATTGAGTAGGGTTGGAGTCCTTTCAAGTATTCCACACGTGCCCAGGCATCTTACTACAGCTAGGTTATGCTAGCTTCAACAGTGAAGCAAATACAAAGTGACACTTATTTGAATATCAGTAAACACATCTCTCAAGAATTCAAAGTCAACAAAGAGATTGCAATGGCAAATACATATACTTCATTAACCAAGAAAATACTAAATGTCAAAACTATAGAATACAATTAGAAAAATAAAATCAGTAGTTTGTGAAACAAATAGCCAAAAGGGGTGAGAGCCTAAGTGTTCTGGGACCCCCATGTGGGCTCTGTTACATGTTCTCTTTGCCCTGCACATAGGGATGCCTTAAAATTGAAAGAAGAAACTGGAAGAAAGAAATAAAGAAGAAAGAAAGAAAATAAAGAATGCTAAGAACAAAAATGATCCATTTGAAACCTTATAGTACTAGGGGTTATAAAATATGTCTAAATTCAACTTACAGGTTGGAGTTTGCTAATTTGATTTACTGGGTTATATTGAGTCTATAATTTTTATAATTATACAAAAAAATCATTCAAAGCCAATGAGCCCAACATCTAACTTAAAAATTCACCAAAGAACAAATCAATGAAAGTAGAATAAAAGTATAAAAAGCAAATAAAACTTAAAATCTATTCAATACAAAGATTGGCATATGCAAAAGATGGTTCACTTTAACTTATTAATAAAATTGAAATATTACATCTCTGCTTTATCAAAAACTAACAAAGCTAGGATTGCCAGGCAAAAACAGCACATTGATTAATTGATATATTCTGAGGTAAACTTAAATATAAATGTACTATTACTGTGGACTACACTCTAATCTGGGAACTAAGTAAAATAAAAAAAAATGTATGAATCACTGTAAGAAAGAACATTTTACACATGGCCTAGCTAATAATATAAGATAATGGGAAGTGCTTCTTGCATAGTTTGATACTATTGTGATTACAGTAAAACTAATTCTTTGGCTTAATTTTTAAAAAATATTGTTAAACATCAATAGAAAATTTGATGTGTGTGTGTGTGAGTGTGTGTGTGTGTGTGTGTGTGTGTGTGCTGAAAGCATGTGAGTTCACACGGTGTTTGTGGCCATGTGTGTATATGCACCTGCAGAGATCCTATCAGCTCCAGTGTCTTCCTCTGTCACTCTCTGCCAGAGCCATATTGTCCTATGTCAGGGTGCCTCATGGAACCATATGCTCAGCAGTTTGCACACTGAGCTCTTGGGAGATGCCTGCTGATGACCACAGAAGCCATGCTTGGATTCTTATGTTGGTGCTGGAGACTCAAACTAAGGTCATTGTGCTTATAGACTTTCTTAACTGTCTCCTCCATCTTGATAAATCTGCTATGAATATCTAGAAAAAAATCTGAAGGTAATTTATACTTGTTTTAAAAATAGTGTACTTTTTTTTTGTATAACTATGCCATTTGCAACTTGAGACAAGAACCACATTTGACACTTTGTTCACCATGGAGGAAAAAGTCAACATGATGAATGACCTCATGGACATCAAACCTTAAAATATTTACACAGGAACTTAAAAGAAATAGCCACAAAAAATGAAAGTATTGAGAATGGAAAGCAAAGCATTATGGGAAAGTATGGAAATTAGAAGCTCCCAATTCATATGACTCATAGAATGAGAGAAGAGAAAAGCAGAGAGAAGATTTGGTTGTGAACTGGGGGATAGACTACCTTGATCTTACTGGCCTTAGCAAAGGTTTTGCATAAACTCTTATGCAAGATTATGGTTTTACAGCACAGTGAGACAATATACTAGGACTTAATTATATGGATTTGAAGAATCCATCTTAATGCTGGGTGGAGAGAATTTTAACAGAGAAGAAGATGAGTCAAGGAGGCAGTAAGTGCAGGGTGACTTGAGGCATGGGACAGGATTGTAGTGTTCGGGATGCAGAGGTGTTGGCAGATGTAGGAGACACCTGGGGCAGAATTGACGGGGTTTTGTAGATTTTTCTCTAAGAAGATGAAAGAATTCCCAATTACGGTCTCTTTGCTACCTTTTCTCTCCCCCTTCCTGTTTTCCTTTCCTTTTTCTTTTTCGTTTTCCTGCCTTCCTCCCATTCTCTTTTTTTCCTTTCCTCTTCTTTCTTTTTGTCCACGTCTACTCTGCCCTCACTCTTTTTGGTCTCTTTTTTTCTTTTATGTTTTTCTGAACACTGGGGATAAAACTTTGCATGAACAATCTGGGTCTACCAAACTAGGTCCTCAGATATTTTTTGTGTATGTTTTTTATTTTATTTTATTTTATTTTATTTTATTTTATTTTATTTTATTTTATTTTATTATTTTATTTTATTCATTTCATTTCATTTCATTTCATTTCATTTCATTTCATTTCATTTTATTTTATTTTATTTTATTTTATTTTATTTTATTTTGACAAGATCTCATTGAATTGCCCAGATTGGTTGTGAAGGTAGTCTGTCACACAGACAGGCTTAAAATTAGTAATCCCCCTGAATCAGCCTCTATAGTAGCTGGGATTATAAACCTACTCCACTAGTTCTGGCCTAGACTCTTCTCACACAGTAGAATGCTGAGAGCTAGCTGGCTATGTAGTAGCATCTCTCTGAGTCTGAGGCCAGTCTGGTCTATATGGTGAGTTCCAGGACAACCAGACACTATGTACAGAGACTGTGCCACAGAAAACAAATACATCAAATTAAAACAAAACAAAAAATAAAAAGAACACTGACAGCTGAAGAAGTAGTCTTCCCCGGAATGAGCATACCAATTGGTTATGCGATATGGAGTGGTAAGTCCTGAAAACATACATACAAGCAAATTATCAATACTATTTTAAGGTGCCTCCTATGGAGAGTTTGTGTATGGGCTCTGGTGCACATTTACAAGTATATGCATTTCCATAATTACCAGGAAACAGAAACTTGGTAAAAAGCCCTATAGCATGAAGCAGTAGATTCAGTTCTTATCAAACCTAAGTAATTCAGACTATGTGGTGTGTGCAGAACAGCACAGAGCCTTGGGCTGCTTGGTCACTGGTTTAGCTCTGTGTTATAACTTTTTTATTTGATATATTCCTTATTTACATTTCAAATGATATCCCCATTCCTGGATTCCCCCCTCCCTGGAAAGTCCCATAAGCCCTCTTCCCTCCCCCGTTCCCCAATCATTCTCTTCCTGTTTCCCTGTCCTGATATTCCCCTACACTGCTGCACTGAGCCTTTCCAGGACCAGGGGCCTTTCCTTCCTTCTTCTTGGGCAATATTTGGTATGTGAATTGTTTCTTGGGTATTCCGAACTTCTGGTTTAATATCCGCATATCAGTGAGTGCAGACAATGTTTGTTGTTTTGTGATTGGGTCGCCTCACTCAGGATGCTGTTCTCCAGTTCCACCCACTTGCCTAAGAATTTCACAAATTCATTGCTTTTAATAGCTGGCTAGTATTCCATAATGTAAATATACCACATTTTCTGTATCCATTCCTCTGGTGAGGTATATCTGGGTTCTTTCCAGATTCTGACTATTATTAATAGGGCTGTTATGAACATAGTGGAGCATGTGTCCTTATTACATGCTGGGGAATCCTCTGGGTATATATGCCCAGGAGTGGTATAGTGGTGTCCTCTGGTAGTATCATGCCCAGTTTTCTGAGGAACCACCAGACTGACTGATTTCCAGAGTGGTTGTACCAGCTTGCAACCCCACCAACAGTGGAGAAATGTTCCTCTTTCTCCACTTCCTTGCCAACACCTGTTTTCTCCTGAGTTTTTCATCTTAACCATTCTGACTGGTGTAAGGTGAAATCTCAGAGTTGTTTTAATTTGCATTTCCCTGATGACTAAGGATATTGAACATTTCTTTAGGTGCTTCTCAGCCACTTGATATTCCTCAAGTGAAAATTCTTTGTTTAGCTCTGTACCCCATTTTTTAATAGGGCTATTTGGCTCTCTGAGTCTACCTTCTTGAGTTCTTTTTATATCTTGGATATTAGCCCTTTGTCAGATGTAGGGTTGGTAAAGATTTTTTCCCAATTTGTTGGTTGGCATTTTGTCCTTTTGACAGTAGTGTTAAAAACTGCATGGTGTTGGTACAGTGACAGGCAGGTATATCAACGGAACAGCATTGAAGACCCAGGAATGAACCCACACAATTATGGTCACTTGATCTTTGCAAAGGAGCTACAACCATCCAATGGGGGGAAAAAAAGATAGCCTTTTCAACAAATAGTGCTGGTTCAACTGGAGGTCAGCATGCAGAAGAATGCAAATCGATCCATTCTTATCTCCCTGTACTAAGCTCAAGTCCAAGTGGATCAAGGACCTCCACATAAAACCAGACACACTGAAACTAATAGAAAAGAAACTGGGGAAGAGCCTTGAGCACATGGGCACAGGGGAAAATTTCCTCCACAGAACACCAATAGCTTATGCGCTAGGATCAAGAATTGACAAATGGAACCTCATAAAATTACAAAGTTGCAGTGTTACAACTTAGTGGCAAGCAGGAATGCAGAGATCTGGCAGGTTGGTTTCTGCCCCGGCTCTGCTGCTTACAATAGTTGTTACTTTGAGCAAGCTACAAGAACCAACTTCTCTATTAAGGATTGTAGAGTAAACACTAATGCACAGCCAGTATTCATATATGGGAATGATCGCATGCACACACACACACACACACACACACACACACACACACACTGATATGCATAAAAGTTTTCAAGGTGTGCTTTTCAAACACATAGATTAGATTACTTCTGCTGCCTCCTTCAAAACCTTCACCAAGCCTCAAAAGTTTGGAATCAATTTAAACTCCTTCCCATTATCTCTGTTCCTCCTTTCCAGTCTCAACTCTTGGCCACTCCCTGCCTTATCCTCTCTGAAGGTCAGTGCTCCTGTCTCTCCCAGCCACTGGCATTTGCAAAGGTTTATGCTCCACAGCACTAATACTCCTCCTTGGGCTTCATTTGTGATCATAACATCCCCGGTGCATTCAATTGAGCTTCACTTGCCCTTTTTTTTTCTTCGTTTTCCACATTTGAAAATAAGGAGGAACACCCCTGGCCTCACATTAAATAAAAGCGCAGCTTGAAGCACGAGGTTCTCAGGAGCGGAATAAAACACTTCAGTATTTAAAAGTTAATCAGCATTTTAATTACTGAGCTTTAAGCTTTTCTTTAAAAGGAGAAGCAAATACACATTCCCGCTGATAAACTAAGTTTGATGTTAGTCGAAATGTCAATTAAAAACTTGAAAGGGAAACCAGAAGCTGGTCAGAGGAGCGGAATCTGCTGAGAGCTGCTCCCCCTTCTGAGGGCCCTTGCTCCTGAGAGGCTGGGGCTCCCTGGTTCCCGAGAAACCCGAGGCAGGTTTCGCTGGATGTTTCGGAATAGCTGCAGCCAGGCTTGCATCAGCCTTGTTCTGCCAGCGGAACCTTTTGTCTCTGGCGTGCTGGAAGCTATGATGAGTGCAAAGAAGAAATGACAGGAGCGCACGGAAACGCGAGCTTTGATTAAACCGTTCCTCTAAATAGATCCTCCCTCACTCCTTCACAATCCCGAGCTGAAGTTCAAGGTGGAGAGGAACCCAAGAATTCCCCTTTTCCCCCTGCTGCCTTCAAATAATGGCTTGTTTAAAGAATCCATTTTCTTCTGTTCAGTTCTGACAGTTCAGAACACAGCAGGCAGTTTGTAGCCTGGCAGTTCCCCCCCAGCCCTTTCTGGCAGTCTGAACTCTTTCACTGAGTGCTGCTGGGCTGGGAAGCCTTGACTTGGAAATTCTTCAGGGTCATAGAGGCCCAAGTGTCTGCGGCGCCAGTGCCAAGAGGTCTGGAAATGAGAAATAATCTGTTTTCTTTTCTCAGGCGGTGGAAACACCCTAGGGCTGTTCATTATTTTGTACTTTGTTGATCAATTTTTCATATGTAGCTGATTTAGCCGGCTTGTTTCTTTTTAGGAAGCTTTGTCACGGCCTACATTTACATACTGTAATGCTGTTGGCACCCTCCCTCCCTTTGCACTAATCTGTTTCATAACCCTATAAAAACATTTGACAGGGACAGACAAAGGGTTCCTGTGAAATCACAATTTCTTTTCTTTTTTTTTTCCTAAAAGAATTCTATTAAATATTTGTTTCTATTTTTTTTGGATGCTTATGTGTGTGTGTGTGTGTGTGTGTGTGTGTGTGTGTATGAGAGAGAGAGAGAGAGAGAGAGAGAGAGAGAGAGAGAGAGAGAGAGAGAGAGGTGTGTACTATGCCACCAGAGGCTAGAGGAGCCTTATGTGTTCTGTGCCATCATTCTCTATGCACTATCATCCTCTCTCTCATCCCATTGAGACAGGCTCCCTTACCGAACATGGAGCTTGGCAGGGAGCTAGTAATGTCTTGTGATCCTCCTGTGCCTATCCTCAACAGTACTTCGTTATGGACATGCAGGTCCATGGCTGGCTTTTAATATGGATGCTCAGGATTTAAATTCAGGTCTTCATGCTTGTGCCAGTATTGCGAGCCCCTAAATTTCAATTTCTAGATATTGGCCTACAAGACCTAATCATAGTTTAGATTTTTTTTTTCCTTGATGGAAGAAAGCCCACCCTCACCTTTTGGAGACAGGTCTCACCGTAGCTCTGGCTATTTTGGAACTCACTATGTAGACTAGGCTAGCTGGCCGCCTCTGCTTCACAAGTGCTGGAATTAAAGGCATGTCCCACTGTATTTATTTGATTCGATTTCCAGACCCTCTGTACCTCTCTCATGTCTCCTCCAGATTCTGAGAATGCCCCCTGCCCTTGTTTCTTCCTCCTCCTTTCTCAGGCAGCAGGGATGAGGAACTGGGGAGAGCCACTGGAGGGTCCCAGACACCAGAGAAACATGAGGCTCCCAGGACCTAGTGGGATTGACTTTAACTGTAATGTGCAGAGAAGGGGGAGATAGAACCTGTGGCGACCACCTCCAGTAGGCCCCTGGTCCAGGGATGGAGCCACCCACCCTTCTCAATGTTTTTTTAACCCAGAAATGTAACTGTCCAAAGGAAGAACATGTACTAAAAATAAATAAATAAATAAATAAATAAATAAATAAATAAAGTGGAACAGAGACTGAAGGAAGGACCAGCTGGGGAACAGCCCGCCTGGGGACACATCCTGTTCGCAGACACCAAACCCAACCCTGTTGCTGTGGTCAAGAGACGCTTGTGGACAGGAACCAAGGGAGGCAGTTCCTGGGGAGGTCCTGCCAGCAGCTAACCAGTGCAGAGGGGGATGCTTGGAGCCAACCATCAGGCTGTACTCGGGGAACTTGGTTGGGGAGCTGGCAGAAGGACGGGAGGAGCAGAGGGGTATTGCAACCCACTGGAAAAATAACATAGGCTGGCATGACCTCCCAGAGACTAGACCACCCACCAAGGAGTGACCTAAAGGGATCTTTGACTCCAGATACATATGTAGCAGAGGATGGCCTTGCCTGACAGCAACAGGAGGGGAGGTCCTTGGTCCTAGGGAGGTTTGATGCCCTAGAGTAGTGTGGTGCTGGTTGGGCGGGAGAGTGTGGGTGGGTAGGGGAGAACTCTCATACAGGCAAAAGGGAGGGGGAGAGCAGATGTGGGATGGTAGGTTGGTGGAGAAGGTAACAGGGAAGGGGGATAGAATTTGAGATGTAAAAGAATAGAATGATTAATCACATTTTTTTTTAATAAAGGGATGTCCCACAATTATTGATGGAATTATATTCTCTTAACTTGATATGTTGTAAAGGCATAAGGATTGAAAAGAGGGAAGGGAAAAAATGGGAAGAAATGCAGCATCCAAACATTGATTAAATAGGGAGAACAAAATATTCATAGCACATTTTATTTTTACATTAAAAAAAAGAAATACGTCATCAAAAAAATGTTTTCTATGATTCAGGAGGAGTCCTAATAGTCATTCAGCAAACAAACTTCTTCAGATGAGGCTCGCTCAGTTGATAGTGGGTCCAGGAATGGACTGTGCTGCTAATCTTTTATTCCCCCCAAATCATCCACTGATCAAAAATATTCCAAGGACCACAAGTAGATTTTATTATTATATGGAGCCAATTAAAAATAGTCACAAACAATCAAAGACTGAATTAGTGACTTTTAGTACCACATTCTAATAATTTACATTTTGTTTTCTCCTCATCTCTTTATGTGTTTGTCTTCCTAATTAAATGCTCCCAAGGCTAGACCTTCTTAATCTTCTTGCTATTCCTAGTAGCTTTATATATTTTAACAGGGAGAAAGTACTCAAGAAATGTTTTCTGAATATATATAAATCTTGTATATCAATTACAGTAGGGTAAAGCCAAAAACAAAACAAAACAAAACAAAAAAAACAGTTGTGGTTATAATAGATAGTTCAGGGATTTTTTTCATAGTTTCTATCTTCTCTGCTGTTGGTACTGAAAGTCATAGCAAGACCCTTCACGAATACAGCTCTTTCTTATGTCAATGAAAGAATACAGCAGGGAAAAATGTTCCCCTAGAACAACCACTCAAGGTCTCAGTTTCAAAGCAAACCAAACCAAAACTCTCTGAATCTTATAAATTATGAAGTGATCACACGTTGGATTTGTAGAGAATGTTTTATCCTGGAATCCCTTCACTTTCTGATAAGTAACTCATTTGTGTTGGCAACTCCTTAGAGGTTAACAGGAGGTAGTATTATTTCACTGTTGGAAAGAATATAGCTCAGTGCGGTTAAATGGTTTGCCTGGGGTCACTGGAGGCTTGTTCTGTTTAGCTATTTGTTTAGAAGTGCCTGCGCTTCTGAAAGTACCTTGCCTCCACTGCAGAGAACTTCTGTAGTAACTATGGTTTAGAATGTGATCCCCATAGGATGCTCATTACATATGTTATGCTGTAAATTTTGCATCCTACATCTGACCAAAAATTTTGGTTAGTGAAATAAATGAGCTAAAAATAAAAATCTATTTCCTCTGGTTGTGTGTCATTTCTTCTATATCCATCCCCTGACAGTCAGAGCTCTTTGACTTTTTTGCTCTCATAGAATTTGAAATTATTTGGATTTCAAAACTCCTATATACATATAGATTCTTCCAGATAAAATCAGAATTCTACATCATTCTTAAGCCTTACTTTCTTAATTCTTTCCTCTGGTTGTTGTTCCAGTGGGAGGTTATTTATGATTTTGAAACACTTTATCGTTGAAGCAGATATCTTATGAGACAATCCAATTATTTTTCATCCTTCTAGAGATATATTAAAATTTTATCCACTTTACGTCAAAGTCTATCAAATGGTTAGGCCTAGTATCATCATTTGTGCCTATACAAAATCAGGTACATGATTTTATACTATAAATTGTACCATTAAAAGCCTTATTTCATTGGATCACCCCAATAGTTTGGAGAAATGGAACCCATTATTTTCATTTACAGACTAAAAATGTTAAGCTCAGAAACATTGCTAGCCCTACACAGAGAACAGTTACCACACAGCGGGACTAGAATTTGAATACTTAGTTTTGAATTTAATATTTTCATTATTGTGGTGACTATTTTTCATTGTCAACTTGATTGAACTGAGGCATACTTATGTGAGAGAATATTAGTCTCTGATTGCACGTGGTTGTTTCTAGAGATGGTTAAATATGTCAGGAAGAGCAGCTTTGGATATGGGTGGCATCATCAATTTAGTCTTGACTCAGTTGGAATTAAAATTTAATAAGGAGGAAAATGTAAGGAGCCTATGAATGGGGTGACCTAGCTTCCTGCCTCATATCTCTCCTGAGGTAAATAGCTCCTTTCCTGAAATTCCAACATGATAATTCCTTTGCCACTGATCTGAAAGCATGGAATCATTCATCCATGGATCTTAGAAACTGTGAGCAAAAGGAACTGTTTTCCCCATTTTGCTTTTTATAATTATTTTCTCACAATAAATACAAGCTAATTAATATAACTCTTAACCTCATAATCATTATCATCACAATCATCCTCACAGCAGCAATACTAATTATTTTGAACACTGCTGTTCACATTTCTCAGGTGCTCCATTAAATATTTTCATCAAGACTGTTTTTCCCTCTTCTAACACATCTGCTTAACCATTGTTAAAGTGGAAAGGTGTATGAACTAATTTATTCACATATTGCTGATATTATTTCATCTCCCTGAAGAATAACTTTCAACAATATATACCTAGAATGTGTCCATTTGTTAAATAATTATAGTCATAATATGTTATAGAAGGACATTATCAAAACTGTTATAGAACAAAATTTTTTTAAGACAGAAAAATAATACCAAAACCAACTAGTTAGATAATGTCATTTGTTGGTCGAACACATTCTAATATCTACTTTGATCAGTGTTCATAATAATTTATGATTTAAACCCCCTTTATTATTTTCAAAATAATAACATTTTATGATTTTGAATTGTCATGTGAACAGAAACACTGTTTTCAGCATCTCTGGAGGTTGTTTTACTTTCTCTTCTTTGTCCCATAGTCACCACACAGTCCTCCACAGTTTGTCCCACAAATTGCTAGTTATAGCTTATATTTAGAACACCCTGTGTGTTAGTTTTCTATTTTCTTTATTATAGGCAGAAGTGAACTTCTACTAATAAAATATCTACACATAAAGATATTCTCACATTGGGTAGATAATGAAATGTGCATAGTTTGGGGTTGTTTGATTCGGGGGGTGATTATATACAGTAATGTATTAATGAATCAACCTCTGCTCCAGAACCCAGAAAAGAACTGGTGGCATATTTTTAACCTTTAAAGCAATTGTGAATCTGGGTAACCAATCCTGAAATCTGTCAGAATGCATCTATGAAAGGTAAATGAAGAACAAGCAGGCCAGACTCCTTGAGCATGAATTAAATTTGTCTACTCTATCAACTCTAGATATGTTCAAGATCTATGAACATATTACATATGTTACAACTGCACTAATTCTGAAATAGCTTGCCTTGCCTATTTAAAGATTTTATTATGCTTTTAAAAAATACTTAGTGGATCTAGTCATAATTTATAGGCTTTAACATATGCTTCTGTAGCAGCATATTATGCCTACATAAAAAGCAGAGTAAAGCCATACTTGGCATTTCTTGGGCGATCAAGAACCCAAGATGAGATAGCCCAGTGACCTAAGGCAAAACCAAAAACTCAAACAGTGCTGTTAAATAAAACAACTCCCGGTAGTTAACATTCTACTATACTCATAGATCAGTGCCTTGCTCAGTCACAATCACAGAAGTTTCCTTCTGCAGCAGAGAGAAACAAATACTGACCCACAAGCAAGATACTATGCATAGAGTGAGAGATCTTGGAGCACTAAGCCCCCAAAGGGATGCCTCCATCAAATCCCTTCCCTCAGCGCTCAGAGAACCCCACAGGAGAATAGGCAGACAGAGTGTAAGAGCCAGAGTGAATGGAGCACACCAGGGAAACAGGGTCTTATAGCTTAACAGTATTGATACACAGATGAACTCAATGAGGCAGCTGAGCAGGACCTGTCTGGCTAAATATTATAGCGTGGTGTTCTTATAGGCTCTCTGAGAATGCAGATGAGTGAATCTCTAAATCTCCTGCCTTCTCTTAGGCTCTTTTCCTTCTGTTGGTTTGTTTTGTCCTATTTCAATGTGTTAGTTTTATCTTATATTTCATATTATTTTGCATATTATTATTGTCACCCTTAGGAGCCTACTTGTTTTTTATCAAGAGACAAAAGTGGAGTAGATCCAGGTAGAATGGGAGATGGAGAGGAACTGGGAGGAGTGAGAGAGTGGAAACTGTAATGAGGATATACTGTGTGAGGGAAACGTGTCTATATTGAATCAAAGGAAAAAAAAAGCAACAGTAAGATCATTGTGAGTCTATTATTATGGATGTTTTTACAGGTAGATTCTATTCTGGCCAGCCCAGAAGATCACTAGAATACTTCAGAGAACGATAGTTTTATCAGTGGGGAGTGCGGCTGACATTTTGTACAAAGCCAAGATGAAGATTTGGTCTGTTGCCAGGTCTTCGTGCTTATTGCTTTCTCTCCGTGACTCAGTCATAGCAAATGCATGAGTTATGAAGTGATATAGTAAAGCTTAAAATGTCAGAATGCTTTCAAAGCTCTAAAGAATTGAGAACAATGAATACTTAGAATTAGAGAAAGAAAAGCTTCAGGAAAATAGAGATCAATTCTGAGTTCAAGTCCCACTGAAGTGCTTTAGCCTTCATTTTTATTTCATTTATTAGCACTTGGAAAATGTGAAAATAGTTGAAGTGAGAGACAATATTAGATGTGAACAGACCAAAAGCATTTCTGCTTACAAATTTATTTAGCCTAGTCAAAGTTATAAAGGAATACTTTCACATTAGTATTTCTGTTGTGAAACTAATAAGTGCTTTGAAAGTGAATTTCAAAAAGCACATTAAGACATACACTGTTTTGTATGTGATAATCGTTCCTGTGCACCTGAAGAAGGATCTAGATGGTTGCTAATCTGGCAGGTCACCAAGTTCAATAAGACTAAATGATTCAAATATATGTTCATATACAAAATGATGACATACCATTTCAGATTCTTGTAATGTCGGTCTCACCAAGGCAGTGATATTAATTTTCATAAGTTTTGAGTTAAGTGACCTGAAATTTATTTGAAATATAGAAATCTCCAAATTAGATTTTCACATATATGTCTATAACTTCCATCCTAGAAACTCATTCAACCTGCCATTTATCACATAAAGAAGAACACTCCTTCTTACAATGCTGTCTAAGAATAGTTGCAAAGAAAGAGATATCATATGTGTGAGTTCAAGGAGATTTGAAAATTCTTTTCGTAAATTAAATTAAAACTGATTAACTTTTTTTTTGCTATGGGTATTATTTGTCAGTCTGCATGCTGAGCTATGGTAATAAAAGATGATTGTAACTCAGACACAACAGAACAATTTGTAGTCAAGTAAGAAAGAATGTAGCCAGAAATACTACCAAGGTGTGTGATTAATCTTCAATAATGCTATTCAGGAGACAAAGAGCCTTTTAAAAAGCAATGTAGGTTGAGAATGGCTGGAGAGGAGATTTGAATAGTGAAGCAGGTTCCTTACATAACTGCCACAGTTCATTACAGTGTTACCTAGTTGTCACTGATGGGACTAATGTGTGCTTCAGAAAGTCCACAGCTGATGTATGAACAGCTCGTATTTGTGTGAGAGTGAAGATTTCCTATTCCACACACTGGCATCTGATTAGTCGCAGTTTCAATGGCTCAGCAATGGCTTCATACAATAGACCCCTTGAATTTACTCTTTCTCCTAAGCAATGAAACAAACCAAAGAGATAAAAAAAATGTAATCTAACACAATACTTCAGTGCACCTATTTCGTGTGAGACTCTGGGTCAAAGTAAAAGATAAATATAATCTGAAGGAAACCAGGATATGAAGCTCTTTGTAAATCCCCTTAAAAGTGTTGCCTATTTCATCCCTATAAAATTCTATAAAGTACATAATAAAACATCATTCACTTTGATTTGCCCATCGTTGTTCTTGTTCAGCCTTGAGGCCTCAACTCTATACAAAGGATTATTGGAAATTAAGGAATACTGAGAGTGGGAGAAATAGTCTTCCCCAGGGAAGAGCACATGGATTTATTATCCAGTCCCTTATGATCAGCCTTAAAAAATACATATATAACATCATATATCACAAGCCATGAGGCAAAAGAGAACAGTGAGATAGTGTTGTCCTCTTGAAGGCCAGAACACCCTTCAGTGATCCTCGTACTCTAAAGGTGTAAATACTGAGTACTGACCCTTTAACTTATTGGCTTTTAGGGTGCCATTCAGCTTTTAAAGCTGACCTTTAAAAGCACTTAAAGCTTTGAACACACTAAAAATGCTATAAGAAACCTCTGATTAATTCTAGGCTCATGTAGAAATGGTGTTCCTGTTTTGGAGTTACGTCCACTGAGGCTATAGTTATAGGCAATTTTTTGCCAAGGGCATAAAGTTTGGCAGCAGTAACACTGAAGTTTGACAACAGGCTGTTTCCCCAAAGTTCCAGAAAGTGATTTTCTCACAGAAAAATTAATTTTAGAAGTAGAGATACATTGGCTTTATTTAAGATGATTATTACAAAGAAAACACACGTTTCTTTCCAACATCGTGAGGGGAAATTGTTCTATAACAATCCATTTTAACTAGCATTAAATTAGAAAATAATTGTTAGCTCCATTTGTAGGAGAAGTATCACACTGACTTTTGTTAAACCTGGCATTTAGCACAGTTCATGTGCAATTGTATGGCATATTATTACTATGCAGCTCAGCTTCAACCGTGCATAAAGCAGCTTCCTTCCTGTGGCATCTGACAAGGTCAGCTTCTGTATGGAAGGTTCGTTTCTGCGATTCATGTGGCATGCACCTGCTGGTGTTTAAACTGTTTAACATAGCCCTCTGAACATAAAGGCGGCTGGCTGTATGCTTGGTAGTCTGATGTGATTTTTGGAAACAGTAATTTTGAAAGACAATATGGTCTCTAGAGGAATGGACCTCTAGTGGACTGAACCCATGATGCCTGCAGGAAAGACGACTGGGAAACGTGGTAGACATCTGTTATCTTTGTCTGACCAGCATTCACTTTCAGTTCTTTTCACAAAAAACGATCTTACTTCCTCTGGGGAATCATTTATTCTCCATTCTAAATTACTCACTTTTGGTTCAAATTCAAGTCGCATCTTCCCAACATTCTCAATAAGTGTTATTCCTAGGGATTTCTCTGCAGTTGCCAGGACATGGAAGATCATATCCTGGTATGATGTCAAGTCTAGAAAGAGGACATAACTCCACAGAATTCTGCATTATACAACCACATATATATAGGAGGCTATTCCCAATATGGGAAATTATACAGAAGCAAGACATAGAGACAGGTTGATGACATCCTTACATATCTCTATTATTCTCTTGTGTCTAAAGCCAGCTTATGCCTTACACTAAAAAATGCATTTGTGTTAAATCAGCTTTTGTTGATTTCTTTTTCTACTTGTTAATAAAAGAGTTATTTCACACCATGGTTTGTGAGATGGCAGCCCTTATTCAGAGACATCTTAGAGGGTAAGAAAGAGCCTGACTATGCTTTCAGAGACCACTTTTTATGGTCTGTGATTAAGCAGCTTTGTGTTCTAGTTAATAATGGACACATCAGTTCCCACCTATTTCACTTAGGAAAACATCCTCTGCTGACCCTGTGCTTTTTCTGGAGAGTGTTTAGAGATGATCAATCTTTTGTATGCAGAAAGCTGATGCCTGTTACTGCAGCCAGGAAAAAGGCTTTTGGGTCCTTAGACTAACTCTTCTGTTCTTCAGTTTTGATCTCTTAAAAATATTGAAAAATTCATGATTAAAGGAAATGTTCAATGTATTGAGTCCATACTAATTGAGCCCTCTTTCTCTTAGTCTATATTGCCTGTCCGTGATTGATGTTATATGCCACTCCACAGTTTGCAATACTTTTCATACACATCCTCAGGAAAAAATTTCACAGTAACCCGGCAAGGTTTATTTTAAGAGTTTTTCCAAATTAATCATTTTTGTGAGTTGTTTTTAAAGATTGTTTTTTCTCCATTATGAAAAACCTAACATGGATGAGGATCCCAGGATTAGGGAAGACTGGAACAATATGTTTGATATGTTATACATATCATATAATATAAATATGTGTTCATATGTAATGTACATATAATGCATTTTTGTGTAAATTTTAACTGTGTACAGTTTTTAGGTTAAATAGAAAGGGGAAATATATAGAGAATTTTAATCCAGCAAAATGTCTCTGGCAAGGGATCAAATCCAAAAACATGATCTGGCTGGAATGCAGATATGTCCTGGATTACAGTATTATTTTGCTGGAATGCAAACACACTTTTAGTACAAACCTTTAATCCTTAACAATGAAGGTAAAGTTAGTTTGTATAGAAAGAAGCAGCTATGTTTGAAAGTGACATCTAATTGAAACACAAAGTGAGGAATCAGAGATTTGACTGAATGAGGCAGAAATAGGGTACACCCAACTCACAAGAGAACAACAGCGGAAGAGAGAGGAGAAAGAGGGAAAAAAGGGAATGCTGTTGGATGTGTGTGTGTGTGTGTGTGTAGTGTGTGTGTGTGTGTGTGTGTGTGTGTGTGTGTGTGCAAGTGTGGGGCAGTTTATTGGAACAGTTTTAGAGAGATAGGTTACAGACAGAACAAGTTAGACACAAGTGAGGATACAATGAGCCAGTGAGTGAGAAGGAGCCAGAAAATTACAACACATTACCAAAGTTAATATGAGACCAGGCAGAGCATTCAGTCAGAAGCCAAGAGAAACAGTAATGAGTCAGGTAGCTAGGAAGATTAGATTGTATGGAGGCTAAAGCTTCCAGGCCTAATCCTAGGGATAGTTGGAACAGAAAAGGAAATGACTCTCATAAGTAAGAGACACTAAATGGTAAATAAATGTTAGCAATGTTCAAGTTTCTGGATAAGAAGGAAATTTGAAATTAAAAAACATCTACTGATACACAAACCAAAACAAACTATATGGAAAATACACTGTTTAAAATAATTCTGGCTTGAAATTGCAAATATAGTCCCTGGATTGTGAAGACTGACATCTGAATGGGCTGGGTTGGAAGTTTAGCTTGGGAAGAAGACAGGAAAACCACCAGGTTTTAGTCTCAGGCTCACTCATGATGTCTTAAAGGTGTCTTCTCATAGCTTCGGATATGGAGGAGCCTTCGGTATAAAGGGCTGTTTTAGCTTCTATGATATTGGAATCAAAATATTGCAGTCATCAAGCCTTCTGACATAAGACCACAGACATTTATGGGGCTTTTTAGAAGTACCTCTTACTCAGAAAAATCTGTCAGATAAATCCCCAGGGCCTCTCAATCCATGTTGTCTCTGAAGAGCTCCTCTCAACAAACAGCTTGCCCTGTCCTTCTGAGTATTGCGACTATTGGAATTTGTTGTTTTCTGCTCAAAGGATGGTAAGACAGTGAATTAAGGGAGGCCATGTATTTCTGTCTTTGAAACTTCAGGCCTGGTGACTCAAACCTGGCTCAGAAGCCTAGGCTACACACTCAAAGGAGCACCTTACACTGCAGCAGTCAAGAATCAAAGCAATCCCAGAGAGCTCTAAGGTACAGAAGAGGTAGCTGCTCTCTTTGTGGCTCCCTTGTGAGAAGTCTGAAACCTGGAGCTGGCTTCAATTGTTTCTGGTGGTTTGGCACACCTTCATGTGCCGCAATCTAACTCTACAACCTACTGAGAAATGTGGTCATTTCCATAAATCCTGAGAGGTTAGACATGTCCGGAGACAAATCTGAATGGTATAATTGTATCAAAAAATTAACTAGAACCAAAGTGTCTAAAGACTGTAAGCTATAAAAATAACTTTTTATATGGCAAAGCAAAGTTTTCACATACAATGAACAAAATGTTCTTGTACGTTTATGGGGAATAATGTGGCAGTTTTATGCATTAACATTTAATGGAGAAGTTATGAGTAATTATTTGCAATGGGTATAGAAACTGGAAAACTATAAAGATTAGTTAAAACAGTCATGTTTAATACATTAACATTTAGTTCATAACTCATACAAAGGGCAATCAACCTGGTTTCACTTAACTTCCAAATGCTACCATCCAAGAGTAGACCCAGCTGGCAATTCTAACAAGTGATCAGATTAAAAAGCAGCCTATAAAAAGTGTGAATGACTATATTTTATAATTCTGATTTATTCTTATATATTTCTCTTGACATGTGGAACACACCAATTTTAAATAAGATTTTGTCCTTAACAGACTAGAGTTTTGGAAATCCCTTACTATGTCTTCCTCATTCCATTGTTCTTCATGCTATTAGAAGGTTGGGGATTACCTGAGAGCAGGGACAGAATCTTGAATCAATCAAGAGTCACATATGGGTGGGCATGGCATAGTTAGAGGATCAGTGGAGCAATTCTTAATGTGTGTATGCCTAAAAAGCATGAGGTGTTAATGTCCTGTCACACCTTCCAGAAGTCACCAGGTTGTTAGAAAGGAGAAATGAGGAACACAGAGGGAAGTGTAGGAAAAGTAGAGTGTAGAAAAGAGCTCCGTGAAGGAGAGTATACACCATTAATTAGAGAGGAATATACATGCTAGAATTAGGCACCATGTAATTTGGATAAAGCAAAGATGGCCTTCAGTGTCCTCCCAGCTTATGTAACTATCAACTATCAGTTATGCTCAATGTACTTTTTATTGTATTTACTTATTTACTTGTCACATTTGTAAGTCATATGCAATATTATTAGGTGACCATAGTCTCACTTAATTGTTAACCAGTTTACATTTAACCATCATAACAAGTACATGGTCATATAAAGTACAGTTATGTATATTAAAGGACAAAGAAACCAATGTATGGGGAAAATCAATATAGCTATCCAAACAGCAGAGCTAATGATGTATTGTCAGAACACAAATCCTTACTCTAGCTGAAGAAAGAAAGTTTATTTCTCTACAATCTAGACGACTAGAGATGTCTAAATTGGAATGCTTCGATATTAGGGAAAATAAAGGATATTCTCAATACATAATTTTAAATTTTGGGTTCAAAGGAAATAGAGCTGGGATGCTTTCTATTTGTCATTTCAAGCACTTTAAATTGTAGCAATACATATTTACTACCTGTTCTAGTTGCATTTATTGTTGTAGTCATACTCTGCCTTCCCCTGACCAGTAGTGATTAAAGGGGGGAGAAGGGCTTACATCAGTTTGCAATACAAGAATTTGAAGATTATCTTCTATATATTGTCAAAAACAGTGATGGCTTGCTCCATCTAGGTTTCCTCTGTTCAATACAGCCCTATGTATGCAGAACCCCTTACCTAGGGAGTGCTGTTGGGCACAATGTACTGGTTCTTCTTATGCCAATTGACAATCAAGATATTTTCCAACAGACACAACCACAAACCAACCTGATAAGACCATTTACTTGAGACCTTCTTCTCGGGTAATTCTAAGATACTGAAAGTAGACATTCAAAACTACCCAAAGCCAACAGAAAGAATACATTATACAGGGTAGATTCCTAATTCATTTTATTATAGAATCTTCTTTTCCAAATAATTTTTGAGTTCTGCCTATCATATAAGACACTTGATGGACACTCTTGCTTGAAAATTCTATATTTTTCACTAAATCTTTCAGTGTACAGTCTATGATTTTAAAGTGTAGTGGGCTAAATGGTCCATTATCAGACTGCTCAGGTAGCAACTACTTTTCCATAAGCATATAAAGCTAAGTAATTATATCAGTCAATGATGTGAATCTTGAAGAGTTTTCTTTGGAGTAGAATTTTTGTTTCTGAAATTACAGAAATTTGATTCATGTGAAGTTTGTGGATAATTTACTTCATTAAAAAATCATGAGACTAGCTACAGTTATTGACCATAAAAGCAGCATACAACTAAATTCCTCCACTTAGAGATGCATCTGAAATTTCAGAGCCTGTGCACCTGAGATATGAATGCTTGGAAACAACACGTGATATGACTTGTAATTGTAGAGATGAGTACTACTCTACCTACCAATAATTCTTCACTTATAATTCATTTTACTAGTTTATTCTCATGGAGAATTGCTAACATATTTAAAATTCATAATCATCTTCTGTAATCACTAAGTATTTTGGGTGCTGCTTATAGCTTTTCTTCTAGAACTCATTGTATGCTGATACTATCTATACAAATTTTCTGTGTTTTAAAGTACTTTTATCTGCTTATTCATGTAGGTGAAGATTGTGTGACTCACCTATATTAAAAAGATTATCTAAGAAAAAGGTGCCTTATAATGAATGAACTTATTTTTATACCATTTACCCTATTAAGTGGCACTTTCATTCACTAAACTAATGATCAGAATTCTTCAATATTTTCTTTCACAAAAGTCATGATTTTTTCCTTTACTGAATACAGGTATAACACCTTATTCAAATATTTGAGAATTTTCTGTGGGGTAGTTTTTTAACTCCTACTACACGGTTCCATTTTCTTTCTCTCTTTTTCTCTTTCTCTCTCTTTCTTTCTTCCTTCTTTTCCTTCCTTCCTTCCTTCCTTCCTTTCTTTCTTTCTTTTTTCAATTAGATATTTTCTTTATTTACATTTTAAGTGTTAAGCCCTTTCCTGGTTTTCCCCTCCAAAAACCCCTTAAACCATCCACCCAAGCCCCAGCTTCTATAAGGGTGTTCCCCTACCCTCCTACTCACTCCCATATCCCTGGCCTTGCATTCCCCTACACTGGGGCATCAGGGCCTTCAATGGATCAAGGACTTCTCTTCTCATTGATGTCCTACAAGGCCATACTCTGCTACTTATGGGACTGGAGTCATGGGTCCCTCCATGTGTACTCGTTGGTTGGTGGTTTAGTGCATGGGAGCACACAGGTGTCTAGTTGGTTGATATTGTTTTTCCTCCTATGGGGCTGCAAACCCCTTCAGCTCCTTCAGTCCTTTCTCTAACTCCTCCATTGAGGACCCTGTGCTCAGTCCAATAGTTGGCTGGGAGCATCATCTCTGTATTTGTCAGGCTCTGGCAGAGCCTTTTAGAGGACAGCTATATCAGGCTCCTGTCAGCAAGCATTTCTTGGTATCCACAATGATGTCTGGGTTTGGTAACTGTATATAGGATGGATCCCCAGGTGGGGGCAGTCTCTGGATGGTCTTTTCTTCAGTCTCTGCTCCACACTTTGTCTCTGTATCCCCTCTCTTGGTATTTTGTTAACCATTCTAAGAAGAACAAAAGAATCCATACTTTGGTCTTCCTTCTTGAGCTTGATGTGGTATGTGAGTTGTATCTTGGGTATTCTGAGCTTTTGGCTTAATATCCACTTATCATTGAGTGCATACAATGTGTGTTCTTTTGTGATTGCATTACCTCACTCAGCCTGATATATTCTAGTTCCATCCATTTGCCTAAGAATTTCACGAAGTCATTGTTTTTAATAGCTGAGTGAAACTCCATTGTGTAAATGTAGCACTTTTTCTGTATCTGTCCCTCTGTTGAAGGACATCTGGGTTCTTTCCAGCTGTTGGCTATTATAAATAAGGCTCCTATGAACACAGTGGAGCATGTGTCCTAGTTATATGTTGGGTCCTCAGGTAGTACTATGTGCAGTTTTCTGAGGAACTGCCAGACTGATCTCCAGAGTGGTTGTACCAGATTGCAATCGCACCAGCAATGGAGGAGTGTTCCTCTTTCTCCACATCCTCTCCAGCATCTGTTGCCCCTGAGTTTTTCATCTTGGCTATTCTGACTGGTGTGAGGTAGAATCTCAGGGTCATTTTGATTTGTGCTTCCCTGATGACTAAGGATGATGAACAATTCTTTAGGTGATTCTTAGTCATTTGGTTTCCTCAGTTGAGAACTCTGTTTAGCTCTGTACCCCGTTTTTAATAGGGTTATTTGGTTCTCTGTAGTCTAACTTCTTGAGTTCTTTATTCATATTGCTTATTAGCCCTCTATCTGATGTAGGGTTGGTAAAGATCTTTTCCCAATCTGTCGGTTGCCATGTTGTCCTATTGATGGTGTCCTTTGCCTTACAGAAACTTTTCAATTTTATGAGGTCCCATTTGTCAATTCTTGATCTTAGGGCATAAGCCATTGGTGTTCTGTTCAGGAACATTTCCCCA
Source organism: Apodemus agrarius (assembly GCA_964023405.1). Taxonomy (NCBI): domain Eukaryota; kingdom Metazoa; phylum Chordata; class Mammalia; order Rodentia; family Muridae; genus Apodemus; species Apodemus agrarius. The sequence continues at coordinate 98,294,946 of OZ030007.1, read as the reverse complement.
GTGATACATGCTACTATTCAACTCTCTGTACCTGCTTCAGGTAGCCTTGATCACTTGCTCAGTGAGCCAGATAGTGAACTCACATGTTCTTCACTTGTCCTTTACAAGAGCTCTTTTCAATTATTCTAAAATAAAAAGTCTCATCCCCTATACTATAGCCTCAAATGATGTTTGTTTTTATTAAATGGTTACCATTTATGTATTTACTATAATGACCATGCCCTTTTGTGGGTCATTGATAGCAAAGTCCCTAATGACTTTTATAAATTCTGATTCTCATATGAAGATTACTATGAATATAATAAATACTGTATAAATGTTAGAAACATCATATAGTTTGAATATTAAGCTTTGTGCCTTTGATACATGTAGAGATTTACTGGTGTTGAAACAATACAGAGGACTAAATAAATTTATTTCTTATTGGTTAGTGCTATTAAATGATTCTAATAAAGCTAGTGATCATTAAAAATTATTTCAACAACCTTTTTCTTTACCAGATATTAGATGTGAGAATTACATTGTATAAAAATATTTGCAATGATGTAGAATTATTTATAACATAAATAGGCAATTTGGAGGGGTCATTACATAGCTTGTGCTATGACTAGATTTTTGGATATGTTGCTTTTGTTGGTACTTTTTAATTTGTATACTAGTTATTTCACACTTATTCTAAGTTACATGTACTTGAGTCTTCTAAACTATATTTTAATTAAGCCAAATGGCAAGAGACAATTGATTGTTGCAGCACTTTAATGTTTTATGAGAATAGTTTTTTTAAAATATAAAATTCTTTTCTTAAGGAATATTCTACCAAAGAGAAAAATAAATTGTAAACTTGCATCTTTTGAGTATTTGCCAGATAACATTCAGCTTACAATAGATGTCTTCCAGAACTAATTAAGGAGTCATATTATTATCCATACAAACAGAACAAAAGCTTCATGTATGCACACAGTCAATCTGTGGAAATTCTGTCTGGACTAGCTGTCAATTTCTGGGCCCCCATTTTTCCATTGTAGACTATTCATAAAATGCAGATAAACACATTCATTCCCTACAATATAGGTGTACCTGGAAATGTTTAATGCATCAGGGCATTTGGGAGATTATTTTAATGGATTTTTACCAAATCATATTTTGACAGTTAATTTAAATACATTTAAGTTAACACTATCGCCTATACTAAAATCCAGAGGGAAACAGGACAGTTCTCTTGTGAAAGGCTGAAGGAAACAGATGATAAATCATTCCATTCAAAATAAAAAACTCTATAAAAGAACCATAAGTTAATCCAATTGCTATGCTTGAGGAAAAATACTTTCCTGTACAAGTACCTAAGCTTGTCTTATAGGGTGAGGAAACTGCTTCTATACATTCATATTTAATTCTCTTGCTCACCAGTGAACTCTTGAACTACTGTATTATGATTGTGTATAATAACAGTAAATAGAATATTTTTCTCTTTCACTAACAAAATAAAACATGACTGGCCTTTGTCAAAGTCCTTAGCCTCAGTAATAACATTGTTGTGTTTTCTATTTATTCATCTGAGGTAAAAGCCACAGGACATTTCTAGCCTGCTTCCAATCACCCCACTACCACTTGGTTCATATTAAACTTCAAATGGATGTCCATTTCTTTCATTCTGAGTTCTGATTGATGGTTAGGAAGGGGTGTGGGCACCTTACAAATTAAAACAGTTATTATAACATGCTATGTTTTTGGCAAGTTGAATGTTAAAAACTACAGAAATCGTAGAATAAAATAAAGTATAATGAAACATTAGGGGTAAAGGTGTCTCTGTCTCTGTTACCTGTTCATGGGACCTTATTGGGTTGTCCAATCTAGCCTTGATATGAGAGGGTTTATGCCCTTTCTTATTGTACTATGATATGCCATGGTTGGTTGACATCATTGGGAAGCCTATTCATTTTTCAAGGAAAACAGAGGTGTGGTACATCTTGGTGGGTGGCAGAAACTGGGGAACTGGGAGGAAAAGGAAGGGAGGGGTAAAGCTGTAGTCAGGATATATTGTATGAGAAAATAAACAAAAAGAAAACAAAAACTAAAATATTTCCCTTTGGGGATAGTAGGAATCTTGAAATATTTCAGAATGCCTTACTTATATTAAGCAATCGTTCTTGATTTTTGCATGATGTAGCATCACTAATAGTTTAATTAGATGAAGAAATAAAGGAAACATTGAAGTCATTTTAGTCTGGAAAAACACTCATGCTGCAGCCCAGCTCTAAAGTCAAGACTTAAACTCACACCATCCTTAGTTTAGTTTTGGAATTAAATATGTGTAAGTGTGGTTTATGTATGAACTCACATATTAATTTCCCCTTATTTTTCTACGTAATAATGTATAACATCAAGAATCCTGGCCAAATAAAATGACTTAGTAGTCCCATATCACTAGATATATAGAACTTGTCTTTAAAAATATCAATAAGATGATATTTTTATCATCTGATATTTATCAGCTGAATTTATGAAAATAGGTATCATGTCTTTTATCTAGGTGATTAGTATAATTATTTTCAGGTAAAACAATTGTATTAAAAAATAATCTTTGACAGGCTCTACTCTTTTCCTAGTTTCCTCCTTTTCTTTATCATAAATGCTGGGCTGATCTTGAACTTCAGCTCCTCCTGCCTCATTTCTCCAGTACTATGCTCTCTAGGATCACAGCCATGTGACTCTGTGTATGGATTGAGTTTTTCTTTTAATTATGATTTACTCTTTTGAATCCAGAAGAAAAGGAGGTAGCAGATTGGTTTACCAAAGGCTATATGTATGACTTTTAATCAAAGTCACTATAGTAGTAAGCTAATTGGAAATTATAACTGTTAAAACAGTGTATATAATTACCCTGCCTGCATAGGTGTGCAATGCCAATGCCAGAATAGAAGGGTTAGCAAATTAAATTTATAGAGCTAGGTACTATAATTTATAGTACTTAGTCTACCCATACAAATACAGACACAATTACACAATTAATGAAGAATGAGTTTGAAAAAGATTGAGGGAGGTGTATATGGGAGGTTGTAGAGAGAGAAAAGATAAGACAAGTAGCTATATTATAATCTAAAAATAACAACTTTAAAAGTACATTTTAATATCTTGTGGGATCTTAAAAGTAAATCTGTTTGGGAAGAGTGATTCCTATAAGGCTCTGAGTAAAGTAAATGAGCATATATAATTGTTTTACTCAGTAGATTCAGAGGCACAAGAGTAGTCTCTGCTTCAAAGGAACATCACAAAAAGAAAAGTGTTGGGAAAAGGTAATTCATGGAGGTATCTCTGTCAATCTTCTTGGATGGAGAACTGAGATCCATCAAGTATTTGTGCTATTCTTCTCTCATCTGTGGCCTCTCTTATGTCTACTAGAGATTCTTCATATGCACAAAAATTTGAGCACAGTTCTCTAATTCATCACTTTGTCTTCCCCTCAGCCTTCTCCAAGGCTCCTTTTTTTTTATTCTGGCTGCTGTGACTACCTTTACAAGACATGTACATTATATAATCAGCCAAAATTTCAGCATAGATGAAAGAGGTGCTCTCCAAGACCCACTGCTAATGTAGAAATTATTGGTGGGTGATAAATGTGCAAAGAAAAGTTACTTTCTTTCTTGTGGGTGTGACCGCTGGTAGGTTTCCCACTCTCTAGTGTGTGTGTGTCCAAATTTATGAATGTATTATCAGCAGTGATTGGATGTGGTAGGGTGAAAAAAGGAGAAAGAAAGATGAAGTTGGAAGAAGAAACTGTTGGGGAATATTATTTGGGGAATTAAGGAAAGAAAATTGCAGGTGGGTATGATTTTATTTCATTGTTTATAGATAGGACATTCTTCAAAATAAATAAAATTATTAGTAATAACAAGATATTATTTTATGACATGTAAGTGTAACTTTTATTCCCCAGAAGCAATTGCTATCTTGGAGACTTACTGTTGAATCAACTCATCTTTTCTAGCTCTTTCTGAACTTTGTCTGGCTGACTCAACTCAGATGTTCTAGCTCAAACTCCTCTCCAAGCTGACTGATTCAAACCAGCTTCTCAGTGTCTGACTGCTTTGCTCTGCTCAGCCTCCAATTAACTTTGACAATCTGTTCTAATCTTCTGGCTCCTCATTCTCTGACTCTTTCTGTCTTTATTTGCAACCTGTCTCTGTAAAACAGTCCTGGTAAAAATGTCTCTCTCCCACCCTCTCTGCACTGTTTTCTTAAGTCCTCTCTTTCCTGTGTTGTTCTAATGAGAGTGCATCAACCTATTTCTGACTCATTTTGTCAAATCTTTCTCTAATCCATCACTTTGTCTGTCCATCAATTAGACATCACTTTCAATAGACTCTCATTCCTTCTTTTTTTTTTTTGTATTTGTAATTATTTTTTTTTAATTTTTATGTGATATATTCTTTTTTTTTATTTTTTATTTTTTTATTTTCTATATTCTTTGTTTACATTTCAAAGGCTTTCCCATTTCCCAGTTACCCCCCACCATATGTCCCATAATTCCTCTCCCCCCCATGCTATTCCCCACTCTTTCCCCTCCCCCCACAATTTCTCTATTCTGGGTCTACAATACTGGATCCAATCTTTACAGGCCCAGGGTCCTCTCCTTTTTTTCTTCTTGAGAGTCATTTGACTTGCTAATTGTGCCTTGAGTATTTAGGGCTTCTGGGCTCATTAATATCCACTTATCAGTGATTGCATTTCGTGTGTATTCTTTTGTGATTGGGTTAGCTCACTTGGGATGATAGTTTCCAGATCTAACCATTTACCTACAAATTGCATGAATTCATTATTTTTAATTGCTGAGTAGTACTCCATTGTATAAATATACCACATTTTCTGTATCCATTCCTCTTTTGAGGGATATCTGGGCTCCTTCCAATTTCTGGCTATAATAAACAAGGCTGCTATAAATATAGTGGAGCATGTGTCTTTGTTGTATGCAGAGGAATCCTCTGGGTATATGCCCAGGAGTGGTATGCCAGGGTCCTCTGGGAGTGGCATGCCCAATTTTCTGAGGAACCGCCACACTGATTTCCAGAGTGGTTTTACCATTTTGCAATCCCACCAACAGTGGAGGAGTGTTCCTCTTTCTCCACATCCTCGCCAGCACTTGTTGTCTCTCGAGTTTTTAATCTTAGCCATTCTGACTGGAGTGAGGTGGAATCTCAGGGTTGTTTTGATTTGCATTTTCCTGATGACTAATGATGTTGAACATCTCTTAAGGTGTTTCTCGGCCATCCGAATTTCTTCTGGTGAAAATTCTTTGTTTAGCTGTGTACCCCATTTTTTGATAGGGTTATTTGTTTCTTTGGGGTCTAACTTCTTGAGTTCTTTGTATATATTGGATATTAGCCCTCTGTCAGATGTGGAGTTGGTGAAGATCATTTCCCATGTTGTTGGTTGCCGTTTTGTCCTTCTGACAGTGTCCTTTGCCTTACAGAAACTTTGTAATTTTATGAGGTCCCATTTGTCAATTCTTGATCTTAGAGCATAAGCTATTGGTGTTCTGTTCAGGAACTTCACCCCTGTGCCCATGTCCTCCAGGGTCTTCCCAAGTTTCTTTTCTAATAGTTTCAGTGTGTCTGGTTTTATGTGGAGGTCCTTGATCCACTTGGAGTTGATCTTAGTACAAGGAGATAAGAGTGGGTCAATTCGCATTCTTCTGCATGTTGACCTCCAGTTGAACCAGCACCATTTATTGAAAAGGCTATCTTTTTTCCACTGGATGGTTGTGGCTCCTTTATCAAAGATCAAGTGATCATAAGTCTGTGGGTTCATTTCTGGGTCTTCAATCCTATTCCATTGATCTACCTGCCTGTTGCTGTACCAATACCATGCAGTTTTTAACACAATTGCTCTGTAGTACTGCTTGAGGTCAGGGATATTGATTCCCCCAGAAGTCCTTTTATTGTTGAGAATAGTTTTAGCTATCCTGGGTTTTTTGTTGCTCCAGATGAATTTGAGAATTGCTCTTTCTAGATCTATGAAGAATTGATTTGGGATTTTGATGGGGATTGCATTGAATCTGTAGATTGCTTTTGGCAAGATGGCCATTTTTACTATGTTGATCCTGCCAATCCAGGAGCAAGAAATATTTTTCCATCTTCTGAGGTCTTCTTCGATTTCTTTCTTCAGGGACCTGAAGTTCCTGTCATACAGATCTTTCACTTATTTGGTTAGAGTTACGCCAAGGTACTTTATGTTGTTTGTGGCTATTGTGAAGGGTGTTATTTCCCTAACTTCTTTCTCAGCCTACTTGTCCTTTGAGTACAAGAAGGCTACTGATTTGCTTGAGTTAATTTTATAACCAGCCACTTTGCTGAAGTTGTTTATCAGCTGTAGAAGTTCTCTGGTGGAGTTTTTTGATCGCTTAAGTAGACTATCATATCATCTGCAAATAATGATAGTTTGACTTCTTCCTTTCCAATTTGTATCCCTTTGACTTCCTTATGTTGTCTAATTGCTCTCGCTAGAACTTCAAGTACTATATTGAAAAGATATGGAGAGAGAGGACAGCCTTGTCTAGTCCCTGATTTTAGTGGGATTGCTTCAAGTTTCTCTCCATTTATTTTGATGTTGGCTGCTGGTTTGCTGTAGATTGCTTTTACTATGTTTAGGTATGGGCCTTGAATTCCTGCTCTTTCCAAGACTTTTAGCATGAAAGGATGTTGAATTTTGTCAAATGCTTTTTCAGCATCTAATGAGATGACCATGTGGTTTATTTCTTTTAGTTTGTTTATGTAGTGGATTACATTGATGGATTTCTGTATATGGAACCATCCCTGCATGGGGATGTGACGGGAAGTATTTCTGTTCTGGTCCAGTCTATTTGGGGTTCTATAGGCTTCTTGTATATTCATGGGCATCTCTCTCTTTAGGTTGGGGAAGTTTTCTTCCATAATTTTGTAGAAGATATTTGCTGGCCCTTTAAGTTGTAGATCTTCATTCTCATCTATCCCTATAATCCTTAGGTTTGGTCTTCTCATTGTGTCCTGGATTTCCTGAATGTTTTGGGTTACCAGCTTTTTGCATTTTGCATTTTCTTTAATTGTTGAATCCATGGTTCCTATGGTATCTTCAGCATCTGAGATTCTGTCTTCTATCTCTTGTATTCTATTGTTGATATTTGCATCTATGACTCCTGATTTCTTCCCAAGGTTTTCTATCTCCAACATTGTCTCCCTTTGCGATTGCTTAGTTGTTTCTACTTCTGTTTTTAGATTTTGTATGGTTTTGCTCAGATCTTTCAGTTGCTTGTTTGTGTTTTCCTGTAATTCTTTAAGGGATTTTTGTGTTTCCTCTTTTATGACTTCTACTCATTGACCCATGTTCTTTGGGTTTCTTTAGGCGATTTTTGTTTCTCCCCCTTATTGGGATTCATTTTTTGCTCTATATTCTGGATTTCTTTAAGTGATTTTTGTGTCTGCCTTGTATGGGCTTCTAGTTTTTGATCTATTTTCTCCTCTATTACTTTAAGAAATTTATCTAAATGATCCTCAATCTGCATCTTTACCAGTGATTTTAGATCTGAGTCTTGTTTTTCTGGTGTGTCGAGATATCTGGGATTAAATTGTGTTTGCCTTGCAATGGCTTCTAGCTTTTGATCTATTTTCTCATGTATTACTTTAAGAGATTTATCTAAGTGTTCCTCTATCAGCATCCTGACCAGTGATTTTAGATCTGAGTCTTGTTTTTCTGGTGTTTCGGGGTATCCAATATTTATTGCTGTTGGGGAACTGGGTTCGGATGCCGCCATACTGCCTTGATTTTTGTTAGTAGTGATCTTAAGTTTGCCTTTTGCCATCTGGTTAACTCTGGTGTTAGTTGGTCCTGTAGGTACTAGCTGGTGCTTGACCCTCCTGTGGGGTTGTAAGGCTATTTCCCAGCGACTGGGATACCTGAATCACTGTCCTGCGGGGCTCTTGCTCACAGATTGCTGACAGGTGGCCTGAGTCCCCCGAGGTCTTAAACTCAGGATATCCCAGGTACTTGGTTCCGCCTGTTGGGCGGCTGCTCTGCACTGCTCCTGCTCAGGGTTTGCTGTCTGATATCCTGTTTCCCCAGGGGTCTTAAAGTTGGGATATCTCAGTTATCTGGTTCCGCCTGCTGGTCCCAAGCTGCTGGGAAGCTGGCTGGGTCTGGTTTCCAGCTTCCCTGCCACTGGCTGGATGGGAGGCTGGTTCGGCCTCCGGCTGGGTCTGGGCACCTGGCACGCTGGCTGACTCCGGCTTCCCCACCACCAGCTGGACGGGAAGCTGCAGGCAATATGGCAGCTGCCAGCATGGAGCTCGGGGTCCGCCCCGCGAGTGCAGAGTGCAGCCGCTACTCTGTGCCCAACTCCCACTCCAGGCCTGTGAGTCCTGGAAGGTCTTAAGCTCGGGTTGTCTCGGGTACCTGGTTCCGCCGCCGGCTGGGTCTGAGCACCTGGCACGCTGGCTGACACTCTGGCTTCCCCCTCTGATTCCTTCTATAAACCAACCTTACCTTCATGGTTTGTGATTAAAGGTGTATACTAAAGGCACGTCTGTATTCTACCCAGAGGGATTAAAGGTGTGTATTAGGGCATGTCTACAATGCAGCCAGATTACACAAATTTAGAAGGTTTTTGGATTTAAACCCTTGACAGAACAGCCATGTTGTTGGGCTAAAATTCCTCTATAGTTATACATTTAAAAAAACAAAAGAGGTATAATTTTATTACCCCTTCTTTTTACCTGAAAAAAATTAAAGGTCAATATTATATTGGACTGTATAGTATACTGATAATATTTTGGAAGAAACTCGTTTCTAAGGGTAATTTAATAAAAAATTTGCAAAATTAAAATTAACTCAATTATGGAACTCTATTATAAAGTATGGTTTAAACTAATTATGTCCATGCTATACTATCTGTAGACCAAGAGACTTATTGCTAATTTGTGTATGTGATTCCCAATTACTAATTTTATTTTGTAATTCTTTGTTTTTCTCTACTTTAATACTTTATTTTGATATTGTAATTTAATTACAATGTTTTTTCTTTGTAATTCCCTCCACCAAACTCTCCAATACACCCCACCTGACTCTTCTTTAAATTAATAGGCAAAATTTCCCCTGTTCAGCTTGACATGCTTATTGGTATCATCTTTGTTCAAGCTACATTTGAATATCACAAAATCCTTAACAGTACCAGTATTGTTAGTTACTAGGGAAATGGTTGTGTAGAAGTGAGATTTGAGGTTTTCTAGGAATAATTCAACTTACTCACAAAGACATAAAGATACCCACACATGTCTACCCATAGAGACCTTGCTACAAATACCTAAACTTTATCAGGGAAGATTGAATTTAGGGTATGTGATTTCATAAGTACCCATGAAACCATGAGCAATAGAATTAAGGATGTCTGTGGCTAAATATTATAGATGGCTTGAAATAAACAGCCAGCTATAGTTGAAATAAAATTTAATAAATTTAAGTGAAAAATCAACCCATTACTATTTTTCTTGTGTATTTTCTTTACTTCAAGAATGAACTTGACTTGGAAATTTCTGTTCTTTTTCACACGACACTTAGTAGCTAATATGAGCAATCAACTAGCATGTAGGCTTGCTTCCACTGCACTGCATTACAGAAGTCATAGCTACACCACTAAGCATCAGCTTGGTGACCAGACAGCTTGTGTGGATTTTCTGTAATAATAGTAATAAAATAGACAAGTTTATAAAGTAAATGTTGCATTTGAACTAGGAACTTCATTGATTTGAAAAGACGAAAGGCAACTGACTAGCTAATGGACTAATGGCAGGCATGTTGCCTTTTGTGCTGGAAGTCTCACATACAACTGAATTGCTATTTGAGTAATCACATGAACTCTTCTTTTTTACAAGCATCATCATTGGTACAATTATATTGTGTTTATGAATTCTTTGAGAATAATGTCTTTTTTTTTTTTTTACACTCCTCCACTGCTGGTGGGACTGCAAGCTGGTACAACCACTCTGGAAATCAGTCTGGCGGTTCCTCAGAAAACTGGACATGATACTTCCGGAGGATCCAGCCATACCACTCCTGGGAATATACCCAGAAGACTTCCCAGCATGCAGTAAGGATACATGTTCCACTATGTTCATAGCAGCCTTATTTATAATAGCCAGAAGCTGGAAAGAACCCAGATGTTCCTCAACGGAGGAATGGATACAAAACATGTGGTATATATACACAATGAAATACTATTCAGCCATTAGAAACAATGAATTCATGAAATTTTTAGAGAAATGGATGGAGCTGGAGAACATCATACTAAGTGAGGTAACCCAGTCTCAAAAGAATACCCATGGTATGCAGTCACTGATAAGTGGATATTAGCCTAGAATCTTGGGACACCAAAGACACAATTCACATACCAAATGATGTCTGACAAGAAGAAAGGAATGGACACTAGTGCTGGAAAGGATCAAAGCATCAGTGTAGGGGAATACCAGAACAGGGAAGTGGGAAGGGGTGGATGAGGGAGCAGGGGGAGGGAAAAGGGCATGTGGGACCTTAGGGGGGTGGGGAAACAGAAAAGGGAAATGAAATGTAAATATAGAATATATCCAATAAAAAAATAAACACACACACACAAAAAAAGAGAACAATGTTTTTTTTCTTAGATTCACCACTGTATTGCCACTCTTAACTGCTTCCAGATCTGCATCTATGATGCAATTACCTAAAAGTTTATAGGCAGATACTAAAGATAAATTATAACTCAAGATCTGGACATATGTGAAACTCCTTGAGAAAGCTGGGCTTGATTCGTTTCTAGTATCGATTTACAGATCTGAACATAAACATTCAGTATGTGTTCCTCATCATGACTCTCATTTCTATCATTTTTATGAGTTTCTAATGTTTTCAGAAGTTTTGTGAGCAGAGGCAAGGGTGTTTCTATGGTAAGAGATGTCTTAGTATGTTGAATGCCTTCTTGGGAGCAGTGGGTAGATCTGTTTTTATTTCAGTATAATAAAGATGATGTGTTTGTGTAGGGTAAGGGTGAGAAAAGTTTGCTTGCAGTGTATACATTCTGAGTATAATAAACTGTATGTGTGTGTATATGTGTGTATGTGTGTGTGTACATGTGTACATGTGTGTGTGTGTGTGTGTGTGTGTGTGTGTGTGTGTGTGTGTGTGTGAATTTATTCAGGCACATACATGCGAAGGCCAACTAACTTCTTTTGGTTTGGAGTCAATTTTTGGTCTTATATTGCTAAGGCTAATATTCTGTCTTATGTGGTCACATATTTATTTATTTATTTGTTTATTTATTTATTTATTTATTTTTGCCTCTCATCTTGCAGTTGGAACTGAGATTGCAGATGCTTGCTAGAGTCTTTGGCTTCTTTACTTACTAAGCCATCTTTCTGGCTGTACATAAATTTTTGAAATATAAGTAAATATACTGCATGTACCACAGAGCACACATGCTCCATTCACTCTTGGTTCTGTGAGCAGTAGAACTCAAAGAAGGGCATTAACATGAAGCTTCTACTGCCTGTTTCAAATGATTTTGACCATTGTCCACAAAACTGCCAGGCTAACTTGCAAACTTTTAAGGCAGGGTTTAATGTCAGAATGTCATAGTTCTTGGCAGAAGTTTATTCTTAACCTTTTTCACTCTTTTTGAACTGCACTCATTATTTTGATTCTCTGTAAATCTTTACATGAACTCTTAAATTTGATTTTAAGTGACACCAGGAATGTACATGGTAGTCATTAGCCTATAGTCCAAATTAGTGGCATGTGTTATATAGGTTAGATTTATAAAAATTTAAGTGAAATTTCCTATATAAATATTCATTATTTGGAATATATTGCTTTTAGAAATAGTTTATTGGGATTTGATACTGAGAATACGGAGAAAAATAGATGATAACATTGGAATTTTCTTTTCTTTTTTTCTTTTTTCTGAACTTCCTATAGCTTTGATAGCCTTGTAATTTCTCTCTTTTTCCTTTTGTTGAAAAGGAGATTTTTTTCCTCACATAATATATTCTGATTACAGTTTTCCCTCCCTCTACTCCTCCTAGTCCATACCCATCCCCTTCCATTTGGGTCCACTTCTGTTCTGTCTTTCCTTAGAAAACATACATGCTTCCATGGGATAATGATAAAATGAGGTACAATAAAATGAAATAAAATAAAATAAGATGAAGCAAAACTTACACATAAGAATAGAACAGAATAAACAAGAGAAAGCACACAAAAAAGAAACTCATTTGTATACCCAGGAATCTCATAAAAACACTAAACTGGGCACCATACACAAGGGACCTGTAGGGTAAGAAGAGAAAAATAATCACACATAAATGAATTACGATTTTAAATAAAAAATATAAAATTGAAAATTAATTCCTGGTATGACATTATAGGACAAGAATCTCCCAAGATGACACTGAGTTCATTTTTCTGTTGGTAAACTCATGTTAGACATGCAGTCAATTCTTAAGAATTGTTTGTTTCTCCATTGAGACTCCTTTGGAAAAAAAAAAGCTAGTTATCAGTTGGAGATGGCTTCCATCTTCTTAATTGTTGAATAAAAGACACTGTGGATATAGATCGTATTTTCTCTATTCACTTGTCTGAGGGTGAGCATATAAGTTGGATGCATTGCTCCGGTCTATAAATACTGGTACTACACTCATGGTTAAGCAAGTGTTTCTATTGACTCCTTTGGGCATATGTCCTAGAGTAGTATGGTTGGATTATATGGAAGTTCTATTTTCAGTTTTTTAAATGATTTTTTTTATTTGATGCGCATCAGTGTTTTGCCTTGATGTATGTCTTGTATGAGGGTGTTGGATCTCCTGGAACTAAAGTGCTGGGAATTGAAACTGGGTCCTCTGGAAGAACTGCCAGTGCTCTCAACCACTCTCCTATCCAGGCTCTACTATTGGTCATTTTGTTTGTTTGTTTGTGGGTTGTACTCACTTATAAGTGGATATTAGCCATAAAATACAGGCACCATGTTACACTCCATAGACCCAAAGGAGCTAAACAAGAAGGAAGGCCTAAGTGAAGAAGCTTGAACCTCACTAGAAGGAGGAATAAAATAGTCATAAGATGCAGATGGAAGTAGGGAATTGGGCAGAAGAGAGGAAGAGGAAGGGAAGGGGAGGTTCAGGATCAGGTGTGGGGAAGGACAGGAGAGATGGCTAGGTGTCCATGAAAATGAATGGAAACCTGCAACTGTAGGGGTGAGAAGGTGAGGAGCATCTCTAGGATGAGACGGAGACCTTGGATAAGCGAAGAGCCCAAGAATCAATAGGACTGACCTTAGCTGTGACACAGTACATTGGGGATATAGAGCTGAAGAGGCCACGTTCTGTATCCAGACAAGAACCCTAGTAGAGCCATAGAGACACACACACACCCACAAAATTTGTTTTGTTTACAAGAAATGCAGGTATGGGAGATAGAGCAGAGACTGAGGGAATGACCAACCAATAACTGCCCCAACTTGAGACTCATCCTCTGGCAAGCAGCAGTCCCTGACATTATTAATGATACTCTGTTATGCTTGCAGATAGGAGTAAGTTGTCCTTTGAGAAGCTCCACCCAGGAACTTCATAGAGATACAGACATCCACTGCCAAATGGTGGATGGAGCTTGGGGACTCTTGTGGAAGAATAGGGAGAAGGATTAGGGTCTCTGAAAGGGATAGGAACTCTACAGGCAAACTAACCTGGACCCTTGGGGCTCTCACAGTCTGAACCACCAACCAGAGAACACACACTGGCTGGACCTAGGCATCCTTGCACATATACAACATGTGCTGCTTGGTCTGCATGTGGGTCCCAAACAACTGGAATAGGGGCTGTCCCAAAAGCTGCTGCCTGTGCCTGGGATACATTCATTCGTCTAGCTGGGCTCCCTTGTCTGGCCACCATGGGAGAGGAAGTGCCTTGCCTCTCAGAGACTGGAAGTGCTGGGTTGGGAGAATACTTGGGACCTCAGCTGCCTAGAGGAGATGGAGAGAAGGGATCAGGGAAGGATTGTGAGAGGGTGGCCTTGGGCAGAGGAGGAGGCTGTGAGCAGGATAAAAAGTGAAAAAGTAAAAACCTAAAATTAAATTTAAAAAAGGAAGAAAAAAATTATCAGTTTAATTCTGGAAGAAATAAATTTCTATGCTAAGAAAAGGAATGAATTTTCTCATAATCTGTAGTTTGTTTAGTTTGATTTAGAATCACTGACCAATTATTTTATCGATATTTTATGAGTTATTGGAATCTTGTTTAAAAGCCATTATCTATACAGAGATCCTTAAGTTTCCACTAGCATTTCAAAGTTTCCCCTTTTACAATGAAGGTATTTGTCGATCCCACATTTATCAGCTGCCTACACTGTCCAAGGGTTACCATTCAAGGGCATAGTTGAGGATTAAGAACCCAATCATTTTGAGGCTGAGAATAAGCTGTGTGACCCAGAGAGCAAAACAACTTTATCCTATTGGCACAACAGGCATTTTTAAAGAGCACACTGGCAAACTTGATAAATACCAACATTTTGTTCAAATCCTATTAAAGAAATAATTTGGCTGGAAAAATTTTCAACAGAATCACAGTTCATAAAATATTATAGCAATGAGAAATTAGAACTGAAAATTATTTTTTAAAAAGGGAGGCATTCCTTTGGCTTGACTTAACTTTGAAAACAAGTCAAAGAAAATCTTTTCTTATGGAATATTTACATCACATTCTTTGCATTCTCTATGAGAGCAAATTTTGCTCATTGGTGTTTAAAGATGCATTTTTGAATGAAAATATTGTTATAGCTAGTAACTTCAACATTTCATCATCTCTTTTATTGAAACAAAAAATTCTTTCCTTAGAAACAAGAGAGACAGACGGGAGCATGCACTATACCTGTCAAGATGCTAGCCATGGCTGAATGAAAAGAAAACGTCATGTAGAGTTTCAGACACTAGCATATATGCCTTGATCTTCAGTTTTCTCCTTTGAAAAGCACTATAACATTTGAAATGTAAATAAAAAAATCTAATAAAAAAGAAAAACACTATAACATCTCTATCTTAGTGATATTATCAGCAAAATGGAATTATATACACATGACTTCAACAAAGATGATACCTTAGACATACTAAGACAAAGGGAAATTTCACAGGCAACCACCATTAGCTAAATATCTATAGCCAACTAAGAAAGGCTGAGAGCAGAAGGTATAGTCTTCTCTAGAGATAAACATACAAATTAGCTATGCAACACCAATGTAAGGCCTGAAAATTTATACAAATACATAATATTATATGGGCTAAGCGTATTATATTTATGTACTTAGGAACACACACATTATTAAAGGAAAATAGGTTATGAATTTGAAAGAAGCAACAAGGAGGAATAGATGGAAGTGTTGAGAAGGGGGAAATAGAGAAGGAAATGGTGTGATTATGCTATAATCTTATTTAAAAAATAAAAGGCATCCAAGGTAGCATTTTATTTTATTTTTAACTTTTACTGGTTTTTTGTCATTCATTATGTAATTAGATAATATCATGTTCCTGTTTACTAAGCAAAATTTCAGAATTTTAGTATACCTCATGCTCAGAATCTGTACACTTTAAAAATTGCCTATATTTTACATAATCTTTTTGTACTATCCAATGAATAAAAATAGAATAATAGACCTTTAAAATATTGTTTTCCCCATTTGATGTCTTTGATAGGGGTAGCAGTGGGGAAATACTGAGTTTTCTTTAAGGGGCTGGTCAATGGGAGTTTGACTATGCTGCAGTGTGGATATAAAGCAATACAATTTGGACTTGATTTTTTCCTTTCTTTCTTCTTCTCCTGTTTTTGAGGTGGAACATCACAACGGTGGGGGAGTATTTGAAAGGACTGGGAAGTAAGTATAATTGGGGTGCATAATGTAAAATTCCCAATTAACCAATAAAAAATTTATGTTGGAAAATGGTATTGTATTCTCTTATACTTACACTATTTTGAGTTTCATTTATATTGTTTTCAATCCATTTTAATAAAAATCATCTCATTTTATTTCTAACAAGATTCCTTTTGCCTTTATATACATAATTCCCCACCCACATTCTCTATTTTCCTTTGGACATTTGCTTTGCATTTTTATGTCTCAAATCTTCCACTTTTATCTTCAAAAAGAAAATTCCGGTGTGGTCCCCAAATCTTTTTGGACAATATGGTACTCAATGTCTTCACTAATAAATTTTTGTTTATTAATATTCCATTATATACATAAAAGCTAAAATTTTAAAATGGAATATTTCTATATAAAGCTTAGAATCACCAAACTTTGCTATGTAAAGCTATTCTAATTGGCTCCAAATCAAACTAGAACATGTTTTATTAGTTGCAAATTTAATCAGATAGAATTTTTCTTTAACTACAAAATGTGATTCTTTGCTGAGACATTTACCGTGTTCCAAACATATACATGACTGAAATTCAGTAATGCTTTAAGATGTCCAATAGAGCTTTATTTTACTTTCTTCACTAGATTTATTATGGCTCTCATGAAGTTTCAATGAGAATTCCTTACATTGTTTTTCGGTAGAGGAATGAAGGAAACCAGGATGATCTGAGAGGTTAATTTCTAGGATTTAAGTCCTTTTAAAATTGCTTTTGATAAACATATTGCATTTTGAGAACTGCTTGTGTATTACATGTGCTAAATGCAACTTGTTTTGATGATTTGCTTAAAATAGAATTTGGAAGTTTTATTATTAGATAGCTATAATATGAAGGAATACATTATAGCAAACACATAAAAATGCAACATTTTGAACCACTCAGTTTATTTTTGAACAATGGTCTAATTAAAAATCTGAAAAGGGCATTAGAGAGACTTTCTGTTGGCTTTTGTGATCATTCAATGGCTTTTTCTCTTGGTCTTACATAACACATACCTTGATTATGCTATTTAATATTCTTTAATATAAAATATTTTATGATTTTATTATCTACAGTTTGCAATTGTATACTGTGAGAGCTAGGTTTGTTTTTTTATATAAAGTATCCTGAAAATCTTTGAAGTGTATGTGTTGATATCAAAATATAAAATTAGAATATCTATCCAGATATGTGATTAAAAAGCATAATTATGTTGTATAAAACAGTGATTTGATAGGCTTATTAAGAATATCATTTTTTCTAAGTCACTATTTGTTGTGATTAATCTCAAAAGTCAACTGCATAACTAGACAATCATCTAAGAAATAGATGTCTGGCCATGACAGTGGAAGATTAATTTGAGTAGGTTAACTGAGGTAAGAGGATCTTTCCACTGTGGGGGACAGCATTCCCTGTGCTGAAAAACTGGACTGTGTAAAAGTAGAAAATGAACTAAGCCTAGGGATTCATCACTCTCTGTTTCCTGATTGTAGATATACTGCTTTAGTCTCTGTTACCTTGGTTTCCTAGCATAATGAACTGTACCTTTGAAATAGGAATGAGACAAAATAATTCCCTTCTCTGCTAAGTTGCTTCTGTCAGGATGTTTATCGTGGCAATTGGGAAATGCACTGAGACAAAAGTTGTTATTGAGAATTGGGCAATTGCTTTATAGAACTGGACCATGTGGCACACAAGCCTGTAGAACTGATACATGGGAGGAACATGGAAGGGTTTGCAAATTGGAAAGTGTCTTTAGATTTCGTGAGTAGAGATTAATGGGATGTTCTTCTGGCTGCTAAAGAGATGCTTTGCTAAGATAAATGCACATACTAAAGGCCTACCTCGTGAGGTTCCTGAGAGAAAGATGAAACACAGAGGACTCTTCTTATCCTCTGAGAATGAGGTCATCAGTGTGATATTTGGTCAAGAATCCAGTTTCACTCCATCCATGCCCTAAGAAGTTGAGTCAAATTTCATTTAAAAATAATGCATGTCTTTGTTTGCAAGGGGGGATTTCAAGACAGAATCTTTATGCTGGTGTTGAGAGCTAGAACTGTCAAGGCAGTGAGCACCACTGAGAAGAAACCTCTCATGCTGCATCAGGAAAATAGGAACAGCTGCACTAGGGTTAAGTTCCAGCCTTCAGAGGCTCCACCTTGTGAAAATCCTGACTTATTGGAGGAAGGAGGCCCAACTGAAGGTTTCGAGTTAACTGACTAGGGAAATGTGTCCAGGATCAGCACACAGAATTTGGCACAGTTGCGCTCCAAGGAGACCAGCCTGCATCTGGAGTGGACAATAGAGCTCAGCAGTGTGATTTACATGGATTCATTTTACAGTCATAGAAGATGGATGGTTGACAGAGTCATGGAGTCCTTAGTCCTAGTTTCAGAGAGCTGCAGAGACCAAACAATATGTGACAGGGTCAGAGTTCCTGCCAAGAGGCCCCCGACAGCCCATTTTATGAAGCAGGGAAGATTGCTTTCAAGACAGGTACATGTTGGAGATGGCAGAACTATGGTCATGCCCTGAAGAAACTTTCAAGACTTGAGTAGGGCTGACCAAAGAGTGATTGTTTATATAGCAGGTTGCAGAGTGGAGTGGGGGTACCCAAGTTATTTTCAGCCTAGATGATTATATTATGAGATGTAATCAGGTATAATTTGGATATTGGACATAGGCCTAAAAGATTTTGTATTTTATGCTAGACTTGATTTGAACCAATAATCATTTGGTCCATCTTCTTTGGAATAAGACTGTTTCATGCTATTTTATAAACATTCAATGTAACTTCTAATTTTTTATAGGTACTCATAGTTAATTGAATGCCTGGGTCTCAGGTAACATGTGGGTGTTGTACTTTTAAACTATTAGACTGTAAATGTCTTTGGAGACTTTAGAAGTTTATATTTTTGGTTGTGAGACATACATATTTGGTTGTTGAGACACTGGTGATAAGTTGTTGATTTAAAGTGGTATGTGCAGATGTTAAGTTGACTAGAGGTAGAATCATGGTGGTTAGTCTTAGTAGTGAACTTGATGAGGCAGAATCACCTGAGAGATGGCTCTCTCGTCAGATCTGTGCAGGATTATTTTACTCATGTTAATTAATGTGGGAAGCCCCACCCACCATGTAGAGGACCATTCCCATTCCATAATCTGGTTTCTGAGACTTTATGGAGCTGAGAACATGAACTTGCCCATCTTCTGAGTGTGAATATGGATGGGATAGCAGCAGCTTTTAAATTGCTGCAGCCTTTATTTTTCCACCATGATAGCCTTACTTTTGAACTGTGAGTCAAAATAAAACTTTCCCACTTTAAGTTGTTTTTGTCAGAGTAATTTATCACAGTAACAGGGAAGGAAACTAAGTGTGTCACAACCTAACACAGAACATTTTTTCAAAATATTTCCTCCTGTTGATGCAGAGGAAGCTGGTTTTAGGCTCCCCAAGTTAGGAAAGTTGAATGATTTTCATCTCCCCCCAGTGAATCTAGATATCTTACACTATATTTATGTCTGTATCCTGATCCTTTTATTTTTAATGATTTCTTGAAACAATTGTTGTTTAAATATGTCATCAGGCTTATAGATAGTAATCTAACTGTTATCAACCCAGAACTGACCATAGAACAGTTACCAATCAGAACTGACAACCTGAAAACTGTGGTCATTTTTCTAACAGTGTTGATCTTATTCTAGGAAGAACTCAGATATTTTCATTGCTAAAATGATATAAGTTTTATTGTTGGTCATTTTTCTTGCTTGTTATAAATCTGGGCAAATCAGTGCTCACTGATGTTCTGAGTATGACTCACTTGGATTTTTTATTCAGGATGGAATGCCATTCATGATAGCTATGTGCAAGCTGTTAAGGCTTAAGTACATTTCAGCCTCTGTCCTGTTTGCTCTTACTAGTGGCCTTGGTAGATTGCTTTCCAGGGCAGTGGGAAGCTGTAAATAGATTCATCTGTAAGAATATGTACAAACAGTCTTATTAAAACCATTGAAAACTGAACTTAAAACTTGCTGCATATTGAGAGAATTGTCAAGTCTTTATGGTGCCAAACTTTGTAATGAAATGAAATGAAAATTTTACTTATATATCTGGCACTTCAATGACAAAATAGTCTTTGAACTGAAGAGACACTATGTCATTCCAACATTATAAAACAAAAGTTGGATTAGTTAGGCTACCAGATGGTATAAAATCTTCCCTGCCTTGAGCTACTGACTAAACTACAAGTTTATGAAACCAGTCTGTTAACTCTACTCAGTCTATACACACTGCATTATTAAAGGATGCATAATAAGGTTTGTTTAGCATCATATATACTACTATTAATGCAATGAGGTTAAGCATTCAACTGAGTTTGTCCCAAGTAATCAATGCAGAAATCAATATAAGAGGATTATTCTAGAGAGCTCTGACATCACATCCTTGTCTCTCTCTATTGCTCCAAGAAGATCAATATTCTGACTTTACCACTGTCGATAACTTGCATTAATTTGACATTTTTTATTTTGCATTGTATTTATTTATAAACTTATTGTGTATATGTATATATATATATATATATGTACTCATATATGCATGCTACAGAATATATGTTGAGATCAGAGAATAACTTGCGTGAGGTACTTCTTTCTTTCTACCATCTGAGTCCCAGAGATTGAACTCAGGTCCTCAAGTTTGTCAATAAGGACCTATTGGAGATTGGTTCTAAATTTTGACTCTCAGGAATCTGAATGTCCAAACGCTAAAGGTCCTTGTCGCCAATTGGGTTTTTGATCAATCAATAAAAATGCCAGTGGCCATTGCCTGGCAAGGGGAGACGAGACAGGACCCTTAGAGTTGTGCAAGCTAGGATGCAGTGAGAGGGAGACAAAAGATTGCCAAGGTGGGAGATGGAAGACATTTAGAGCTGCAAGAGAGAGAGCCAACAGGTTATGTAAGAATTCAGGTAAGTGGCCACTGGCCACTTCTTCTTTTGGGGCTGGGGTAGCTGGGGAAGGATTAGAAGTACCCAGCTTTTAAGGTAGCCAAGGCATTTTAAAATTAACTGGTGTGTGTGTGTGTGTGTGTGTGTGTGTGTGTGTGTGTGTGTATCTTTCATTCACAAATCCAAAGAGTTCCTGAGCAGGTGGCTAGAAGCTTGAGACCCTCCAAAACATAAAGTGGAGTGGCTAAAACTCCATGCTACAAGGACCTTTACTCAGACTCATCTCACTGCCCTCTAATTTTTTCCTTCCAAAAATTAGAATCGTATGTGTATATTCTTTTTTTGTTTGAATTCTATTATAAAAAGGAGAGTTAACTTGTCTATATGATTTTATGTATCATTACTCCTTTTCCTTAATCTAACTTCAAGGTAAAAAAAAACATATAAAATGAAACCTTTGCTCACATTTTAGGGGTACGCATGAGATTATTAGCTGTTTATCCTTGCATAGAGGATTCTTTCTGTTACTGGTACTGCATCAAACACATCTGATTATCTTACCTTCTGAGAACCCATGAGAATCACCATCCAATTAATACTGTGGCTTCTGAGAGCATGAGTTATCTTGCTCTCAGGTATCTTAGATAATAGAATCATGTAATTCTTGCATTCTGCTACAAATTGTGAAATATTTGTACTACATTTACCATTGTAGGTTCATGTTTCTTCTGCATTTTCTAAGATGAATCCAACTCTATTATTTATGCATGTCACAGTTTATTTATCTGTCAACACATATTTAGATTGTTCCCCCATGTTTTCTCTTTGAAAAAAGTATATGTTTAGTTAGTAATTATTTTTCTTTCTAATAATCTTGGGTATTAGCTTTTTATGGAACACTTATTTTCTTTAGGAGGTCTTTTCCCATGGCTGATTTGCCATATAGAAAACTTCTAGTATAAAAGCATTTCTCTACTATATTATTTTATTCAGTTTTGTTTCTTGTGCTTTTGTGTGATATCCAAGAAGTTGTAGCTAACACTGATCCTATAGACATTCTTTCTACATTTATTCTAAAGTTTCAAGTTTCATGTTAAGGTCGCTAGTCCATTTTTATTTGGTTTTGTATTTATTGTAACAAATGATCCCAGTTCAATCTTTTGTATTAGTTCAACATCATTTACTGACGAAGCTCTTCTTCCTCAGTGAAAATTAACAGGCATTTTATGGAAAATCATCCCATCCTTTGTGCTTGAGGTCACTTTTGTGCTCTTTGCTCTCTGTTCCACTGGCTCATGTGTCTGTTTTTATACCGGTTTTGAACTGCCTTCTTTTGCTGTACATAATGTTGATATTCTTTTGAAAAAGACCTTGAGCTTATTCTGTTCCTCCTGTCTCAGCCCCCCCCATTCCCATTACAAATGTTCTTCGCCACACTTGCTCTGATTACTGTGTATTTGTCACAGTCAAATAATTTTTAAAATTAGAAATGATGGCTTCAGTGTATTTTCCTCAAATTTCGTTGGCACCTTTAAAATGAATTTTAAGACTTCTTTTCTAATTTTCTCAAAGCCTTGTCATCATACCTTTGATCTAGTTTCTATCTCATCTACAGACTTTTGGAGCAATGACGGCAATTTTAATAAGTCGGTCTTCCAATCTGTGAACAGTGGTGAATTTGAGTTTACTTATATCAATTTCATTCACCAAGTGAAATCTATTTTAATATGCAAACCTTTCACCCTTCAGGGTAAACGTAGGTGTGTCTGTTCTCTTTCTGTTACCACTCAAGAGAAACGTGATTGTTCATACCCCTGACTTCTCAATAGCAGAGAGATAGATCCTCTAATGTCTAGTACACTAATGTGCTCTGCTCTTATTCAACACTTGTATCTATTAATATTTAAAACTTATTCTCTGGAAAGGAATAATTGCCATGTTCTTAATGCTCATCTTTGCTCCTTGTTAAAAAAAGAAATGTTGTTATGCCATTTCATGCTGGCTGTCTTTTTTTCTTCTTCTTGTTTTTCCTGTGGCATGGTTTTGCTTCTTTTGCTTTCATTTTGAGTGTTGTCTATAGGTGTTTTTGGTTGTCATGAGGATTTTGTAAAACATGCCCATAGCAATGCATTTTAATAAGTTCAACAATATTTAGCAAAGCTGCTCGTTTAGTTCTCCTTGACCACAGACTTCATTTGCTCAGGAAACAGGTCCAGTTGGGTTATGCATTATGACATCTATTCAAGGATGGCCACATATTTAATAGAGACGAAAATTTCTATTTTCAAATTATGTCACAGCCACTGTAATTATCACAACACAAAGTCTTCTGTTTCTGACAGGGCTGCTGAAAGTCATGCTGTTGTGCTAACAGCAATTATAGCAATATAGCTCATAAAATTATGTTTGTAATCAATAATTAGAAAGGTTACATTCTTACTACATTTTAATTATTCTTATTAGAGAATGTTTTATAGTAATCTGAAAAATGTTACTATATATCACTATGTCATGTTATACCAATATACGTTTGCTGATGCTTTTCATTGTGTCAAGTCTCTACATCGATTGATTAACCTATACCAGAAAGGTTTGTCCAAGTACACTGTGAGATGCTTTTGTCACAATGAATTGACAAATGCCATAGTTATCAAATAGAACCCTGAGATCAAGGGACAAAAGGCTCTATAAATTTTTAAAAATATTTCATTCTCTCTCTCTCTCTCTCTCTCTCTCTCTCTCTCTCTCTCTCTGTGTGTGTGTGTGTGTGTGTGTGTGTGTCTTTCTGCAGTGTAGGAATGCAAATGCTTTGGGTGTTGAGTCTACATGGAGAAGGATTTATAGTGGGTTCTGAAGCACTTTGCATAGTTTCTGGCAACTGAACTCAGATCCTTTGCAACAGAAGTAGTCCTCTTCAACCTCTGAGCTATTGTGTATTAGCATTTTGTAATTACAGTTATATTGCTACTTTTGTCTTTTAACTTTTATTCAAAATTGAAAGTTATGTATCATAAGTAAACTATTACAATATTCAGTATTTACCTATCTACTTCTGTTTACTAACCATGTGTATATCTTTAATTGTTTATTTGCCTCTCTACAGAGGACTTTTATTTCAACTTGAAGGAATATCCTTCACACCCATTGTAAGGTAGGAATGGTGATATTAAACTCCCTCATGTTTTGTTTATTTATTAAATTCTTTGTCTTTAATTCTTGAAGAATAATTTTACTGTGTATAATATTCTTGTCGAATGGTTACATCAAATATATTTTTTAATGACTGGCAACAGTCTACTGAGAAATCTAATATCCTTCCCTTCACTCTCTCACAGGCTTTCATATATTTTCTGCTTTGAAATTCTTTATTTTGTTTTTTTTTAACCTTTGCAAATTTATTTAATCTTTGTATTTCTTTAATACTATTGGAAGGTTATTGCATAATGTTAAATAGGTCAGATCATCAAGGAACCTTAACAATTATGAGCATCAAACTTTGACTCACTCAAATGTGTAAATAGCAACAATACTAGATGAGTATGCAGTATGCATAGAGCAATGTAGCAAGTATACAACTGCACACTTAGAAAGGGAAATCTCCTGTCTCAGGAGGCCAGCCAGTCCTTTGCTTCCCTTACTTTAGCCTGCCTATTCTTTCTGGAAGTTTCCATGCCTTGTGCACTGGCTCTTTCAATAGTCCCACTTACAGCTTCCAGGAAGTCTATTCTAGAAGCCCAGCTCTCAGGGACTCCTGCAGTAAGTAACAGACCTGGCCTCACTTACTTAGGCATAAGTGAAAAACCCCGCCCTCCCTTGCTCAGACTGGCCTACCCATTCCAGGACTTTCAGAATATGACCAGAGAGGAAAGTATGCATCTCAATCTTACTCTAATTTGCTCTCCTTTGAGAATGATTAATGTCTGAAAAAGAGATGTGATTTGAAAACAAGTGGAAAGAAAGAACACTCAAATCAACAATCTTCCTCAGATGCACTTGTCATCTTGTACAAGCAAAAGCCTTTATAGTTACAACTCTCTGTGGTCAGATAGAATAGAGAGGTTATTTAAATTTTTCTACAATTACTCAGTCTCACTTTGTGTTCTAATATGTAGTCAATTTTGAAGAAAGTTACATGGACCCACAGAACTTCAAATAGATAGTACCAGAAAAGAAATTTCCTGTGGCATATTGTAGTTAAACCAATTAAAACATAGAAGTAAGAAAGGGCAATAGAATGAAGCAATAGAAAAAGATCAAGTCATTTTTTTTGGTATAGAATAGAGTTTATTTAGAGAATAGGATGAGAGTTAATGGTATAGATAGGAGAGAGAGAGAGAGAAAGAGAGAGAGAGAGAGAGAGAGAGAGAGAGAGAGAGAAAGAGAGAGAAGTGGAGGGAGGCCGGCCATGACTACATGGAGAGAGGGGGGACGGAAGCCCAAGAGGGGCAGAGGGTGAGAGGATGAGAGGAGAAAGAGAGGGGAAAAGAGAGAGAGGAGGGGCAGGCAGTCCCTCTAGATCAAGTCATTTTTAAAGGCAAGCTCATTAAATAACAGCTGGTTATTTGACAGAAGCTTTTAAATATTTGTAATGTACAATATCTGTAATGATATAGTACAATTTCTGAAAGATAGCAGTTTTCAATCCAAACATATTTGCAGCTAGCTAAAGTATCTATTAAAACTGAAAGAATAAAAAACATTTTTGATAAAAATATTTTGGGAATTTATACATATTAATCCAGCTCTGCAAAGGATATTAGAGGGATACTGTAATGTGAAGAGAGGAGTAAGTATATCCAAGAGGATACTATGAATAATGAAACAATTCCATAATTGGTAAACATAAGAAGTCTAAGCAAACAGCCATATTAAAATTTTATTTATGTATCTGTATCTGTATACATATATGAATCTGTGTATATATGTGTGTGTAAACATATATATATTCAAAAACCCCATGTATCATATATACATATGTATGCAGTATCAGCTCAAATTTAACAAAATATATACAACCTGATATAAAACAACAGACTAACTGCAACACAGTGGTAGTATGAAATTTCAATAGATGGATCATATGTATAAACGTTATACTAAGAAATATTGGAGTCAAATGACATCATATATGAAATGTACCTAACTAACTTATACTGAACATTCTACCCAAACACTACATATCGTGTATTCTCTGCATCCAATGTAACTTTCTTCAAAATTGACCACATATTAGAACACAAACAAGACTCAATAATTATAGAATAAAGTAAAAGCTACATTGTATCTGATCACAGAGAAATAATGTTACATATTAATCACACAGAAACTACAGAAAATATCCAAGCAGAAAGACAATATTTGGGTAGAGTAAGACGTCAATAAAAAAACATATTCTGGAATTGTATAAAAATAAAAATTGTATAAAATGTATGGTAGCTAATTACCATATTCCAAATAAGAGGATTTATAGCACTAAGTACCTACAAAATGCTTATTTGAGATATCTCAAATCAATAACCTAATAATGTATTAAAAAGATGAAAAAAATCTAGAACACTAATCCCAAGAAACCGATGGGGAAAATAATGAAAATTAAGAATAAAAGTAACAAAGTCGAAATGGAAAAAAAATACAGAAACAATATGAAAATTCAGTGAAATAAAGAGTTGGTCTTTGTAAAAAAAAAAAAATTGACAATACCTTGCTCAACTTAGCCAAGACTATAGCCCTAAATTATTTTAACAAGAAATTAAAAGTGTGTCATTATAACAGACACTTGGGAAATTGAAAGGTTATGAAAGTATACTTAAAATATTGTCCTGATAAAATAAAAACTCTAAAAGAAATGGATTAATTTCTAGCTATGTATAACCTCCCAAGGTTAAACCAGGGTGAAGTAAACATTTCAAACAGATACATACCAATCAGTTGTAAACAAAATTCTCCCAACTGAAAAAAACAAAGCAAAACAAAACAAAATAAACCAAGGCCAGATGGGTTCAGTATAGAATGCTGTTTCAAAGAAGTGACACCCCCAGTTAAACCAGCACCATTTGTTGAAAAGGTTATCTTTTTTCCACTGGATGGTTGTGGCTCCTTTATCAAAGATCAAGTGACCATAAGTCTGTGGGTTCATTTCTGGGTCTTGAATCCTATTCCATTGATCTACTTGCCTGTTGCTGTACCAATACCATGCAGTTTTTAACACAATTGCTCTATAGTACTGCTTGAGGTCAGGGATATTGATTCCCCCAGAAGTCCTTTTATTGTTGAGAATAGTTTTAGCTATCCTGGTTTTTTTGTTGCTCCAGATGAATTTGAGAATTGCTCTTTCTAGATCTATGAAGAATTGATTTGGGATTTTGATGGGGATCGCACTGAATCTGTAGACTGCTTTTGGCAAGATGGCCATTTTTACTATACTGATCCTGCCAATCCAGTAGCAAGAAATATTTTTCCATCTTCTGAGGTCTTCTTCGATTTCTTTCTTCAAGGACATGAAGTTCCCATCTTACAGATCTTTCGCTTGTTTGGTTAGAGTTACGCCAAGGCACTTTATGTTGTTTGTGGCTATTGTGAAGGGTGTTATTTCCCTAACTTCTTTCTCAGCCTGCTTGTCCTTTGAGTACAAGAAGGCTACTGATTTGCTTGAGTTAATTTTATAACCAGCCACTTTGCTGAAGTTGTTTATCAGCTGTAGAAGTTCTCTGGTGGAGTTTTTTGGGTCGCTTCTTCCTTTCCAATTTGTATCCCTTTGACTTCCTTATGTTGTCTAATTGCTCTCACTAGAACTTCAAGTACTATATTGAAAAGATATGTCAAGTTCGCAGTAGAGAGCTAAAACATCCACAGTAAAATTTTTATTTTTTTAAAATATTCATCAATATTTTTCGACTCTTGACTTCTCTGCTTCTTCCAGTCTATCTAGATATCTCCTCCCTGTTTTAGACATAGTGTTTGTGTTCTCCTCTTGATCCTCCACTAAATATATGCATACTCTTTCACCCACATTTTCTGGGCCAAATTCTCCATTATTGTCATATTTAACTGTTTCAAAAATCACTTGGAATGAATGACTACAAAGGCTGTTGTTCATTGCATTCCTGTCTGATAGTGAATTATTTTGGTAAAAAACAACAACAACAACAACAAAAAACTTCACAATTATTTTCATCTTCAAGTCCTATGCAGCCCTAAGTATGACTACTCTAACTGTGCCCTAATATATACTGGTGCTCTTGGTACACAAGTTTCTTCACTTTCATTAGAATGGTTCCAGTTCTATCAATACACCTCCTTATTGTCTTTTTAAAGTGTCTAATTTCTGAAGTTATTAAGAAAGCCAAAATTAAAACTCATGTCTTTCTCTTCATGAACAATCTCTAAATACATTTCTGTGTTTCTCCAGATGAAATTTTTCAGTTCAAATGTTTATTAGATAATAACACTGTAAACGTTAGCTCTAGAGATATTTGAGATACAGTCTTTTTCTTATGTGTGCTTATATTCAAATTGAGATTATTTTGAGCATATGGGAGGAATACTTTCTCTGACATTTACTGTTAATAGATTAAGGCTTCAATTTTTATGGTATATTAAGTAGGCACTTAACTTTGAATATATTTTAATTTGTTTGAAAAAAAAAGAAAAGATATGGAGAGAGAGGGCAGCCTTTTCTAGTCCCTGATTTTAGTGGGATTGCTTCAAGTTTCTCTCCATTTATTTTGATGTTGGCTACTGGATTGCAAAATGGTAAAACCACTCTGGAAATCAGTTTGACGGTTCCTCGGAAAATTGGGCATGTCACTTCCAGAGGACCATGGCATACCACTCCTGGGCATATACCCAGAGGATTCCCCTGCATACAATAAAGACACATGCTCCACTATGTTTATAGCAGCCTTGTTTATAATAGTCAGAAATTAGAAGGAGCCCAAATATCCCTCAAAGGATGAATGGATACAGAAAATGTGGTATATTTATACAATGGAATACTACTCAGCAATTAAAAATAATGAATTCATGCAATTTGTAGGTAAATGGTTAGATCTGGAAAATATCATCCTGAGTGAATTAACCCAATCATAAAAAATACACATGAAATGCAATCACTGATAAGTGGATATTAATGAGCCCAGAAACCCTAAATACTCAAGGCACAATTAGCAAGTCAAATGATTCCCCAGAAGAAAGGAGAGGACCCTGGGTCTGAAAAGATTGGATCCAGTTTTGTAGACCCATAACAGAGAAATTGTTTGGGGGGGGATGATTGGGGAATAGTTGGGGGGAGAGGAATTATGGGATGTATGGTGCAGGGGAACTGGGAAAGGGGAAAGCCTTTGGAATGTAAACAAAGAATAAAGAAAATAAAAATTTAAATAAAAAAAGAAGTGACACCAATATTTCTCAAATTATTCTGTGCAATAGAAAAGAAAGAACACTTCCAGATTATTTCCATGAAACAGTATTACCCAGATACCAAAACCAGATAAATAATACACAATGAAGAGAACTACTGACCAATATCCCTGATGAACATAGATGCTAACATGGTAGCACATTTTAGTGGAGGGAGTATGGGTAATTGTATTAACGGTGTTTGGAAATGGCACACAGGTCCCTACTACTGCAGAATCTTCCTATCATCCTTGCTTAAAGGGTAGAGAGACAGACAATTCCACTGTATACACAAGCTGTTATTTATCTTTTATATACAACAGTGTACTTACACATTCTGCCTTTGCTAGAATATACAAGTTGAGTAGATAATATACCTGGTATTTACTTCATAGATTCAAAATTCAATTAAACATGTAATTATTTAAAATTTTCACTTGGGTCATTTATATTTCATTTCTATATCTGAATTGTATTTGAAACTAGTTTTTTGCTTATTCAATGGAAGAATCCTCCAAAAACCAAATAACTATGAAATGCTGACTCTCTCTGCTTTGAAGTTATCATCACTGTCCTAGCATCAAGGACCACTCGGGCAGGACAGTGAGAGGATCCTGGTAGAAAGCAGAGATCTGGGATATTGCTGGAAAAGTCTCTTTCTAGGCTATTGATGCTATAATCCTTCAAATACAAATTTCATGGTGACCTTTTAAAGACAAAAATAGTTCTCCGTCCTCTTTTTTGCCTTTCTTCTTTATTCCTTTGTCACACTTTCATGTTCAGCTGCTTCTGAACATCTTTTGAATCTCAAAAGAAATCACCAGGCACCATAGCCTACAGCACAGGCTGCTGGAGGAGGCTGAGTTGACTGTAAGAAAGGGGACATTTCCCCAAAGGCTCCGAATGTGTACAGTGTTAGCAGCTACAAAATTGGCTCCATGCAGCATCAGGAGAATTGAAAAGTCTATGGCATGACTTTGGTCTGAAACTAAAAATAATGTAAAATTTCCTCATCATTTTGAAAAAGAAATGAACAAAACTTATATTGTAAATAATCATTTAAGGAGAGAATGATGAAACTGTTTCATGGTGGAGTCTTCAGTTTGAAATTCATGTGCTTTTACCATGGAAGTATTACTTCTTATGCTTCCTTCTCTCCAGTTTCTCTTCTTTTGGTTCTTCTGACTCCATACTGTTTAAGTTTTACATGTAAAATTTTTCTTTGACTGTAAAAATGCTTTGCCATAGTAGATCGGGCTAATATGTTTTGGAACATTTAAAAGCACATTTCCCCATAGAACATACCAATTTCTTATGAAAACACCTTTCATTTAAAACAGCAACAGTATAAAACAATAAATAATACTGGCTTGGTTAAGGTCACTATTGCTATGATGAAACACCATGACCAAAGCAACTTTGGGGAGGGAAGCATTTATTTGTCTTATTATTCCATATCATTGATCATCACTGAGGTACTGAGGACAGGAATTCAAATAGGCTGGCAACTGAGAGGCCGGAGCTGATGCAGAGGGTCTGAAGGGGAGCTTTTTACTGGCTTGCTCTTCATGGAACTTTCAGCCTGCTTTTTTGGTGAACTGAAGACCACTAGCCAGTACTCCACACCAATCACTATGGGCAGGGCACTCTTCCATCAATAACTAATTATGAAAATACCCTATAGGCCTGCCTACAGCTCAGTCCTACAGAGACATCTTCTCAATTGTGGCTTCTTCCTCTTGGATGACTTTAGTTTGTGTAAAATTGACACAAAATAAACCAGGACAAATGACAATTTTATTTTATATTAAAAATTAAGCAGAGGAAAAAGTTGAATTATAGTAAACCCAACTGACTCAGGTTTCCAAAATATTTAAAAAGTAGATCAACATTATTAATATTTTGATCATTTAGACCATCATTAGTATGGTCTAAAATATATTTTCCTCAATTGAAAATACAGTTAATATTAAGAATAGAATTTTCTGAGGTAAAGAAAGAGGTCAGAAATATATTCACTATGTTAACAACATTAATTTTGAATGATCAAATCCATGGTAATTGTAATTTCTATTTGTTTCTGCTTTGCAGTACTATCTTCTCCATAGTGAAATTTTATTACATTCAAAAGAAATTTACACACATAGGCATAAACACACACATGTGTGCACAAAACACACACACACACACACACACACACACACATCTAACATTGCATCCTTGACTAGCAATGCTCAAATTCAATCTAAAAGGATAATTTATTTCATTGAACAACTACTTACAGAGTCTCTGTGGTCCAGTGTGTTGGAGATTCTGCAAAAAACCAAAAATGTTATTTGATCTTGACATCATGTAAATTTGGTAAAACGGAAGGAAATGATACATTTAATGAGGAAATAAAGTCATATTGATAAAAAGTAAACATTGAAGGGGACTGAGCATAGAATAGTTACAGCAGACCCTCTCCAGGAGTGCTAATAATTGAGGGCTCTTCACTGGTATTTAAATTTTGAGCACTCTGTGTGTTGTGGAATGGAGGAATGAGGGAGGGAGCAATGAAGGGAGGAAAAGAGAGAGGGGGAGAGGGAGAGAGAGAAGATTCATGTGTATGTTTATAGAGAGAGACTGTGGCTAATTTAGATTGAGCAAGTGAGAGTGGAAAAAGATGATTCACAGAAGTAGCCAGAATCCAGATCGTCACAGATATGGAATGCCATTTTTAGGTTTTGAGAGATAAGTGGAAACAATGTACTGTGGAAAATAGCCTGTCTCTGTGCAAAAATAGATGCAGATAGCACTCTAGGAGGCGGGAGCTATTACAAGGAAGAAGTAACCCATCTAGGCAGCAATAGTGGGGGAGAAAAGACAAATGGCGAGCCAGGAGATAAGGGTGGATAGATGCTTTGAGTAAAGAATATTCCTAGCTTAAAGATCCTGAGTACCTTCCTAGCTTAAAACACTTAAAATTAGATTGCTATTTTGATATTCCAAGGCTTATTGGTCTGTCTGAGATGCCACTTAAAAGCAGAAAATGTCTTTGGAGCCAAATGGAAGAATACCATCATTTTGATGTGCACTTCTTTATACGTGTGGAATCATTCTCTTTAGATTTGTCTCTAAGGCAGTTTTGGGGATTGTATCCAGAGCTTTTTACATACCAGGAAACTGCTCTGCCACCTAGCTACATCCACAGCCTAGAACTAGTTTTTTTAAAAGACAGTTCGAAATAGATATTTATATTTATCATTTCTTTTTCCCATGTGATACCTGTGAGTCACGATCAACATTGAAGACAGTCTGAGATAGCTGTAAATTCCAGTGTGAACTTGAGTCATTGTTCCTCAGCTGGGAATTTGCCTTTAGTGAAATATTATTGCAATAAAGGTTTGTACTTAATTGCAAACAAATCATCCATGGCATAAAATGATCTATTGAAATAGACATAATCTTTTATAATTATTGAAGTATTTCACTGAAGCAGATCCTGATATTAAGGTAAAAAATTACCCAAAGTTAAGATTTTAGTTGGGACTCTATAGGATGACACCTAATTACCAACTTCATTGTTTTTGAATGATGCCTCTTGGCAGACGTAGGTGAATCATAAAGTGATTAAATGAACTTTGAAGGCCAACGGCCACATCAGCCCTTCCATGTAATTTATAAAACATTTGTCATTTTCTTCCCACAAATATCTTTAAGATAATTGCTATTTTGGATGCAGGTTGTTGGGATAAATGATACCTTCTCCTCTTCCCTTCCTCTTCAGAGGAAAGAAGTGTACTTGAGAGGCTATTTACAAAGCAGAAAGTAAAGTGACTTACATGGTTGTTTGCATTTTCTATGAGAAAAAAATTACTAGGACTTTGGCTGGCTTTTTTTAGTGTCTGCCTTTTTGCTCCAATGGTGATTAGCATAGGAAATGATGTATGTAATCTTCATTCAGATTGTGTGTACATATGGTTCAGAACTAGAGACTGATAATCTGGAATGCAAATCATAGTGAGTGATTTGGTCTCTGAGAAAGTAATCTTCATAAAGTCAAAGGAATAGCAAGTCTGTAAAGTAGTTCAGTGAATATATATATATATGTATAATTGCTCTCTATTTTAGAATTTCTTTTACTTAGGCTAAAATAATAAAGGTTTTATTTCCATTTTTAATTAAATAACACCTTCTAGTAGTAAATTGTAGCAAAATATAGGGTTGCTATAAGTTATTGAAATTATAATTATATCATTATATCCCTTCCCCTCAGTCCTTCAAACACACCCGCTAATGTCTCCAGTGTTCTCTTTCAAATGTGTTCTCTTTTAAATTCAAGGATGTTTTCTGTAGTTGTTATCATGTGTGTGTGTGTGTTTGTGTGTGTGTGTGTGTGTGCATGTGCATTCACTTGCATGTGCATGTGTGTGTGTATGTGTGTGTGTGTGTGTGTGTGTGTGTGTGTGTGTATTTTTTCTAAATACATTAATACTTCTCAGTGTGTAAAATGGTACCTGTTCACATATGATTATGGGGCTCTTCTCTGGGTAAGATATTTTCTTCCTCTTCCATCATTCTATACTTGCCCATAAATTTTGTCTAGGGTTTTACTGCTTTCCCCCTAATTGTGTCTTGGTGTCATTGTTGTTTACAGCATTCATATGCAGCTGTGTTGATGAGGCTTCATGGTTACCGACTCTGAGTTTTGTAGGAGGCAAACTTGCAGAAAACTTTCCATAGATCTGACTCCTATTCATAAAGTAAGAAAGAATAGAAGATGGAAGATATTTATCAGAAAACAATCAGGATCATCGAGATGGGAGAGGAGAGACTTTTTCTCTGTGACCCACGTCTGTTTGTTTCCTTTGGCTTTATTTCAGCTATCATTGACTCTATTGCAAACATGATTGTAACCCTATTTGGTAATTTTGGTGTAATTTGCGTTGAGTTACACAATAGCCTCAAGTGATTCATTTTGATTGAGTCACTTAGCATTATTTTCTCCAACAAGGAGCACCAGTGGTGTTGGCTTCTTGCTTTGTGGACGTTTTTTCCCTGTTGATTTTAAACATTCCAGACATTCAAGTATAAATTAATGTTATTTAGCATTAGCAGGAATTCAGCTCTAATTTGCTTTCCTGATTGCTTCCATTTCTTTAGATCATCTGAATTCTGTCCAAGAATTGCTATCTCAGTGGCAGTATTTACTGCTATCTTTCTTTCTTTGCTTTCCACATTTATACAGTAACTTACATGTGGCTTGTGCTTTTCTGGTAGAATCACAAGAAATAAGTGCATAACTGTATGAACTATACTCACACATTCACTGTTAGTTGTGACAAACTGCATATTTTTAAAATCCTAGCTTTATATGGTCTATGTTCCACAGATATTTTTCCCTCAGAACTGTAGAGTACCTTCTAATACAGATTAAACTCCAGTCAATATTGTTAATTTAAGTAAAGAGAAAACCAAGCATGCTATATGGCTTTTCACATGTGCAAGGATAAATTTATCAATGGAAACTTCGGTATAATAAAGGCACTAGCAGACCATGTTCCCACTGTTATTTCTGGAGATGCACAGTATTTTATATTCCAGACAAGATGATTTTTCAGTGTGTTTACACCAACACCTTTAGATTGCTGCAAAGATGTTTCTTTCACCATTCTTCAAACAAACAAAAAAAAAATAACATGAAATGACATAAAGCAGAGCCTTCCCCAATGATGCAAGGACTAAGTACAGCTTAAAAAGAATAGAATATGTTGCAGAAAGAGAATAGAATTTGTTGCAGTAAATATCTTTTCATGAAGTATGGGTTCCAGGTGATCCCATTTATTCATTTAGTTGTCTGCAAGTTTTAATGCCTCAGTCTCCAGTTTTGTAAATATATTTACTGTAATTTGAGTTGATACCCAAGATCTTAATCTGAGATACATTTTAATGAAAAGCCAAGGCTAAAAGTTCAGTTTTAAAAAGGAATTTATGGAAAACAGTTTTGAAGCATTTCTAAGTGAGATAAAATGACTTCTGTACCCAGTTTTATCAAGGTAAATATATGATCAAATTCCTTCATTTGTTTATTGCTCATTTTGTATCTCAATGGCAAAACACACACAGGAACATTATATAAGTTTTTGCTTTGATGCATGTCAAAATCGGTCTGGAGTAAATAGTTAATGAAGTTATGTCTGAATAAAGACGTGAAAGAAGTTGGTGAGATATCTCAGAGGGATCAGACATTTGCCAGCAATCCAGAAGATTTGAGTTCTATCCCTAAGATCCATAGCAGAAGAACAGGACAGAACTGGCTCCTCCAAAGTGTTCCCGTACCTCTACATGCAGGCTAGGGGTAAGTGCACACAGACATGAGAGCAAAGGTACATATACATGAACTAATATAGTTAAAAATAATACAAAGATAAACAAATACATTAAACAATGACTATACTAAAATGAATCAATTCACAGACTTTGACAAGAGCGTTCACATGCCTTTATTGTGATTATCTCAGCCAAATTTCACTAACAGTCTTGGTTGACTTCAGTTAACAGTCTTGGTGTCTATATTGTCTGAAGATGTCTTTCTTACTTTACAACATATATGTTGATGAGTTAATAAGCTATCTATGTGACAAAAGGGTCAAGTTAATGGACTTTCCCTTGGGCATATACCCTGCTTGAACATCTAAATATAGAATTTAAATTACTTTTGAATTGCATATCATTTTTGTTTATCTATATCTTGTTTGTATAGATAATGAAGCATTGGCATTTGAGCATCACGATTGTGACTTGAGTATGTGAAATTATTTTTAAATGCTGTCATTACCACTAGAAATGGAATTGGTTGCTACCTCTTCTTGGTTTGCTGTGATGAACAGGTTTTAATGTTCTCATTGATTCATATGCTATTATGTAACCTCATCATTCTTATATTGTCAGAGGCAATCTCCGAAATTATCTGTAAAGAGCAGTGTACTAAATAAAGGCACTCTGAGCTCATTGGTTTTCATCCAGGTTTTTTATTATGGTATCTAAATTCCTTTACCTAGATTGTATATATTTTAAGCAGCTTTCCATTATCTTATTTTGGAAAAGAATATTGCTGATCATACTAATGTTATAAATTAGTTATAGACATAGTTATAAATTTTCTTATAGACGTAGACATATCAGCTAATTGATTCACTAAAGGTTTTGGTTGAAATCATCCCATAATTGTCAGTTTACACATGGGTGACAAATCACTATTGCCCAAAGCAAAGTGTTAGTGCAACATTCTCTTATAATTCATATTCCTTTTTATAACTTTGAGACTTTTTCTGTTTGTTATATAACACAAACTAACAAAAGTATGTCTTGTGTACACTCCATGCAAAAGAAAAAAAAGAAAAAATGAATCAATTGTTTTGTGGATTTCATGTTTCTTTCTTGTTCTAGAGACAAAGAGAGACAGAGACAGAGTCAGAGACAGAGACAGAGTCAGAGACAGAGACAGAGAATGCCCATAAATGGGAATTACAGTTCACATGAACTCATGAAAATGGAAGCAGCAAGCACAGGGCTTGTTTTGTTTGTACCAGGTCTTCTGTATATATATTATACCTTGTGGTTTGGTATTTTTATGGAATAATTGAATCTATTGATGAGTGGGCCTCTGATTCATCTAAATTCTCTTAGTTCATTTTCTTCTGTTGGCTTATCTTGTGCAAGTTTGATGTGATGGGAGGGAAACTGTAAATAGGATTTATTGGATGTAAAATGAATTTTTTATTAATCATTTTATTCATTTACATTTAAATGATTGCACCCTTCCTCATCATCCCTCCACAAACTCTCCATCCCATTCCCTCTCTCCATCCTTCCCTTTGCCTCTATGAGAGTGCTCCTCCACTGACTCACTCACTCATACTTCCCTGCTCTAGCATCTCTCTGCAATGGGGCCTCAAGCCTCCACAGGCCCAAGGGCCTCCCCTCTCATTGATGGCATATAAGGCCATCCTCTGCTACATGTGTATCTAGCACCAGGGCTCCCTCCTTGTATGCTCTTTGGTTGGTGGTTTAGTCCTTAAGAGCTCTGCATGGTCCAGTTAGTTGATATTGTTCTTCCTATGGTGTTGCATCTCCTTTAGTTCCTTCAGTTCTTCCTCTAGCTCTTCTATTGCAGTTCTCAGGCTCAGTCTGATGGTTGGCTGTGAGTATCTGCATTTGTATTGGTCATGTGCTGGTAGAACCTCTCAGGGAACAGCAATACTAGGAAACTCCTTACAACAAGTACTTCTTGGCATCAGCAATAGTTTGGGGATTTGTTTTCTGCAGATGGGATTGATGCCTAGGTTGGGCAGTCTCTGGATAGCCTTTCCTTCAATCTCTGTTCATTTTTTGTCCCTGTCTTGGAAAGGGACATTGATGGGTTATTAAAAATTTTAAGACAGGTGGTCCCATCCCTCAACTGGGGGCCATGCCTATCTACTGCAGGTGGTCTCTATAGGTTGTGTCTCCTCTTTGTTGGATAGTTTGGCTAAAGTCATCAGTGTTAGGTCCTGAGATTCTCTCACTTCCCTGGAGTCTGAGACATTCTAGTGACTGCCCCCAACTCCCCATACCCCACTGCTACATGTTTCTATTCAATTTTCTGACCCTCTGAACAGCAGCCCACAGATTGGGAAAAGATCTTTACCAATCCTACATCCAATAGAGGGCTAATACCCAACATATACATAGAACTCAAAATGTTAAAAAAAAAAAACAAAAAAACCTGGGCAGTGGTGGTGCACGCCTTTAATCCCAGCACTTGGGAGGCAGAGGCAGGCAGATTTCTGAGTTCAAGGACAGCCTGGTCTACAGAGTGAGCTATACAGAGAAACCCTGTCTCGAAAAACCATAAAAAAAATGAACTCAAAAAATTAGACTCCAGAGAACCAAATAAACCTTTTAAAAATGGAGTACAGAACTAAGAAAAGAATTCTCATCTAAGGAATCTCAAATGGCTGAGAAGCACTTAAAGAAATGTTCAACATCTTTAGGTCATCAGGGAAATGCAAATCAAAATAACCCTGAGATTCCACCTCACACTAGTCAGAATGGCTAAGATTAACAACTCAAGGGACAGCAGCTGTTAGGGAGGGTGTGGAGAAAGAGGAACACTAGTCCATTGCTGGTGGGACTGAAAGCTGATCAAAGCACTTTGGAAATCAATCTGGTGGTTCTTCAGAAGACTGGAAATAGTTCTACTTGAAGATCCAACTATATCATCATGGGGCATATACCCAAAAATATGTTCCAACATATAACAAGGACACATGGACCACTATGTTCATAGCACTTATTTATAATAGACAGAAGCAGCCTTTTTTATAACCCAGATGTGCCTCAACAGAAGAATGGATACAGAAAATATGGTACACTTACACAATCGAGTACTACTTAGCTATTAAAAACAATGACTTCATAAAATTCTTAGACAAGTGGATGGAACTAGAAAATATTATCCTGAGTAAGGTAATCCAGATACAAAAGAGTAGATACTCACTGATAAGTAAATTTTAGCTCAAAAGGTCAGAATATGCACAATACAACCCACAAACGAAATGGAGCTTAAGAGAATGAAGACCAAAGTGTGGATGCTTCAGTCATACTTAGTAGGGGAACCAAAATAATCATGGGAGGTAGAGGGCAGTAGGGACAATGGAGGGAGAGAGGAGGGGGAAGGAAAAAAGGGAAGCTTGATCAAGCATTAGAAGGGGAAATGAATTTTTAATAAAAGAAGAAAATAAAAATTGTAATTAGAAAGGTTTGTTCAGTAACAAGATTTTTTTCTTTTGTAAAGGAGTTGAAAGTCTTCATCATTTGCAATACTTGAACTGTTTCATGGTTTCTTCACTTTCTTCTCCTCCTGCCTTGATATTACATTTTTTTTATGCAGAAGTCAATGAAAATCTGTATTAGTCCAGTTTTCATTACTACCACAAAATTCTCAAGAATAGAAAAGTGTATAAATAAAAGAGGTTTATTCAGGTAATAATTATGAATGTCCAAAATGGGGTTTTGACAGCATCTTGATATTAGTGAATGTCTCATGGAAGTTAACAGCAACCTTCAGAAGCACAGGTGGGAGTGAGACAACCTATCGCTACAAAAGAAACCCCAGAGTAAACGTCATGCTCAAACTTTTACAGTCATATTTCCAGGGATCTCCACTAGACTTAATCTCTCCTAAGAGCACTTTTCCAATAAACTGATATACAATAGGTGATGCTTTCTAAAGGTTCTACTACTGCTAACATCTCCAAAGCAAGGATCAAACTCCCAAAATATAAAGTGTGGAGACTATTCACTTCAGACTCAGCACTGAGTCTGAACATGGACTTTGCCATGTTACTATATATCCTAGGCCTCCCATAACAGTTACATGGGGACAGGTCCTCTGAAGTTTATACAGTAAGCAGTAAGACCCAAATATTAAAAGTTCATAGAGGGGAAAATCAGTATTTTATTACAAACAGGAAAGTAAGCATTTTACCTAGGAAAGCTCTAAAATATTTATTGAGGGAGAAAAATGTGTCTAAACTTCCTGTGTTCTTCATCATCCACAGAGTATATTTTGCTTTGCCAAGAGTGCAAATCTCTGCTTAGCAGTAGTTAACCCACCTTATTAGAGTAGGTGCTTTTCCCCACTATAAATGCATGAATCTGCCCAGAAGCTGTCTGGATTTGTGAATGAAAGACACACACACACACACACACACACACACACACACACACACACACACCAGTTAATTTTCACATGCTTTGACTAGCTCAAAGGCTGGGCAGTTTTAATCCTCCCTGCAACTAGCACAAATTTCCCTTCTGTAATCCTTGCTCAATGCCCTCTAATTCTTTTTTATCTTTGTTGCTCTGGCTCCTTCTGGGTGGCTCCCTAGACTTGCTGCCCAAGACACTTCTGGTTAGCCTTTCTCAGGGGGCGCATTCCTTCTCATCTTCATTTTGGTTGATTTACCTTCTGCAGCTCTAACTCTGAAGTCTCCCCACGCCCCCAATCCTGGCGAATTCTTCCCTCCTTCCTTCCAGTTCCTAGCCTGTACAAATGCAAAGGTTCTGTCTCAGTTGACTTGCCAAACCATTGCCCACTGGCTCTTTATTGATTGATCAAAAACCAATTGAGGACAGGACTTTTAGTATCTGGACACCTAGATTCCTGATTTTGGGGGTCAGATTAATGCCAAGCATTTGAACCAGTCCCCAACATCTCACCTTTTCTGTCCAAATTAAAAAAAAAGTTCTTCTCTCAAACATGAATTGAGTATAACCATAACAATTAAGTAAATTACAAAGTATGATATACAATTAACATCCAGTCCATCATATTTGTCAATTAGATAAAGTACTCTATCTCCTATCCTAACTAAAGAGCTTATAATTCTGAATTGTGTTCTGATTTTAGCCTGTATTATCATCTGAAAACCATCTTTTTAACTCTGTATTATCTCTCTCAATTCTAAACAACTTGAGTTTGATTATGAGACAATAACTAGTCTTCAACCCCATCAGAAATCTGAGAATAAATTAATTCCATGATTTTAGCTACAAGGAGACAGAACACCCAGACTAATAAGCTCAGAGTCTTAGTGCATAAGGAGTTAAGCCAATGCTTTTCACCCATTATTTTTTCCTCATCTCTTCTCTACTACAAGATCAATCACTAATAAAAAATACTTTAGGAACAATGTAGCCTACGATGAAAGATACTGCGAATCCATGTGAGGATTGCTGTGGTGGCAATTCCAACAGTTTTTATTATATCTAGCTTTTATAAGCCCCAAAGATGTCTTAAACAACAAAGCCGATTTTCTACAGTTGTTGAGACTGGGGAGTTCAAGATTACAATATTGACAGATTTGATGCCTTACAGAGTAACTTCTTGGCTTTTGCAATGATGTGACTGTAAACTCACATTGTGGAGAACAGAACAAGAGAAACTAGTTTTAATTAATGTAGTACTTCCATTTATGAGGGTCCTGTCCTTCTCCAAAACTAATGCCATTGCACATTCATTTTCAAATTTAACATATTGTTTTTTTGTGAGACATAAACATTCTCTCTTAAAGCCATGACATGGTGTTTTTAGAATCCAACGTATGGATTTTTATGAGACACACACATTTGACTGGATGTACTCAGTGGGTAGACTCATGGAAATAACTAATCAATTGCAAAACCTTCTTGAGATCTAGCTTGATGAAGAAACACAAATCCAAGAGCAACTGAAAGCTGTGTTGTGCTAATTCAGATGAACTGAATAGCATTTAAATCACAAAACCCAGGCTCTTAGCCTTTTTGCTTTTGTGCTTGTCTTATGTGAGCAATTCTGTTGATGGGATTTTTTTTTTTACAAAGGGCAGATTGACATTTTAGATGACTGTGAGTGGATTGAAAATGAGGAGGCTAGCTTAGGTCAATGCTTATAATATTTGGGGAGCCAAGGACTGACTTGGAGAGCTTGTTAATACTGATTCTTGGGTCCCAGTGGATCCTGATTTAGTAGCTCTTGGCTGAGGCTTTAGAATTTGCATTTCTAATAAGATTTCAGGCAGTGCTTTCTATGGATTATATTTTAAGTAGCAATAGCCTAGATACTTTCCAATGATTGCTATGATGATGTCTGATCCATTTTTCTCTGAAGGGGGTTAGAAGGTAGGCATGGAGGTGTTCAGCTATACTTTCAAATATATAT
Organism: Apodemus agrarius; assembly: GCA_964023405.1. Taxonomy (NCBI): domain Eukaryota; kingdom Metazoa; phylum Chordata; class Mammalia; order Rodentia; family Muridae; genus Apodemus; species Apodemus agrarius. The sequence goes on along the minus strand of OZ030007.1, from coordinate 98,252,947 downwards.
ATATATATATATGTATATATATATACATATATATATATATGTGTGTGTGTGTGTGTGTGTGTACATATATATATATATATATATATATATGGTGTGTGTGTGTGAGAGAGAGAGAGAGAGAGAGAGAGAGAGAGAGAGAGAGAGAGAGAGAGAGAGAGAGCCTGTATCAAAAAATAAAAATAAAACGGGAGTATAAAATTTGCATACCCCTGTTATCGCCTGTGGGTTGTGTTCTATGAATCATCTTAACTTTCTTTTTGTAGATATTTATTAGTTTGTTTAATGATACTTCCTTGGGAAGGAATCTGTAACTCTTATGGGGTCTGAAATAGACTCTAGATTCTTCCTAGAGGATTTGTTCTTTTGTAGTCACAGACATACAGTAGAAAAGAGAAAAACTCCTAAATCATAGGCTATTAATATTTACATACAGTCAGAAGTTCTAAGATTTCATGCCAAAAAGTCTTCTACTACTTGTCTGCTATGTTGGTGTGACACTTGTATTCCTCCCTAGGACACAGTAGGTTCTTAAAGCTGTCTCTATCAAATGAAAGGTGGACTGACTGAATAAGGAATTTTAAGTGTCATGCTAAACTGCTGTTAGTCCCTTTCTCCAGTGATAAAGCAGATAAGCAGGCTCTTTCTCGTATCCTAATAAAGATGTTTCCCACTTGTTTGGGTAAGTGAGGCTACATTATTGCTGTGGTGAAGTTGAATGTGGCAAGCAGAGCCCCAGTGAGTACACAGTGTATTTATGACATGCTCAGGAGAAAACTGTGTTTAGCAAAGTGTTAAAAATGCTTTTTCCTATTAGCCAAGAGCTGTCAAAGAGTCTGAATTAGACCATTTTTCACATTTAAGAATGCATTGTGCTCTCCCTCTATGCTGCCTGTGAACTTCCTGTAAATGCTTTATAAGCATTATCTTGTTTTTCCTTACAACACCATTGAGAGGTGTGTGACCAAGCAGTGTTATCCTCATTGTACAGACACATAGAAGTTAATTGACTTTCTTCAGGTCATAGAGAAGCAGAGGGAGCCAGCAATAAAAGGAACATTAGCCTGCTTTTTAAAAGTGTGAGCACACTGGTTTCTGCAATCCTCCTAACCCTCTTCTTATACTACCTAATGCAAATATCCTTTATCCAGGAGATAATCTGCCAGCAATGGGGCCTCTTAAAAGATGTTTGTATAGGTCATAATAGGTCCAATATAGGGCAAGTCAGAAAATAACCTTGCTTGTAGAATACATAGAAGAAATTAAAATAAACATTTTTGTGAAAAATGAAAAATAAAAGATTAATGTAATTTCTAAATTGCAGATAAGCTACTTCAAATTTTCTGAGATTTTGATTTAAAATTATCCTTGTATCATTTTAGGAATTTTATTATTCTGTTCATTTTACTTTGAGAAAATGAAATGCTTGAGCCTGAGTCATTTATAAAAGCAGAGTGCCTTCCCCGCTTCGAGGACCAAGAGCCTGGACCTGCGAGAGCTGGGCACTGCTGAGGGCCCCAGCTCGGCTCTGTCCGATCCTGGCAGATAGCATTCTGGTCGAAAGGCATGTAAGGAGAAGAGAAGATGTGGTGAGAACAAAAAACCAGAATGAGATCTAGAGGTCTGGCTCATTCCTTCTCAGCCACCACAGAGATCTCAGGACAATATCTTACCTGAACATCTTCTTAGAGCAGAACATGAATGACTTATATATTCCGATAGGCAGCCATCTTTCCCTTAATGATTCCACTACCTCTGTGCTACCACACCGAGGGAAAACTAATCCAGAGCATTAACCTTTAGAAGGAAACAGCTTCATGAAAATTGTAGCAGGCCCTGAGGATTATGTACAAAATCCTCAGTCATTTACATTGTGCCCTTGGTGTTGTTGGGAAGTGGTTTCTGTGGAACATCTGTCCTGGAACCCAAGCTCTCAGAGTCTGACTGTTCTATTTTTTTCTTCACTCTCCCCACTTACCTATATTGCTTGTGCAGCTGGGCAGTTCAAAAGCCGAGTTAATGCTGAATGGGAATGAATCACACAGTACTGAAAACCTTTTTTTTTCCCCACAAAGAATAGGCAGGCATACTGCTTGCTATAGCAGAGGTCTCAACCATACTATGCCATTCCATTTGCACAGTCGACTCTGTGGACTTTGAGGCAGGGAGAACCATCAGAAATATTCAGATATAGGTGTTATTTCTTATTTTTAGTTAAGAAAGTCCTTGACCCATGATTTAGAAGTCTCGTGTCTTACGACAGCAGGCATGGATCTGTGACAGGCCAGGTCTGTCTATTCTCATGAGAATTCTACTGCTTCTAGCTCTCTTCCATACTGAAAAACATTTGCAAACCGGGTAAAATACCGACAACTAAGTTTAATAGCATCTGGTTCATCTGTCTCAAAATTGAGGTTCTTTTTCATGAAGAAGTTTCTTTCTCTCAAACATTGATGAATTCTTAATGAAAGCTCTAAGTGAAGCTTCAGAAGAATTAAAGCAGCGTGTCCTTTAGTGTCTCAGAGTAGTGTTACCAATGCTCCATATCACAGACATCAATCGCAAATGAGTATGTCTGACATCCGCAGGAAATGGAGATGAAATCAAAGCTCAACTGAGGTGGTATAAACAAGACCAAGCAGCATCTTTTACAGAAGAGCAGAATTGCAAGGCTTTGTTCTTCGTGACTGTCAACCTGTACATGCTGAGAGTAGTAGCTTCATGGTATTTAACACTATTGTCTGTCCCATCACTGATGCTCTCTTATAATTAGAAATGTTTACTCAGTCTCTGTTTGATAAATGAAATCAAATGTCAGATTGGAAGGCATGCTATGCTGTCTGTGGGTTGGACAAGCAAATCTGCTTGGTTCCGTCATTGGATATACTTTGTGGTGGCAGGACACATACTAACATTAATTCTTATCTTGCTTCTCATATATCTACAAACACAATAACAAAAACACCTACCTAACACAGTCATGAAATTTGTTCCTTATAAGATACTCAATAGGCATCAGCAGTTATTGACAGAAAGCATTAGAACCCATAGAACTATATTTGTAAAATAAAATACACTATGCCTGTTGCTTTATTTTAAATGGATTATAACTGTTGGTCCAAATTTAGGTTTGAATTACATTAACAGCTATATCTTAACTCATGAATTACAAAACCCACATTATATTTCATTTATTTTAAGTTTGTGTAATGCTCTACTGAAGCATGGATCTCAATAGTACGCTTGAGTTTCATCTCTCCTAAGAGTTATTAGCCATTCTTTGGCAATATGAGAATTTTCTCACTTCTTTATGTAAACATTTCCCCCACATCCACCACCTTGCTCAACAGCATAGCTAAATCTGAGTCAAAATCAACACAGGCTGTCAATTTGGTATGCACAACATCTGGTCCCTTCCATATTTACCAGTTGTGGAGGTGATTGTGGTGTATTTCATTTGGAAATGTGTCACTGTGTCCTGTCCATCCCCTGCACAGGCCTCTGTCTTGAGAAAGTTGTCATCACTTTCATTTTTAATGTTTTTTTTTTTTTCTAGAGAAAACTTCACTCCTAGATTGAGACTACCTCCTTACCCATCCTGTACATGTTTCTTTTACCACACGCTTCCAAAGCATAATATCCTGCTGTAATATCTACAATCAACACGGATAATGTTACATTACCCAAATTGCTGCAACTCCATTATGCCCTGCATGTGGAGTAAATCGGCCGCGAGTCTACACAGCTGTTGCTAACTGCTCTTTGAGACTTCCCTGTGGTTAAGTAATGAATCTTTATCAACTTCCTGAATAATTCACTCCTAAATGCATTAAATTGAATGTAAAGGAGGTTTTTTAAAAGTGGACACAAACCACTTCTGGTAGTTGGTGATAATCTTAAAAGTTTTATAGTGTTTCTCTCTTTAAAAGAAATAGACAAAACTCTTGTTCTCTGAGTTTTAAGAGACATAACAGTAACAGCTCTAAGGATACAGCCTAATCTAAAACAACAATAATCAATTTCTAGTTGGTGGTATGAGCTTAAAATTCAATTGATTCCAAGTAGGAGAGCAGGAGGCATTACTGTAATTGTATAACAAAGTGAGCTGGTCACACTAATTTTGCTTATTTACATATTTATTTTTAGATATTTTTAAAAGCCATCTATTGTTGAAAATAAAGGAAAATCAATTTTGTACGGTTATGAAAATTTTGAAAGGGGTTCTGGCCCTAGGCCAGACTTGTTATAGAAGTTCATCTCTGAAGCTCTTCTTGGCTTCATTTCTCCATTTTCAACAGCTCTTTGCTCTGCTGGTTCCTAATGATAATGTTCATGTTATTCAAACCTCCAAGCTGGAAGTAGGCATGACAATTTATTTCAGATATTTCCTTATATATGTGTTTTAAAAACCTGAGGCTAAGCCAACCTACTTGATGTGTATGACCTACATTGATTATCTAGTTAGAAGTTGAACACATTTTTTTCTAAACCCTAATCTTTTTTAATATAATTTTTAAGCCGTCATTTCAAATTGCAGGCAGGAGAACGAGGTGAACTTTTCTTGATCCTGGTAAAGGTCTTGCTTTGGGGTCCTGATGCATCCTTTCTAAGGGAGCTAAGATCCTCATGCTTGGCTTTCCACACATGTGCCATCCCCTATATGTTCCCCTTGTTTTCATTCCCATGGTTGTTCATAGTTAGAAGACAATATTTGAAGCAACTAAATATGTCCTCCCTCATATACTTTACAATTTAATAAATCCGTGTGTCTACATTAACATCTCAAGTGTTTTGATCAACGAACAAAGGATGTATTGGAGAAGGCTTGGCTACTTACTATGTTTGAATACATAAATATCATAAAGACAATACAAAGGGCATGTATTCTTCTACCTTTACAAGACAGAGTCATTGCTGTGGTCTAACCAGTGACAAAACATTTATTCACATTGTGTGACCAAAGCATTGCAGTTCTTTTTCCTGAGTCCCCGACATCTTTATTCAATGATTAAGTGTAATTTGCTCTCTTTGCACAAGATGAACACTATGAAGAGACAAATACTGAGTTTTGAAAGACAACTAAGAAATATAATTAAATCTCACCCACAGTTCTGGCAAATTGGAAATCATTGTCTTTCGCTGCTGAGATTCTGTTTTTTTTTTTTTTTTTTTTTTTTTTTTTTTTTTTTTTTTTTTTTTAATTTTATTTTCTATATTCTATGTTTACATTCCAAAGGCTTTCCCCTTTCCCAGTTCCCACCCACCATAGTTCCCATAGTTCCTGTTTTATTTCTACATCATCACTCAAATCCTTAGAAAGTTATACTGAAATATACCTTTTTTCATTTATAACATACCATTACAATCATCTGTTTCTTGACTATATATTTTACCAGAAGTGTGAGTTTCTTGAGGCAGACACAAAGGAAATTAAGAACTGTCTCCATTGCTACCCCAGTATCTAAATTGAGTGGAAACTACTCCAAACTATTTGTTTAATAAAATAATAGGTAAAATTTATTTTATAATATAAAAAGAAAAATGTATAAAATATAATGTCTGGAAGGGCAGATTTTCTTCCATATCAATGTGATATGATTTCATGTTGACTTCAATTTCTTTGACGCTTGCATTCTGAAATCAACCTGCTGTGCATAAGTTGAACAATGTGCCCATCCTCCATTCAACTGAGAATTTTCATTTAGCAGTTGGCTTCTTTCGGCATCATCAATAACCATGCCAGTTTAATCACACAAAGTGGAAGCAACTATTCTGTTTTAGTAACCAGAACAAAATTTATAATTGTGGTTCTGAAGAAAATGACAGAAAAAAATTAAAAAGCACATGATTTTATAGACTTCCAGTTTTCTGACTTATCAAACCAAAGAAATGCATACTCTTTTCTAGTCCTTAGCATTACCAGGGCACAGTGAATTTTTCACATGTAAACAACTCTCAGTGATCACTGTAGAAAATATAATACATCATAAATATTGTCTTACATTGAAACTGGAGAGCATTAGTTTATCATTGGTAAAAAGCATAGCTTTGGGAGATTATAGGCACAGAGATATAAAGTTCTAATAAATGCAGAAACAGACAAGATGGCATACACATTGTATTTAGCAAGCTGCTTCCTTCACCCTTGATTACCAGCAGATCAAAATTTAATCTTGACACTAGCAACTACATTTATTTGTAAGGGGTAGAAGAATAGTGGTTGGGTTTTTACTGCAGTGAATTTTTGCTAAAAAAAAAAAATAAATGAAAAACACAAAAATAAAAACAAACCAGAAAGGTATTTGGTTCAGATTTCTTTGTTTAAAAGAAAATTGGATTTTTTTTGAGAGAAAGTCATCAACATTAGTAGGCAATTTTCAATCCCTAATGTGAAGTCTTAAATTAAACAAGAACTAGAATGGAAAATGGGATGTGAATGAGAAAGTTGAATTCTAGACATATCTCTGTTATGAATGTTATGAACATTGCCGGGGCATATTACTCACCTTTGCTGATAAACACTAAATGCTACTGAATTTTGGTAAACGCTTCTGAGTCCTGTAAAGATTTCCATCTTCTGTGTTGTTACAGGTTGATAATGCACCTGCTTTAAACCAGTCTTTTTCAATACCCTTCTCCTGACAAACACTTGCCCTCATTCTAGTCCTAATACAGTTTCCCTGCCTGTGTCAGGATGGCTTACATGGAGAATCTATAAAACATTGTAAAACACCAAAAGGCATGCATGCCAGGAGCTTCACAGTACAGCAGGTCCTCATATAATGCCCCTTCCCTTCACAGCCTGCGCTCTGCCCACTTTCTTACTTAAGTCCAACAAGATCCCCTGTAGCAAGTTCTCAGGGGATCACCTGGGATCACTGTGTCCTTTGCTTTTTCCTCTGTCTGGCGTGACCCTTTACTTTACCTGGACAAATTCTTTCTCATCCACTAAGAAAATCTCCAGGCTACCTTCTCTGTGAAGTCTATATTTGACCATATTTCGGATGGCGAGAGAAACGTAAACAGAGATGGTTTTACATGTCTTTTTTTCTCATGACTTTCTGGTGAACTATTCCTAGGCTTGATCATTTTATTCCTCTTCTGCATTGATAAATGATTAATAATGTTTGGTCAGAATCTATTTCAATAATTCGGGAGGTTTTCCACCTTTTAACAGTAATAATTTGTGGTTTGATTTAGACTTGAAATATGTGTATTCAGAATCAATAAGTGCAATGCTTGAAATTTTATAGTATAAGGAATTTGAGGGACATGATTGTTGTCTGTAACTGTGCTTTCTGGAGTCTCTGAAAATGTGAAATTTTGTATATATGTTCCTGTACACTTGTAGGCACAGCAAAATATAAAACATTTTTTCTCACAACAGATCTTTAGCCCCAGAAGACTACATCTACTTTTAATATTGGATGATTTAAATATTTGGAAGAACTACAAAATATACTAATAACATTATGTGCACCAGACCTGCTCCCCTAAGAAATAGTGAAGCCATCAAAGCTGACACAGCTCTTCCCTTCTGATTTATGCCTTTTTCTTGCCATTCTCTGAACCCAAGTGTTAGTCTGAGGCAAGAGTCTATAGTTGGTATTATTTCTGAGCCTCGAGAAATAACCATCAGATTTGTGCTTCAGAGATTTTACAGAGATGGACCAAGAGAAGTCTATCTTATGTTGATGAGTTTAAAATTTCTAACCTGTGTCCATAACTTCTTACTTCTCTTTGACATAGCAGCTACCTTAAGCCACACAAGGGCCTTGTGTTTGCAACTACAGTAGCCACACACCAGGTTACTCTGTTTGCAAAACCACCCTTGTCTTTTCCTTTCCTTAATTTTTTGTGGGTCTTTGTGCTTTTCTTTCTTTCTTTCTTTCTTTCTTTCTTTCTTTCTTTCTTTCTTTCTTTTTCTTTCTTTCTCTTTCTTCCTTCCTTCCTTCCTTCCTTCCTTCCTTCCTTCCTTCCTTCCTTTCTTTCTTTCTTTCTTAAATTGGGGATATCTTTTGGAAAAGGATCACACATTATATCCCACCCTTGCCTGAAATTTAATGTATATAGCCCAGGCTGGACCAGTGGTTCTCAATGTTTTAGCTACTTATATACAGGGTATATAGGTGTATGGTAGCATGCTGAACCCTTTTCTAACTATTGTTTTTCTCAGTGCTCGGCCTGGAGAATGGACCTTTTATTTACAAATGTATTAATCCGTGCTTCATAAAATTCATTTCAATAAAACAACATTTCTAGGTGCAAATATATTAAAAACTATTTTAGAATTTATTTTAATTAATTAAATAATTAATAAGTATAAACCCACATAGATTGTTCTCTGCGCGATAATCCTGTTAACCTGAACATCTTTAGAGACTTGTGGCACTTTAGTCATATATGCATACAGAGAAGAATTAAAGAACAGTAATCATAATCTTCATGTGAAAATATCTTTCAATTACAGTCAGCAAGTAATATTGAAAGAGTGGCTAGAAACTCAACAGTTCCTTCAAAAACAAGCATTAATTGAATAAACTGAAAAACTTTAATAGCTTTATCCTTCATTCATTTTCCCACATTAATGTTAGATCATTCATCAATGCTACCTTTATTTTAGAACTACGTGTTATAAAGATAACCAGCAGATTTTTTTCTAACTTATTAGTTTTTGGAAATATGTATAAAGCATCCATACTTAAATCTTAGACTCTAGACCAAACATTAATCTACTTTGTATGCTGTTCCCAGAGATGTGTCTATGCACTTAATTAGCATAACATCTTAGTACGATCACTATTTTGGGTCTTATACACAAAGTAGTAGACAACATTGGAATATAATGGTTTTTCTTCAATATCCATATTTTTTCTTAAACTAAACATATCAATCAGTTCTGTTTATCATAATGGTTTGGGTTGATTGGTTGGTTTTGATGTGAGGATTCACACATGGTAAGCAATCACTCTACTCCTGACTTATACCCCAGCCCCTGTCTATAATAATCTTAATGCCTTCTTTACTTGGAAGGACTTCCATAAATAACATGACACAGCAGGTAATGGTATGAAATGTGACTGGTATTAACTTTTAATAAGAATATAGGTTGAGGTTTTGGGTTATTCTCCAGTGTTAGTCTTTTGGCATTTAAAATAGGAATGCATAGAAAACAGTATGAAGAATTTGAAAATTTCTACTGGTTATAACTTTTTAAAGGACTAACATATGTAATAGTTTTTGAGAGAACTGAAATTCTCAAATACAGTCAAAATTGAACATTTATAAATTTGACTCTTTATCACATTCTTTTTTTCTTTATACTGTAAGAATAATGAAGCTGTATCTGACAAAATTTTCAGATAGTGAAAACAAAATGCACTTATGACCTTAAAGTGGCATTTAGAAAATTTTTATCACATTAAGCATCATTAAAATTTATTCTATGTTTCATTCGTGAAGTATTGATCACTCTCTCTTTCTCTAATTTCTATTCTGTAGTTCCTTCTACTGAAGGAAGGAAAAAACAGAACTAAACTTCAACTATTTTCCCTAAGCCTAAAAGGAATTTTGTTATCCTTATCATGTATCTTCTGATTGATTTAATTATTCATTTATTCAACAAGTATTTGAGCTACATTTTAGATTCTATTCTCATGAGAATATGACAATGAGGGCCTAAAGGTAAAGAATACTTGTACAGTCTTGAATATTAGGGTTTGAATGCTAACACCTACATAGTGAGTTGGGTATTCAGTGCATTTGTGTGACCCCAGCTTTAAGGGGGCAGAAATGGGAAGATCTTTGGGGTTTGTTGACCTCCAGCGTCCCTAAGAAACGGAAACCCCACAGTCTAGTGGAGATTTTCCCTGAAAGGAACAGGAAAAGAGTAATAGAAGGCATGTACAAACACATACAGAAACTCCCTCTACATATACACAGAGACAACCACACAAATGAACACATACTTAATTAAATACATTAAGAATAGTATATAACAATGAATAAAGTATGCAAGAGCTTTCAATTTTATAGAATTTATACTTTAAGAAGAATTAAGATTATCAGAAAGTATAAACTAAATTTTAATACAAATCATCATATTCTATTACTCTAAATACTATACATCTGTATATGTGTGTACATTTTAAAACATTTAGGAATGAAGGATGTGCTAGATAGTTTTTTCACTTGACACACGCTAGGGTCATTGGAGAGAAGGGATCCTTGACTGAGAAAGTCTCCACAAGATCCAGCTGTAGCAAAGCCTGCAGCATTATTTTCTTAATTAGCAATTATGGGACAGAAACCTGCCCACTGTGAGTGGGCCACTCTTCACCTTTAGTCTTGGATTCTATAAGAAAGTAGTCCAAGCATGTAATTAGAAGCAAGTCAGTAAGCAGCACTCCTCTGTGGCCTTTGCATCAGTTCCTGCCATGAGGGTCTTTCCCTGTTTGAGGTTTGGTCCCAAATTCCATCGTGGGACCAAACAGAAGTAGAAACCAAATAAAGCCTTTCCTCTGGAAGTTGCTTTGGTCATGGTGCTTCATCACAGTCACAACAGTAACCCAAGCTAAGACAAAGAATCAAAACCTTGAAATGCTATCATCTGACATTTGAATTTTAATATGATCAGAGAAGTTTATAGGTTTATACAGAAACATGTGTGAAGACAATGGTGGGCAGGGAAAACAATGAGCATATACACCTTGAATGAGTGGGTGCTAGGGCATATTCCTGTCCCAAAGAATGTTTCAGAAGCTACCGACCTTGAGCAGAGTACGCAAGGAGACTCTTAAAAGTCTTGGTCCAGGGCAGGATACCTATGTGCCTTGTTGGGATTTTTTTTTCTCTCTTGAGTGAAGCTGTAGGAAGAATGTGAACAGAGGAATGACATGTTCTAACTCCTTCTTTAAAAGCTTCATTCTACCTTCTGGATTAGGGATTAAGAGTTGAGGGAGTTCAGGGCAAAGGTGGCTGAGTCACCGAGCTGTTGCAATAATCTAAGAGAATGGTGTAGATGGCTTGCCCCAGTGGTGACAGGAAAGGCAAGTGATTACAGCCAGGTCAGGTGCTGATCCCTTTTTATTTATTTGCAGTGCTGGGGATCAAACCCAGGGCCATGTGTCTTTAAGGCTTGCACTCTGTCACTGAACTGTGAACGAAGCCCTCTGGCTTTAATTCTGATGGGAGCTTAGAGGATTTCTGGTCGCTTCAGTATTGAGCATAAGAGAAAAGTAAATACTCTCTTGCTAAACATAAGAAAAAATACACTCTAGAGGAAATAGTGGTAAATAAACATCTGGATATATACATATATTCAATCATAAGCCAGTAGTATGGAAACAGGGGTGTCTTGGAAGACATTAGTAAGACTCCCTGAAAAAGAAATAAGTCATCATATTAGGGAGGGAAATGAAGTTACACATATACCCACACCCACATACACACACACACACACACACACACACACACACACACACAGTCACCACCTCACACACATGGGGGGGTATTAATTAATTTGTTTGAAATTTCATTGACCACATTCTCTTAAAGCATAGAATAACAAACACTTTTTTAAAACATGAAAGGCTTATTTGCCTTTCTGGGCTTTGAATTTTCTCCAATAGAACTCCAGCTCCTTGCTTTTGAGCATATAGCCATGTGCTCTGCCATGCTGGTCTGGTTTTCAGTCAACCAATACAGGCACGAGGCTTGCCCTGCTGGAACTGCTCCTCCAGACGACTGCTGATTTTAATGCTCTTTTCCCTTTCATCGTGTTTTTCTTTTTAATATTCTGTGACTGTTTTATTGTTTAAAATGTCTTCCTCTCCCAGGCAAATAATATTAATTTTAACAAAGGAGAGGGGATGAGGAATATTGTCTTACATACAGTTCCACTAGGATCCTCCCAGGAGCCTAGCACAGCAACCTAGCAACAACTTACATCATTATTGGCTGCCAGGTTTGAGACAGGGCATGCAAACATAAAAAGACTTCCAAGCACCCAGCTCTCTCTCCCCCTTTCACTGTCTCCGTCTCCACATGTTCCCCACTGGCTTCTTTCCCCCTTCTCTGTCTTCTTCTTTTCCTTCTTTGCTATCTTTCTATCTTTCTGTCCTTCTACTCCCCCATTTCTCTGCTTCCACCCCTTTTCGGGTCCCCTTCCGTTCCCCCAATAAACTTCTTTTACACTAGGCCTGTCACAGGGCATCATTCCACTGGACACCTTGGGCCCAATAAGATACTACCTCCTGAGACATTATACAGCGCTATAAAACAACAAGTATGATGTGCTGTCGATAAGCACAATATAGTTCTTCACCAGGGTCTTGGAATGGACCAACTCATTATTGGATACATTATGGACAACACCAATTATCTTATTTTGCTAGTACAACACTCAGAGGCCCAGGGAAAGTAACCCACATCCAGTCTCAGGGCACAGTACTTGTCTCCTTGAATTCAGAATGTGTGGCTATAGTAAGGGCCAATCTCAGTGATGACAGGAGTCCTTCCCCGTTAATGCTTCTGCTTCTTGAATGATAGGGCTTTTTTTTTAACCCTTGGTCTTGGTCTTATGACACTTGTGCAAATTGTCCTGAGAGATGCCCATCTCTCGGCATTGACTGAAAGAGTGACCACATGGTTTTACAGAAGCTATAAGGACCCAGTAGAAACTATAGCGGAGATTTTTAACTTTGACCTTCTCCCAAGATAATCATAAGGGTGATTACTCTCTCATCACTATGGTCCTTTTCTACTACGGGACAGGCACCTGGTTCAGGGGTAAGTAGTTGATACTCTGCAGCGTAACCTGTCATTAAGTTGCCATTCTCATTTAGGAGTAATAAATGCATTCTCTAGCTTAGGATTTTTTTCAGTTTAGTTGGTTTTTGTTCAATAGAATCTTAAAAGAAACGAGCATTTGAATACATGCATATAAGTAATGTCCTGAGAAGAAACAAGGACATCTCGCAGAGGAAGAAACTGAAATTATTTTAATTTTTAGATTGTGATTATAGTTCAGAGGTATACATTATAGCATATTTTGTATCCTAGTAGATTTATAACTTTAGAGTTTAGCCTAATATGCCCAGAACATTTTGAATGCTAAAGTAGGAAGGTTTTAAGTATTGTGACAATGTAAAACCAAGAATAGAGTATCATTAAGTTTAATAAGCCTAGGGAAGGGGAGGCAGATCAGCTGGTAAGGTCTCAACTTCACCAGGGCCTATGTTCAGTCCCCAGTACCCATGTAAAGGACTGGGCCTCTTTGGCACACCTGTAATCCCAGCAGTGAAAAGGCAAAACAGGGAGATCCGTGAGGCTCCCTGACTAGCTGGTTGGCCTAATTAGTGAGCTCCATGCCAGTGAGAGACACTGCTCAAAAACCAAGATGGATGGCAATACATTGATGGCTCAGAGTTTAAGCGCATCTGCTCTTCTTGAAGAGGACCCATGTTCTGTTCCCAGCACGACATGGCAGGGCAGATTACAACCATTGGTTAGCTTGGTTTCCACACATCTATTCCTTCTATGGCCAGCCTCTGATGGCACCAGGCACATATGCAATCCACTTCCATGTATGCAAGTGAATCAGTCAAACATATAAAACAAAACCAAATAAATGTGAAAAGAAAATCAAGGTGGGTGGGTTTTGAAGTAAGTACTATGAGGTTGCTCCTTGGCTTGTATACAAAAGTGTTTAGATACATGTGTGCTTCTGTACACATACAAACAGGTACACACATACAAAATATTTAGCAAGGAATACTAAAGAATGTCTGCTCTGGTTGTAGAACATGTGCACTATCCCATATTATTTCAAATCCATATTCTTGTTATAATATTATAAAAATATATGCATAAATCTTACAACTATGTGGAATATTCAAAGGGAAAATAGTAATATATATTATTAAAAGGTTGAATCAGACAATTGGAAAGGTATGTTTCTGTGTACTACTAAGAAGTATTAAGTATGATTCAGCGCAAATTTTAGTTATTGGATTTCTGATCATCCAAAGAAAAAGAAAAATACTATTGGTCAGTCTTAACTCATTAGCTAAAAACAAAACAAAAACAAAAAAACAACAACCAAAAACAAAATCCCCAAAACTTAAAAAAAAGACAAAAAGCCAAGTTCTTTGGGGGCCCTAGGTATGCAGAATAACCAAAATTAGCATGGAAACTTTATGTTGGCTTTCAGCTAACAAATTCATCTAGTAATGAACTTGGGTGTGTTTGATCTTATGACATTCTGTGTTGCTAGTCCATATTTCTCCATTTGGAATGTTTTTAGCAGGCTCTTTCCTTGCTGTGGTACTTTAGCTGAGAGCTTTTCAGGTAGAAGAGAATGTGAAGGACGAAGTCACGAGCCAGACACCACACTTCCCACTGCTTCTCAGCCCTCAGCTAAAAGGACTGCAGACAGTATTTGCTCTGCCCTGTGCATGCTGATTGAATGTACCTGACTCCTAGCTGGTACCATCTCATGGGGGGCAGAACAAAAGATTCCGAGCTCACTCCAGATAAGCCTCTTGCTTGAACTATGGCAGTGAGTACCGGCTTGATTATCACTTTCCTTTTTGCTGTGTTCAATCAGCCACTCTGGGACCTCTAAGCTCATCTCTCTCCAGCTCATCTGATTCCTTGATAAACAGTACTCTAGTCTCCACGGAAACTACTAGCTCAGACTTTGTGTCATCTGGACTAAAAATATCTTTCTTCAATTACCTTAATATACTTCATACATTTTAGTGAAACTATTAATAGATTAGTAGATGAAAGGGACCTGAACTCAGCTAGTAGTTGTTGTGAAGGAAATGAGTTTCACAGTTATTAGGGGTATGAGTAAAGGCTACAGTCCTATTGAAATCCTAGAAGTAAAAAGAAAACTACAATCAATCACAAAAGTGAATTTATATCAACTAAAAGTGAAGACAGAGGAACAATAATGTGGACAGGCTGGCAGATGCACAGGGCACCTGGAATGATTTTTACCCTGAGTTAGAAGACGTAGATTCACAGTCTTATTGCTCAGGGAAAGTCCCAGAAATGAGATGATGATTTGGAGGTAAGCAATGTTCAATCTACAGCAGTAAATGAGACAGCTTAGGAGACAGTTAAAACTGATGTGAAGAAGGTGCAAGATGGAGGCCTGGAGAGCAATTTTACAAGCTGGCAGATGAGACCAGTGGTAGCTGTGGAACAAGGCCATTCATTTCAGAAGCACTTGTCTCATGGACTTTCAGTAAATCAAATAAGATAACATGAAATTGAAATTATAAAGGCATTTATTCAGGTAACTCCAGTGAAAGCTTTTAGCTTTATAATTTTTCTGAAAATCTGACTTTCAAAAACATAAGCGATTAATTATTCTTATGCCCTTGCCCCATGGTCTAGTGTCTGCTCTTCCAATGAACTTTCTACAGGGTATTGAAACATGGTAGGTGACCCAAAACTGAGACAGTCCTCAGTAAAGGGATTCTGCTTTCCTAACCTCTAATTGAAGTGATATCATGAGTATCATGCCTCCATGAGTATCAAAGCTAATCTATCATCTCTTCGGTTTTAAACAGATAAATAATTGATAAGTAAATTAAAATTTACTTTAAGAACATGAAAATTTAATGAACTCAGCAACATTCCTTGAAGTCTACTTAACATGTGATTCTGGGGAATATCTTAGTTATTTCTTGCTTCCTTCAATTTTTTTTGATAAGTTGCATTAGTGAAATTCTATTTCCAAGTTAAAAGACTTTTTGATTCTAAGCAACATAAAACACATTTAACATTAGTACTAAATAGTTATAAAATTGGAAGGAAGTTTGGATGAGGAGTAGAATATAGTATTATGTATTGTTTTTTAAGATATAGTTAATAGGTTATCCAAAATCTCTATTTTGTCTGGGACTAAGAGAGAGCCTGGAGAGGTGACTTCAGTTTTAACATTAGATAAGTTTCTTAGAAATAAGAATATTAACTATCCAGAGGTGAGGAGTTTTGTAAGGAGGGAAAAGGGGAGAGAGAATATTATGTTTTTCAAAATCTGCAAAAATACTGTTTGATTTTCAAAATTCATACTCCCAACATTTGAGATAATAGAGATTTGATACTCTACTTAGCAACAAACTGAAAAGCCCTCCATACTGATTCACAGCATTTTGTGACAATGTTCCCATATCTGGCCAAGGAGCTTTGAGCAGAATTGATGTGCAAAGATTCAAATTATGTTCCTCAGAAGAGACCTGCTTTCTCTTCATTGTCTTTCCTCCATGTTAGGTGATTCACATTAAAACAGCTTTACATGAGAGAAATAATCCTACTTTTGTTTTTAGTCTACTTTGTACACGGATTTTTCTGTAATCTCAAAAGAAAAGTTTGTCTGCCAATATTTTCCATGCAAATTTTGACTTTATCAGAAAATGTTTATAATTACACTTTTAATCAACTTAGAAATACTTTTATGCCTACCATTATTATATCTATAAAATTTCCATGATAATCTTCAATTTTAACATGTTTTTCTACATTTTCTACAATTTTATCAGAAATATTTTCCACATAAATCTTCAATTCTATCATAAAATTTTTCTACTTCCTTTTTCAATTAATTTAGCAATATTTTTATGTCTACCATTTTACTCTTTAATTTTCCATGGCATTGGTACAGTGATGGGTAGTTAAATTAATGGAATAGAATTGAAGACCCAGAAATGAACCCACACACCTATGGCCGCTTGATCTTTGACAAATGAGCTAAACCCATGCAGTGGAAAAATGACAGCATTTTCAACAAATGGTGCTGGTTCAACTGGGGCTTAGCAGATAGAAGAATAAGAATTGTTCCATTCTCATCTTCTTGTAAAAAGCTCAAGTTCAAGTAAATCAAGGACCTCCACATAAAATAAGAAACACTGAAACTAACAGAAAAGAAAGTGGGGACGAGCCTTGAGCACATGGGCACATGGGAAAATTTCCTGAACAGAATACCAATAGCTTATGATCTAAAATCAAGAATTGACAAATGGGACCTCATAAAATTGCAAAGCTTCTGTAAGACAAAGGACACTGTCAGTAGGAAAAAATCAGCAACCCATAGATTGGGACAAGATCTTTACCAATCCTACATCTGATAGAGGACTAATATCTAATACATACAAAGAACTTAAGAATTTAGACTCCAGAGAACCAAATAACCCTATTAAAAATGGGGTACTAAGCTAAACAAAGAAATCTCAACTGATGAATGGCTGACAAGTACCTAAAGAAATGTTCAATATTTTTAGTGCTCAGTGAAATGCAAATCAAAACAACTGTGAGATTTCACCTCACACCAGTCAGAATGACTAACATCAAAATCTCAAGAAACAGCAGATGCTGGCAATGATGTGGAGAAGAGGAATACTCCTTCATTGTTGGTGGGATCGCCAGCTGGTACAACCACTCTGGAAATGAGCTTTGCAGTTTTTCAGAAAATTGGACATAGTACTACCTGATGACTACTGAGATTACCCAAGATATAAATCATACACCACATCAAGCTCATGAAGAAGGAAGACCAAAATATGGATACTTGGGTCGTTCTTAGAAGGGGGGACAAAATACCTATGGGAATATACCCAGAAGATGCTCAACCTGTAATAAGGACACATACTTCACTGTGTTCATAGCAGCCTTATTTATAATAGCCAAAAGCTGGAAAGAACCCAGATGTCTTTCAGTAGAGGAATGGATGCAGAAAATGTGGTACATTCATACAATGGAGTACTACTCAGCTATTAAAAAATGATCAATTCATGAAATTCTTAGGGAAATGGATAGAACTAGAAAATATTATCCAGACTGAGATAACCCACTCATAAAAGAACACACATGGTATGCACTTACTGATAAGTGGATATTAGCCCAGAAGCTCAGAATATCCAAGATACAATTCACAGGCTAGATGAAGCTCAAGAAGAAGGAAGAACAAAGTGTACATACCTTGGTCTTTCTTAGAAGGAGTAACAAAATACCCATGGGAGGAGATACAGAGAAAAAGTATGGGGCAGAGACTGAAGGAAAGGCCATCCAGAGATGGCCCCACCTGGAATCCATCCCATATACAGTTATCAAACCCAGACACTATTAAGAATGCCAAGAAGTGCTTGCTGACAGGAGGCTGATATAGGTGTCTCCTGAGAGGCTCTGCCAGTACTTGACAGATACAGAGGGGATGCTCTCAGTCAACTCCCGGACTGAGCATAGGGCCCCCAATGGAGGAGCCAGAGAAAGGACTCAAGGAGCTGAAGAGTTTTACAGCACCATAGGAGGAACAACAATATGAACCAACCAGTACCCCCAGATCTCCCAGGGACTAAACAACCAACCAAATGGTACACATGGAGGAAACCATGGCTCCAGCCACATATGGAGCAGATGATAGCCTTGTTGGACATCAGTGAGAGGAGAGAACCTTTGTCTTGTGAAGGCTCTTTGCCCTAGTGTAGGGGAATGCCATGACAGGAAAGTAGGACTGGGTTGGACAGTGAGCAGAGGGTGGAGCGATGGGATAGGGAGTTTGTGGAGGGGAAACAAGGAGAGGGGATAACATTTGAAATGTAAATAAAGAAAATATCTAATAAAAAGATGCAATTTTGATCAAAATTGCATTGACTATGTAGATTGCTTTTGGTAGGAAGGCCATTTTTGCTATGTTAATCCTTCTAATCCATGAACATCAAAGATCATTCCATCTTCTCATATCTTCTTCAATGTCTTTCTTCAAAGTTATGAAATTCAAACAGCTCTTTCACTTGCTTGCCTGGAGCTACAAGAAGATATTATCTGAGGGTATTGTGAAGTATGTTATTTCCCTAATTTATTTCTCATCCCATTTATCATTTATTTATAGGAAGGCTACTGATTTATTTAAGTTAATTTTGTATCCAGTCACTTTGACGGAGATGTTTATCAGCTTTAGGAGTTTCTTGATGCCATTTTTGAGGTCACATATATACTATCATATAATTTGCAAATACTTTGACTTCTTTCTTTATAATTTGTACCTCCTTGAACTTCTTTAGTTGTCTTATTGCTCTAGGTAGAACTTCAAACACTATACTGAATAGATATGGAAAGAGTAAATATCCTTGTCCCTGATTTTAGTCGAATTACTATAAGTTTCTCTCTATTTCAGTGTTGCCTAGAGGCATGCTGTGTGCCATCTTTATTGTGTATAGGTGTTTATTGTATCTCAAACTTCTTCAACACTTTTATCATGAAGAGGAGTTAGATTTGTTCACAACTTTTTCAGCATCTAAAGAAATGATCATGTGTTTTTGTTTCTTTCAATTTGTTTATATGATGGATTATGTTGTATGTTGAACCATCCTTGCATCTCTGGCCTGAAGCTCACTTGATCATGATAGAGGATGTTTTTGATGTGTTCTTAGACTTGGTTTGTGACTATTTTAGTATTTTGTATCAATGTTCATAATAGAGATTGGTCTGATATTCTCTTCCTTGGTTGAGTCTTTGTATGGTTTAGGGAGCAGGGTGAAATGATTTCAAAAAAAAATTGTCAGTATTCTTTCTGTATTTTATATAATAATTTAAAGAGTATTGGTAATAGGTCTTCTTTGAGGGTCTAGTAGGATTTTTCACTAAAACCTCTGTGCTTCTTTTGGTTGGGAGAATTTTAATGACTGCTACTATTTCCTTAGGAATAAAAGGTGTATTTAAATTGTTTACCTGATTTTGATTTAGCTTTTTTATGTATGTTGTAGCTATCAAGGAAATCATCAATTTCATTTAGATTTTCAAGCTTTGTGAAGTACATGCTTTTGAATTAAGACCTAATGATTCTTTGGATTTCCTCTGTATCTGTTGATATGTTTCCCTTTTCATTCCTGATATTGTTTATTTGGATATTCTCTGTGTTTCAGTTACTTTGACTAAGGGTTTATTGATCTTCTTGATTTTCTCAAAAAATCAATTTTTTTCACTGATTTTTTTGTATTGTTCTCTTTGTTTTAATTTTATTAATTTCAGCCTTGGGTTTGATCATTTCCTGATATCTATTCATTTTGAGTGTGTTGCTTCTTTTTGTTCTAGAACTTTTATGTGTACTTTTAAACAGTCAGTAGGAGAACTCTCCAATTTATTTATGAGGGCATTTAGTGCTATGAACAGTACATCTATGAACTGTTTTCATCGCATCCTATAAGTTTGTGTATATTGTGCATTTTCATTGAATTCTATGAAGTCTTTCATTTCTTTTTTCATTTCTTCCATGACTAAGTAATCCCTGGTAGAGAGTTGTTCAGTTTCCATGAATGGGTAGGCTTTCCATTGTTTCTGTCATTGAAGCCCAGCTTTATTTAATCCATAGTGGTCAGATAAGATTCAGTGTGTCATTTCATTTTTTCTGTATTTGTTGAGATTTGCTTTGTGACCCAGTATATGGTCAGTTTTGCAGAAGGTTTAATAAGGTGCTGAGAAGGAGTATTATTTTCTGTTTGGGTGAAATTATCTATAGATATCTGTTAGGTCCATTAGTTTCATTATTTCTGTTTTTCATTATTTCTATGCAAAAGCTAAATGTTTGTATAACCTGCCCATTAGTCAGAGTATGATGTTGAAGTCTCTCATTATTAGTGTGTAGTATTCAGTGTTTGATTTATGCTTTATTAATGCTTCTTTTACATATGTAGATGCCCTTGAATTTGGGGCATAGATATTCAGAATTGAGACATCATCTTAGTGGTATTTTTCTTGGATGTTTATAAAGTATCCTTCTCCATCTCTTCTGATTAATTTTCTGATCCTGTTTTCAAGTCCATCCTCATAGTCTGTGTCTTTTTATTGGGAAATTGAGTCCATTGACATTGAGAGATATTAAGGACCAATGAATGTTAATTACAGTTATTTTGATGTTGGTGGTCATGCTGTGTGTGTGTGTGTGTGTGTGTGTGTGTGTGTGTTCCTTCTTTTTGTTTTGCTGGGGTGAAATTATGTATTTCCTGTTTCCTTGTGTATAGTTAACCTGTTATTTCCTGTTTTCTTGGGTTGGCATTTTCCTTCTTGTATCTTCTATAGGACTGGATCTATTGATGTAGTTTAAATTTGTTGTGTGTTGGAATATTTTGTTTTCTCCATCTTTGGTGATTGAAAGTTTCCTTGGTATAGTAGTCTAGGTTAGCATCTGTGATCTTTTGGAGACGGGAAGATATGTAACCAGGACCCCTGGCTTTTAGCAAAGGCAGGAATAATTCTAATAGGTCTCTAACTTTATGTGGTCCTTAGCCTCTTTCCCTTGTAGCTTTTAATATTCTTTATTTGTTCTGTAAGCTTAATGGAAGGAAGGAAGGAAGGAAGGAAGGAAGGAAGGAAGGAAGGAAGGAAATGTGTTATGCTGGGGGAGATGCTTTTTATTTGTTTCCAGTGGAAAGGTAAAGAGTATGAATTCTACCAAAATTGATAAAAATCAGATTTGATGGGGAGGCCCATGGAAGATATTGACTACAGACAGGAAGAAGAAATCAAAACCAACAGAAAAATATAACATGAATTATTTACTAGCGTAAATGGGATAAGTGATGTATGAGATAGCACACACAAGCCAAAGCTATTGTCCTAGCTATTTATTCATATATAAGAAGTCTCAAGGTTGTTATTTCAGTGAACTTGGGTATAGGTATAAAAGCCCATGGACACAGTTCAGTACAGTGTCTTCCATGGGGATTTTTGTGACTGGTATGGCCTCTAGGTACTAACTTTGCCTCAGTACTCTCTAATACAGGCATGTCCTGGGATTACTGATGCCAGAGTGGCCTGGTTGTCTTTGATGCTGGCAGGTCTCTGGGAATGCACACAGAGTTGTAGGCAGGAAAATGGAGTGCAAGTTTCACATTGCAGTTGGCTGCTTTGCCCTTCCCCCAGCCTTGAGCAGGCTAAATAGACCTTAATAGCCCAGGTGGAGTCAATTTCCTACAGGAGTAGACTGCCTGCTGAACTTGCATTGCAACAGAATCCAGCTGAGACAAAGGATGGGTCTTTGGTTTTCCCTATAGAAACACAGAGCTGAAAATTTGACTTTGAGCCTTGATCAGAAACTTTTGTCTTGGCTTCATTCTTCTCTGGCACCCTGTCCCTTTTCATTTCCAGCCCCCCTTTCAGGTAACCCAGTTCATTCATGACTACTGGACAGCTACAGACTGCTGTTGGATTTGTCTTAAGGAGACTTGGCAGGGAAGGGCTGGGATGGGATCTTACCTGCTTTTCCCTGGTGCTGGTAGGGCTTTGGGAATGCAGGCACAGTTGTGGGCTGGAAAATGGAGCACAGTGGACAGTGTAGAGTGTACTGCTGTTGTGTGCCTTAAGAGTACTTGGCAGGGTGTTCCTGGGGGCAGGGGGCCAGAGGGGGTGGAATCTTACCTGGTTGTCCCTGGTGCTAGAAGTTCTCTGCGAATACAGGCAGAGCATGGGCCAGAAAACTGAGTGCAGGGACAGGATCTTTGCCTTGTTCTTAGAACTGCAATTTCTGTTGTGAGCCTATGCTTCCTGCTATACAGAAACAACGATCATGTCAGTTAATAATTTGAGTGATTTTTATTAAGTCCATTTTAGAATTTCTTCTTCCCTCCATTTCCCTGTATGGAGGAGAGTTCATACTGGGCATACCTGAAATGGTGGTATACAGTAGTGTAAGACCCGAAAGAAAAACAGGGGCACCCCAGCGCCCCACGCCTTGGAAGGCAACACCCCAATCACTCACGAGAAACAGTCTTGATGCAATAGCAGGAGGATTTTAATTCCAGAGTCTCTGGGGTTCACAGTCTTACCATGCAAGGTAAAAGAGTGTGAGCCACACGTGCAAAATTGGGGCAGCTTTTTTAGGCTTATAACAGAACCTGCCTACCACAAACCACTTCATAGCTTCTAAGCCACTTTCCTATAGAAGCCAGATAAACTAGTTAAGTCATTTCCGCTTACGTGGCTGCCACACACAGGGTCACGCCAGTCAAGCAGGCATTTCCTGTTATGCATTTCCTGTTATGGGGCTGGCACATCCACCGCACCCCAGCGGCGTCCGCCCTTGCCTCAGCTTCTCCGCAGGAGGTGAGGCAGGAAAGGATGGTAGGGACCTTCCAGCCTGCAGCCCTCATCGTTTCATTCCCCCCTTCTTGTCTTGTTAATAGTTCTAACCTTAGAACTAGGAGAATTAAAGGTCAGCCTCCTCTTGGCTCAGAGGGCTCTTGTACTGCTGCCTAAGTACCATAATCTGGACCGAGCTCACCTGTTCCCTGATGAAGGCAACTAACCTATTAACTATATAAGGTCTAACTGTAAGCAACAGGAACATTATCATTAGGGGTCTTATCAGGGTAGAAAACAGGGTGGTCAAGAGTACAAGATAAGGGTCTTTCCACCTAGACTTAAAGTTTCCCACGTGGTGTTATCTAACGTAGACCATATCTCCAACTTGGAAGCGATGTGGGACTTGCCAATCTCCTTCTCTTGAGTAGGCCTCCCGGACCTAGATGCCTCATCCACTGGAGTGCCTTGAGCCTAGAGAACAAAGGTCCAGTCTCTATAGTCAATTTGGTGAGGGTCTCTTTCACCAGGGTTCCAGCAACTGTTCCTGAAGCCTTCTTTCACAGATCCAGTAACCTGTCTGGAAGCAATGAGGAGTCTCTGACATGCCTGAAGCATTAAGGCAGACAGTTTGAGCCAAATCTCCTGTTGTGGTACACCTCCTTGGAGGACCAGTCACCAGCTGATGACAAAGGAATTGGGGTAACAAAGAGGATCTCCAGGGGGATCAGGTTAAAATGACAAGGACTATTCAGAAACAAGGGGAGAGGCACCACCCAGCCTAAGCCAGTCTCCAAGGTCAATTTAGTTAAGGTCTCTTATAGGGTTTTGTTTATTTTCTCTAGCTGTCTGGAGCCCTGGGGACAGTACATCCAATAACGTTTCCAATTAGTCCCCAATATCTCTGTCAATTTCTGACTTACCTTAGAAACAAAAACAGAACCATTGTCTGATTCAATTACCTTGGGTACTATGAAACTCGGGAAAATTTCTTCTAACCCTGGCTGCTGTTTCCTGCTTGCTAAGGGAAGTCTCAACCCATCTAGATTAAGTATCTACAAGTGCTAGAAGATATTCAGAACCATCCTTTTCTGCCTTAGCTTTTATAAAAACCTCTATATACTCTAGGTTGTTCTCTTCTCGGTCTTTTGCTCTGTTTACTCTTTGCTTTATAAGCATTCACTTGCTGGCATACCTTACACTGTTTTATTAATCCCTTAAATGAATTCATCTGTGCAGTTGGCCTGGTGAGTCCTTGGCTTACTTTCTGGGGAGTGTAATTCTCCCTTCTTGTGTGCACCTTCCCTTGGTAATAGTTGGTCGGATGGCTATCAATCTCAGTCCTTTTTTTTTTTTTTTCAGCATATTTTAGGTGAGGCTATCTTTTAATTTTGTCCCATTTCTCAGTGGGTGTCTCTTGCAGACCCACAACCAGTATAGGCTCCTGTATATCCATCCTTGGAGCCATTTCTTCTGCTGGGCTATTGCCCACTTAGTCTTTTCCCTTTTGACATCCTGGGCAGTGGGTACTACTCACAGTTGCTGGCTTCATTAGGGCATCTAAGAGGTCCAAGATTTCCTGTTGGTTTCCTCTGATGTGAGGAGTCCTCTTGGCAAATACACCTGTGGACATGGGCTGTGGCAAAGGCATTCCTGTTATCCATGTGGATGTTGATTTTCTTACTGTCTCCAAGTTCCAAGGTCTTGGTGAGGGCAATTAGCTCCACTTTCTGCATTGACATGCTAGGGGGTAAAGATTCTTCTACCCAGATGCCATTTGTGCTGTCCACCATAGCAGCACCTGCTTGTCTCTGTTCTTCATGGAGAAAATTGCTCCTGTCTTTAGGACTTTCAGCAGGAGCCCAGTTTCAGATACCTAATATTCCTGCCCATGGCAGGAACCAAATACAGACAGAGAAGAGCCTTAGTTGGTCTTCTCCAGAGTCCTCCAGACCCCCGCGGTTTCGACTGCCAGTCGAATTCTCGGCACCAGACAGGCTCAGTAGATAAAGGCACACAAGACAACAACACACAAAACAGAAACCAACAGATCCAAGCCCTTGCGACCCATCTGCATCTCCCACAAGCAGGTGAAAGAATCAGACAGCCACAGAGGGGGAAGCTTCTACTTTTACAACAGACTTTGGTCCTCTTGATCGGCACCAGGAGTCTACCAGGCGTCCCTGGCACTCCTTACCTCCCAGAGCATCCTCCGGGCCACAGCTTGTGGCCTGAGGGCATCCCCTCCCACAGCCCCTGTGTCCTTAAGGTCCACAGTGGCCGCTGCATGGAGTGGAATTCCACATCCACTCCTTCTGTAACATGGAGTGGGATTCCATGTCTACTCCCTCTGTTACAAACCAAAACCAAGACACACACACATACACACAGACAGTGGTTCCGCACTCAAACACTCAGAACAAAGACATCGGCCGGCACACACATGTTTCAGAGGGGATCCCCTTATATCCAAGTTGGTTCTCTAGTGTGGGGGGTGATTGCACTTCCCGGCCCATGCACCAATATGTAAGACCTGAAAGAAAAATGGGGGCACCCCAGCGCCCCATGCCTTGGAAGGTGACACTGCAATCACTCACGAGAAACAGTCTTGATGCAATAGCAGGAGGATTTTAAATCCAGAGTCTCTGGGGTTCACAGTCTTACCATGCAAGGTAAAAGAGCGTGAGCCATGCATGCAGAATCGGGGCAGCTTTTATAGACTTATAACAGAACCCACCTACCACAAACCACTCCATAGCTTCAAAGCCAATCAGTTTCCTATAAAAGCCGGATAAACTAGTTAGGTCATTTCTGCTTACATGGCCGCCACGCACAGGGTCACACCAGTCACACAGGCATTTCCTGTTATGCATTTCCTGTTATGGGGCCTGCATATCCACTGCACCCCAGCAACGTCCGCCCTTGCCTCAGCTTCTCTGCAGGAGGCGAGGCGGGAAAGGATGCTAGGCACCTACCAGCCTGCAGCCTTTATCCTTTCAGTAGATAATGATTGAATGCGCAAGCTGTAATTGTATATTCTGCTTCCTGTTATATGAAAGTATAGCTTGTTGAGATTTCTAGCATATGAATTAGCAGTTACAAAGCTCATCCTAAAATCAATAAGGTGAGATGCTGATCTACTTACTGTACCTGTGAGAATGTAAAGTTGTCTTATTTCTCCTTTTATAGAATATAAATTAGCTCAGAAGCTGTCTATAGCTCCCAATACTCACCAACATGCCAGGGACCTGTGACACCATCTCATGGACTTCTTAGGTTACTAATGTCTGGCTATGAAAGGCATGGCTTTTGACCCTCCGAATATACACATAACAAAGAGTAAAATGTTCAGTGGTTTGGATCTCCCCAAACTACTCCTCATTCACATGTAATTGTTGTTTTCTATGTAAAAATTATCACACCCTGCTCTAATATAGGTAAGTGTAGTGTTTCATTTCAAAAGAGAACAGAATCTGGTTAGCAAGTTAAGGTTTCTATTCTATCCTAAATCAAAAGCTGGTTGCTACACATCAAACTTCAGAATCATCATCATCATCATCATCATCATTGTCATCATTTATTATTCATAGTAGTAGTACTAGATCTACTACTACTACTACTACTACTACTACTACTACTACTAGTATTACTATTTAATTTAATTTTCCTCTATATTTCTGAGGAAGGGAGGCACAAGTCCAATTTAGTGTGCATAAGGTGGCCAGTTACATGCAGAAAACTACATTGCTGCTTCATGTATTATGTCTCCATGCCTTTCCTGTTCTGATCAGTACACTCTAATAAATATGTCATGTTTAGATCCTGCTCTAAGGAACATTACTGTGCACATCCGTGCCCTGAAGACCTTGGTGAGCAGCACCCTCCTCTCTCCATACTAACCAACCAAAGCATCACACAAATAAATGTGTAGAGCAGGGCTTATTTTTATATTGCTCCTTTGTATTATTCATCTCTATCACTCTCTAATTCTCCTTCTCTAACAAAGAACTAGATTAAATTTAGACTTGCTCCATAAATGGAAAACGAAAATTCATATAGCTTCTTTTCAGTAGATAATGAAATCTAAATATAGGTGTAATTTGAACTCCAAGGAGAAATATATTTTTTTAAATCAAGAACTGTTGGGAATAGAGAGGTACATAGCACCTAAACTATTATATTTCAGCCGCTATGATGATACTTATAGACTTTATTTTTAGAGATACTTAAAACTAGTTCTCATCACTAGGTGGGGACACTAGTTATTTATCTGTTGAGCCTGCTTGTATACACACACACACACACACACACACACACACTCATACACACACATATAAATGCACACAAACACATACTCAGCCCACAATATTTGCTTAGAAAAATTATTTAACCCTGAAAATATAATTTTTTTCTGACCAGAATTACAATGTATTTAAAATTGAATCAACCCTAAATTCACTACACACACACACACACACACACACACACAGAGAGAGAGAGAGAGAGAGAGAGAGAGAGAGAGAGAGAGAGAAACACACATATAATATGTTAGGGAGAAGGAAATAATAATTAGGCTATATTAAACTATCTAAGAAGTAGTTTTAATTAGAAGTATTAATTAAATACATTTAATTAGTGGTAAAAGTAATATTAAAATATATGCCCTCAAATAATTTTTCTTTTCCTTGCTTCTGGCAAAATGTTCATTATCCAAAATGCAGATTTGTAAATAGTAATTGGTATTACTTCTGTTTGCTTGCAATCTAGTTTAACTTTAATTAAATTGAAACTCAATAGTTAAAATAATTAGGAAAATTGGCTAATTTAAGAACAAATTTTATTCTCTTCTTGTATACTTAATTCATGGAGATTATTTTGTATAAAGTTTGCCTCCTAGATTTTAAAAATATCTAACTATAATTTAGTTGTGGTCAAGTAACAGAATCATTTTAGTTCCATGGATCTATATTCAACAAGAGACAATGTCCTCATCATGTGGAATTTATTTTTATTATATTTGCTTATGTGCTTATATATATATATATATATATATATATATGTATATATATACATATATGTGTGTGTGTGTGTGTCTGTGTGTGTGTGTGTCTGTGTGTGTGCAAATAAGTGTAGTCAACCGCAGGGGCCAGAATTATCAGATCTTCTAATGTAGAGGGATTATCTTTCACATTTTATGGATGCAATGACTGTCAATTAAAAAAATAAGCAAACTATGGCTTATGGGAAAGTGTAGAATAGAAGGTAGGACATTTAGTAGGTAGAGAAAATTTTGGGATAGTCAGTCAGTTGGGAGTGTAAGGATGTCTTCAGGAAAGATGTGAGGAGGATAGACACATGGTGGTACCAAAGCGGAGGTAACCAGTCACATGACAGAACACAGATTAGTATAAATGGATTATTTTAAGTTGTTATCTAGTCAGGGAATGAGCCTAGTTATATACCCCAGCTAGCTATACATATATTTTGAGTATGAGTCCTTATTCTGGAAGCTGGGGCCCTCTTTACACCCAGTGCTCCTTACGTCTAATACTGGTGTTACAGGCAGTAATGCATCATCTGACTTGGGTGCTGGGAAATGAACTTATGTCCACTGCAAGAGCAGT
Organism: Apodemus agrarius; assembly: GCA_964023405.1. NCBI lineage: Eukaryota > Metazoa > Chordata > Mammalia > Rodentia > Muridae > Apodemus > Apodemus agrarius. The sequence goes on along the minus strand of OZ030007.1, from coordinate 98,224,241 downwards.
GTGTGCTACCAACCTCATAATATCAACATTTTAAAAAGGGACATTAATAATTCTATAGCAAGAACTGAGAACGCTCAGACAAGACTATTTACAGACAAGAATAGAGCCTTCATATAAAACCTCATAAATTTATTATATTATTGCAATCCTGATTTTAAGTATAAGTGCACTGATATCATAAATAATGCCCTTTCCTTCAATTAAGTTCCAAACCAGAAAGTTTCAGAACTTTTGAAGAGAAAATGTGAATTTAATAACAAAAGTTCTTTAAGAAATTTAAGGAGCCTAATTCTTCTAAGCACTCTTGCCTCCTCCCTTACCCTAATCTCTCTCCCTCCAGCTCAGGATCTTCCCTGCTCACTTCTTCAACTTCTCATTTTAACTCTCCTTATAACTACTCTTTTGGTTGTCCTCTGCACTCTTTGTCTTCCTTTCTCTGTCTCCCTCTTCTCTCTCTCTGCTTTCTCATACTCTCCCTCCTTCTTTCTGTTTCTATTCTGTTCCTTCTTCTCTCATGGCCAAGTCGTGTCTATTGGTCATGTTCAGTCTACTATTTTCTCTCTCTGCTCTGGATTCTTCTAGATGCCTCTGACTATTCTCTCTCTCTCTCTCTCTCTCTCTCTCTCTCTCTCTCTCTCTCTCTCTCTCTCTCTGTCTCTCTCTCTCTCTCTCTTTCTCTCTCTCATACACAAGTCTACTGTCTCTCTCTCTCACACACACAAGTCTACAGTAAAACCATTTCACTCTTAATCATACCATGAAGCAGTCATACCATCAGTGTATTCAGTAATCCCCAACTCAGGGAATAGGTAATTGCAAATAATTTCTAAGTGAGATTTTTCCCAAATCCACAGCCCCTTGACTTGCCTTCTAGAACCCAAATGCCACCACCTTTACTTTGTGTGTCTGTCTCCTGCAAATTCCATTAAGTGTTTCGGCTGCAACCATACCCCACATATTACTGTGTAAATGCAGATCTTAGTTCAGGTTATGCATAAATATTGATTATTGATTTGTGAGCCATATCTTCCTCCTTTCTTCATGATTCCCAAATTTTGCAACTTCTCTAGACAGTCAAGATTTCTCATGCATTTTTACTTTTCTAGACAGCTCCAGGTTGATTCTGAGTCAAACTTCTTACATATTTCAAATCGTATTAATAGATTCAATTTTTTACTCTGTGTGCTCAAAGACCTTTGCAAACATACATGCTGATTCTCTGGTTCCCTGATGAGTCACAGAAGAGGTCTTTTAATGAATTGTAGGTCGTGTCAATGTCATGGCAATGCTGCTGCACCACTGGCCAGATTTTGTAGTTGTGGTTTTACATTGTAGCCACTCTCTCTCTATTTTTTTCTTTTTGGTTTTTCAAGATAGAGTTTCTCTGTATAGCCCTGGCTGTACTACTGGAATTCACTTGATAGACCAGGCTGGCCTCAAATTTAGAAATCTACCTGCCCTTGCTTCCCAAGTTTCTGGGATTAAAAGTATGTACCAACACTGCCTGGCAAAGTACAGTATTCATTGTGGGGGAATGGAGCAGATAGTTGTATCAATTCTGATATAGATCATGGGCCAGGGAATCTCAGAGGAACTCTCTGCTTCATTTTCTGCCAGTTTCCCAGGTCTTTACCACTTGACCTGATTATTAAGGTAATATTACACTAATCCTAGGAAAAGAAATGAGTTGAGTTCAATGTTTTTAGACTTGTTCAGCATTCAGTGTTTGTTGTAAGTTCCCAAGTCAGCCACTGTAGTGTTAAAACAGCCTCAGACCAAGTACAAAAAATGGATTTGCCCACGATCCAGTAGAGGAAGCACACAATTGTGAACAAGAGATGGAATCTGCCTATCTGAAAGGATTACCCATAGAATATGCATATTTTATTCAAAACAGAATCTGTTTATTGCTCAATTACTATGCTATAATTAAACAAATGACTATTATGGATTTAATTATGTTCCTTATAACCTCAGGTTTTCACATTCATTTTCATTTTTTTTAAAGGTAGATCGCCATGTGAAATGACTTCATGTTTATAAGAACTTGTAAATAAAAAATATGACTCAGAAAGGCTAATTTTTTTTAATATCACACCTTTGGAAAACATCAGTAAGCCTGAGGGCTCAATGGTCAGCATTCATAGTGTTAGACTCCCTAAGGAGGGTTGGTTCCAGCACTGCCAGCAGGGCTGTTGCATCAACTTCAAGATGAGTGAGATAGGGGCCAGCTATTCTAGACTGCTGCAAAAAAAATCAAGTGAACCATTTGATCTCTGATTCCCTGTAAACTGAGGATCAATGGAGTCAGGTAACTCTTTCTTACCCACATCTTTAGTCTTTTGAGATTTAGAGATAGTTTTATTGTCAGATTTTATTAATGACACTGTGACACATTAAGAGTTCAGTCATTTGAGGAAACACAGTTGGAGTCAACAATATTAAAACATGTCTTTTGGAGCTCTCAAGGGAAAACTTCATAGGCAGTAGTTTAATAGATGAGGGTCTTTGAAGATAGTTCATTTAAATTTTCTGTAGGATTTCTGAAAGTTTTTTTGGTGGGGGCAGTTCTGATGTCAAGGTCTTTTTTAATTGGGTTTTTATCTTTCAGTAAAGAAAGTCTTGAAACAATTGTTGAGGGAAAGGAATAGGTGGGACTTTCAGGTCCCTGAAGGAAAAGAGACAAACACAAGGTAAGTGAGAGGTTTGAAATGTTTTGGAGAGAGAAGAACCCAGTAGCCATATGAAGTCTTTGGAGGAGTTGAGGTTTGTGGCTGCTCTTACAGGCAGTTGGTCAGGAATATTTGGCAGGGCTTAGATATACTAAAGTTACAAACAACTGCCATAAAGTTGGGAGGTGTAGAGATAAAAATATTGTTAAAAGCATGCTTTTCCAGGAAGGAGATAATAGCACCCAGCAATTGTGCCAAGAAGTTAAAAAGGAACAACTATGTGTGTGTCTTTTATCCATGGATTCATGGAAAACTGGGTTGAGGCTGGTAGTGCAGCCTATTCCTGAAACTACTGTGGGGTAGAGAGAAGCTACATGCAACAAGTTTTAATTTGTGTTGTATGTAGTATGTGTGTGTCTATGTGCAGGTCCTCCATGTGTGAGTGGAGGTATGTATGATCCACAGAAAATGTGCTGAGGTCAGAGGAAAACCTCTGGTGTCAGGTCTTCTACCTTATTTGAAGTAGGGCCTCTTATTCACCCCTGGATACACCAGATTACCAAGATGGGGATCTTGTAGAGAGCCTTATGTCTCTCTATCTGCTGGGATTACAGATATGTACTACTATATCCAGTACTATGTGGGCTTTATCATTCTAAACTCTGATCCATATTCCTATGTAACTAGGACCTTATAGGATGAGTATGTCCTTAGCTTTAAAAGGGTTTCAGTGGGCTCTACAAATTACCTTAGCTTAAGTTTATTTCTATACTATTATGTAGAAGAATACATCAATTGATATAAATTATAGTTCTCTCTCACTTTCTGTATATATATAAATGTATATGATTGTGTATGTATATGTATATGTATGTGTAGGTTTATGTGTATATGTATATGTATATGCCTATGTATGTGTATGTGTACGTGTATATGTATATATATTCAAACTAAAAGCTACTTATTATATGGGACACACATGCATGATGCACAATTAAAGAATTATTTTTAATTGGAAAAATAGTAGAGCTTTAAAAATAGCTATTACTATATAAATTTTGTTGAGTGAATAGATGTGGGACACCAAAATATTATACAAAGTTTAAATTTCTTTTAATATAATAAATGACTTGCAATATACCTGAAATTTATTATGAGTAACTTTCATATACTCAAAATATAGACTCCTATTTTCCAAACTAACTATTAAACTCATCAAACTACATGCAATTTTATGAGATGAAGCTATTAGACAACTAAAACAACATTTTCGACAGGCACATTGCAATGGCTTTAAAATCTGCATTTTCCTAGGAGAAAAATAGCTTCTACACAAAATTTCTTGTGTATATTTTAGGTCATTCTGAGTAGCACTATGTTTTACAATTACATATCTGAGGCTTCCCACTGAACAAGGTGTGGCCTATCAAAATTGTGTCATCCTAAATGATCCTAAATGTACATAACTACAGCAAATCACTGCTCTTCTTTCTCTGATGTGTTGAAGCTTTTAGTGACAATCTAAGAGCAACGATGGTGGCCTGAGGACCCATAGTGGGAATCACTGCAGTGGCCCCTGAGTAACAGATGAGACCAGGAAACAGTGATGGGGAGCCTTTCTTGTTAGAAGTTCTTGATGTACTCTTTAATTTATATTTTCTGATTATTATAAAACTTTTAGAAAAATAATAAAATCTCCATCCCTATTTTAAGAAAGGTGAAGCCACAGTGCAGATAAACCAGGAGTTGAGAATCTTTAGCAGGATCTATGGGAAGTACAGGCATTATTGAGAAGTGACCAGATTAAGATGTAGTCAGTTACTCTGAGATTCCTTTCTTAATGACCTTCAGTCCAAGAAGACTGGAATAATGACGAAAATAACAACCACTAGCTCTTGAGTCACCTTTCTGCTTTTTATTCTTACATCCAGTTGCTGCCTCTTTTATCACTTTGACAAAGGCCAAACAACTATAACCTGTCCCTGTAGTGATATTAACTAAAACCAGTTAATGTGTTTCATTCAGTTAATTTTCTTATCTCTAACAAAATGCCTGAAAAAAATACGTAAGAAAAGAAGGACTGATTTTTCACTTATGATACCATAAGTGAAAAAGGGGTGATGCCTGCATGATGGTAGGGAAGGCATGATGGGAGTCAGGGTTGGCTGATCACATTGTTCACGATCCAGACTCGGGGAGAAGTAAGTATTGGCAATTGGTTAATGTTCCCTCATTTCCATTTTTATTCATTCCAGGACCCAAGACCATGGGACATCTCCACCTATACCCAGGATAAGCTTCTTCTCCTTACCTGAAATTCTGAAATGTCCCTTTAGATAATACCCAAAGATACATTTCCATGGTGATTACAGATACAGTAAAATTGACAATGAAGATTATCATAATAATTTGGAACTTCCCATAAATAGTAAGTAATGTAAGTAGAGGAATATTTAATTGCTTGCTATTTCTTTTGAGATATGGACTTTATCAAGGGGCAGATGGATCTTGAAGGCTAGGTGGCTTAGAAAGAAATTATCATTTCATTTTCATCTGTGAGCATGCCTTGACAATCATTTCTTCAGGTGTTCTGCCGTTCCTCTGCTTTTATTTAGATCTGCATTTTGAGAAGAAAAGCTAGATCAAAACTGAGCAGTTTTATATGTTAGGAGACAAAGTAATCAGAGGGAGGGTCAAGTGATAGAACCTAGGAAAAAGGAGTTAGGGGAACACAGAACCATACTCTAAAAAGGTGAGGTCTAGGAATGTGTGGCTTTCAATTTTAATGTTTCCTGTGTAGAGTGTGAAGCAACTGTACTAAATTTCTCCATCATAAGAAGCTTGCAGATAATACATATTTTAATCTAGTGCATTTTGTACATGAATTTTTTTTGGAGAACAGAAGAGGAATAGAAATTATATGATTGATATAACGAAGAAACATGACTTCTTGTATAAATAGACATTTGAGTAGTAAGAGATGACATCAAAGTGCTTATTCTGTTTGTGTGTGTGTGTGTGTGTGTGTGTGTGTGTGTGTGTGTGAAAGAATTCGAATTGGTTCAGTTTTCTTTTCTTTTCTTTTTTTTTTTGATTTGTTTTTTGTTGTTGTTGTTGTTGTTATTTTGTTTTGTTTTGTTTTGTTTTGTTTTTGAGACAGGATTTCTCTGTATAGCCATGGCTGTCCTGGAACTTACTCTGTAGACCACATTGGCCTCGAACTCAGAAATCCACCTGCCTCTGCCTCCCAGAGTGCTGGGATTACAGGTGTGCACCACCACTGCCCAGCCAGTTTGCTTTTCTAACCCTTTTGGTCCCAATGAACAATGGCACGGGTTGGTACAGCTTCTCCTCTGCTCTGTCTATATATACAGATCTTCAGCAAACTGGAAAACACAAACATGCAAATATCGAAAGCATTAGGAGTTCTAATTTCTTTCTCACAACAATGTTATTGTGGATCCTAAAAAAATTAAAACAATATTCAAATTTAAGTAAATTCAACTACTAGTATTTTGTCCTTTGTTAAGAATAAAATAAAAACAATGAAGAGGAAGATGATAGGCCCTAGTTGCATATGAACAGGAGAAACAACTGTGCAGTTGAGTATTGGAACTTGAAAAATTATTTTACAGTCATTAGTTTTGATCACATATGTACTTTGTAAGAGATTTGGATGTTTGTCCACAATTATGTGGATAGTTATTATTGGAATTGCTTGAAAGGTAATTACAGAGCAAGGAATTAATTTATTTGCTTTGGGAATAATTGCATGAATACAACCTTTTAAATTTTAATGAAGTTATTATTTCAAACAGTATCTGCAATATTAACATCAGGAGGGCCAGACCTATGAGACCTGTGGTCTGTGATGTGTTTGAAGGCCTGATTATGCCTTATTTTTATTCCTTAAATCACTTCACTGATTTTATTTCCATTAAAATGTGAATATCTAATTAACATAACTTGCTTCATGTTGCATCCAGAATAGTATTGAACTGTATTTCAAAATAATATTTAAAAATTGTTTCCCCCAAATTCTAGTGAGAAACTATTTTAAAAATTAAGAATATAGCTATAGACAGAAAGTGTCCAACTGTATACTTTTTTCAGAGAAGAATATTTCCTAAATATAATGGATACTCTGAGTAAATACATGAAAATTAAAAAAAATGTTTTATTTTTATCAGCAAGTTTAGAATAGTGGAGAGACACATGTGGTATTATTTTAATAGATTTCTTTTTCATCCATCTTTCTCCTTCCTACTCTTCCCTCGAGCATTACAAAGGTATAATGTCCCTAAATCATCCTTAAATGTAGATCTAAAACTTAAGCTAAGAGGAAGTATGCTTTTGCTAATGTGTTGCCTGTGTTTAGAGTACTCACCTACATTACTTGAAGGCTATAAAAGCTCTACCAAATCATTTCATTGTCAGGGCAAAAGAGGGCACAACAGACCTGGCTGTTTACAGGTTCATTTGCATCACTATTATATATAATGTGCAATAGGGAAGGCTGTAATTTTAACTAGCAATAAAAAAATGGATTAAAACTTGGGAAATCCTCAAAAAGCTATAGAAGCATCCTCAGAACTTGAACTAAACCTCTTTCTCCTATGACTATAGAAATCCGTGCTCGGATTGCTTCTGCGTGCTCAGTCCAGCAGCTGCTTCACACTGGTCCAGCAGCTGCTTCACACTGCTCTGTCTGGGACAGAGTAGATATTTGTCTGAAAAGAAAGGGTTCACTTTAACAGCATGTTAAAGTCACAAGGCAGGAAGGGTTAGCATCTTTTGTACATCGCTGTGATGTGTGGTAACACTTTCTGATATAAAGGGATGAGGAAATTTTCCACCCATTTTTCAAAAAGAGCAGAAAGAATTTTCAAACATTATCAGTTGATATTGTATTGAAAATGCCCAGTAGCAGGTAGTCAAAAAGGAGTGCCAGTTCCTATTCCAAAGGAAACCACGTTGTGATTCCCATACCCTTGTGAAAATTTACCCACACAGGCTCTGTACTCTGCTTAGCTACATTTTATTTAATTATTTTTTAAATTTCCTATATTCTTTGTTTACATTCCAGATGATTTTCCCTTTCCTGGTTTCCCCATCCCCATAAGTCCCATAAGCCCTCTTCCCTCTGCCCATTCTCCAATCAACCCCCTCCTACTTCTCTGTCTTGGGAATCCCCTACAATGCTGCATCAAGCCTTTCCAGGACCAGGGCCCTCTCCTTCCTTCTTCTTGGGAATGATTTGATATGTGAGTTGTGTCTTGGGTATTCAGAGCTTCTGGGCTACATTTGACAAACCTCTGTTGAGAATTGAATTTAGGATCTTGGGTGCTGAAGGCAAGCACACTATCATGCTAGCACTGGGCTATGGCCATAGCTTTAATTTTACTTATTTTGAGATAGTGTCTTACTAGTTTGTTCATAATGACTTTGAGCTCATTCTATGGCCCAGAGATGTCTTTTTATTTTGAGATAGTGTGTTACAAATTTGTAATGACTTTGAACTCATTCTATAGTCCAGAGATGTCTCCAACGTGTGACCTTTGGGTGTCAGTGTCCCAGGTAACTAAAACTGCAGGCCTGTGCTGCCAAGCTGGCTCAATTAGCTGTCTTAACAAACAAGTTACTGGTTAATACTATCTGAAGACACTTAAACAAGGTACTTGTATTGCTAGAACTTTTGATGTTACACATCATTATAACTATTACATAAAATGTCTTATTTTCGAATCATGCTATAGGTTTCAATCTTTGTTTTTGAAATACATTTATACAAACATTTTGCTATGTTTACATACATATGAAATGTTTATAAAGTGACAATAACCTGATTAAATTATGATACATAATTTATACATAATAAATGTATTTTGACCAGTAAGCTTCACTGTCCAGAATTAATTTAACTCTTTCTTGTTAGAAGAGATGACTGTTAATTCACGTATTCACCTGTCTGTCTCTTTCCTATTTTCTTATTTTGACTGTATTATTTTTTGGTTTAATGTATTTTCAAAGGTATATGTAAAACTAATTACTTGAAACACTGAAGAAATTAATAATAGTCTTTTCTTCCCCCTTTATTTCTCTTTACCTTTTTCTTAGATCCTATTTTTCTTTTGTCCCATAATTTTCTGGAATACTATGTTTGCTTAATGCTTACTACTCTTTATGGGTACTGTTTTCACTGTTTTATTTATATTTGTTTATTTTCACAATGATCTCATAAAATAGATATCATTACGATTCCTATTTTATGGAGAGGGGACTGTATACCAGACATTGAGCCATTGGGAGCAGGTCTTATGGCTACCAGGTGTAGAGTGAATCCAGGGATCCAAGCTGAGGGAATCCAACAGCCTGGTGTTACACAGACCTAACCTCTTACTATTAGTTGTCAAGTTGTTAAGAAACTCAGTCTTGATAATAGAAATCAAGACTGCGTTTCTTAACAACTGGAGAATGTCATCCTGAGTGAGGCAACCCAATCACAAAAGAACACATATAGTGTGCACTCACTGGCAAGCGGATATTAGACCAGAAGCTCAGAATACCTAATAAACAATTCACATAACAAATGATGCCTAAGGAGAAGGAAGGAAAGGCCCCTGGTCCTAGAAAGGCTCAGTGCAGCAGTATAGGGGACTACCAGGTTAGGGAAGCAGGAAGGGGATGATTGTGGAGCAGGGGGAGGGAAGAGGGTTTAAAGGACTCTCCGGGAGCAGGAATGGGGATAACATTTGTAATGTAAATAAGGAATATATTGAATAAAAACAGAAAGTTCATTTTTATTTAATTATTTGGGTCAGCTTACTAGAAAAGAAAACAAGAACGGCAGAACACTATCTGCAATGTCTGTAGGTGTTTTTGGACAAAGTGAGATAAAAAATGCCATTTTTTGTGTAGGGATTACCAGTTGATCAGAACACAAGTGATCTTCCAGAAATAGGAAGAACTTGGATTTCGATTAAGAAAACCAAATTTAGAAAACTTCTTAAATGGACTTTTTATCATGGAACCAAGCTTTTTTGAAGTACAATGAAATCTTCATTTAGTACTTGAATATTCTTGATAACTAAGGTTTCAATTTCACTGGAGTGATGGTTTTGTAAGTAATTATTTTTCATTGTCTTATGGTTTTAATTTCCTATATACTTTGTGGTCCCTGACTGTGACACAGCTGTCTATCTGGCTAATTATTTCCATGTGTTCTTCATTTCAGACCTGTCTTCCCTTCTCTTTTCCCTTCCCTGCTGAGTTTCTGCTTGCTTTGCCCACAGAGTAAGCAAGAAGGCCCACCTGCCCTAGCATATCCCTAACCCAAGGACTCCATCCTTGCTTGTCTGCAGGAGGTCCACCTCAGGCATCCACAGACAGACTTAACTGTCAAAACTCAGGAGCTGAGTTCTTTGTTCTCAACTGCCAGCAAATGTCATGCAGAAAACTTTAAAAGAAAATTCTTCCATTAAAACTTTATGTTAAGAAAAAAAAAATCCCTGAAAGAAACACAGGAGAACATGGATCAACAGGTAGAAACCCTTAAAGAGGAATCACAAAAATTCCTTAAAGAATTTCAGGAACAAACAAACAAACAAACAAATGAAGGAACTGAAAAAAAATCTATCCAGGATCTGAAACTAGAAATAAAATCAACAAAGAAATCACAAAGTGTGCCAGCTCTGAAGATAGAAAACCTTGGAAAGAATTCAGGAATCATAGATGCAAGCATCAACAACAGAATACAAGAGATAGAAGAATCTCAGATGGTGAAGATTCCATAGAAAACATTGACTCAACACTCAAAGAAAATGCAAAAAGCAAAAAGCTTGTAACCCAAAACATCCAGGAAATCCAGGACACAATGAGAAGAACAAACCTAAGGATTATAGGTATAGAAGAAGGCGAGGATTTACATCCCAGTAAATATCTTCAATAAAATTATAAAATTTATGGGGCACAATGAAAGCAGTGCTAAGAGGAAAACTCATAGCTCTGAGTGCCTCCAAAAAGAGAATTAAGAGAGCTTACACTAACAGCTTGACAGTGCACTTGAAATCTCTAGAACAAAAGGAAGCAAATACCCCCAAGAGGAGTAGACAGCAGGAAATAATTAAACTTAGGGCTGAAAATAGCGAAACAGAAACCAAAAGAACTATAAGCCAGACACACTGAAACTAATAGAAAAGAAACTGGGGAAGACCCTGGAGGACATGGGCACTGGGGGAAAGTTCCTGAACAGAACACCAATAGCTTGTGCTCTAAGATCAAGAATTGACAAATGGCCCTCATAAAATTACAAAGTTTCTGTAAGGCAAAGCACACTTGTCAGAAGGACAAAATGACAACCAACAAATTGGGAAAAGATCTTCACCAACCCCACATCCGACAGAGGGCTAATATCCAATATATACAAAGAACTCAAGAGTTAGACCCCAAAAAACCAAATAACCCTATTTAAAAATGGGGTACAGAGCTAAACAAAGAATTTTCACCTGAAGAAATTTGAATGGCTGAGAAACACCTTAAGAGATGTTCAACATCATTAGTCATCAGGGAAATGCAAATCAAAACAACCCTGAGATTCCACCTCATACCAGTCAGAATGGCTAAGATTAAAAACTCAAGAGACAACAAGTGCTGGTGAGGATGTGGAGAAAGAGGGACACTCCTACATGTTGGTGGGATTGCAAGATGGTATAACCGGCTCTGGAAATCAGTCCGGTGGTTCCTCAGAAAATTGGGCATGACACTTCCAGAGAACCCTGTCATACCACTCCTGAGCATATACCCAGAGGATTCCGCTCCATGCAATAAAGACACATGATCCTCAATGTTCATAGCAGCCTTATTTATAATAGCCAGAAGTTGGAAGGAGCCCAGATGTCCCTCAAAGGAGGAATGGATACAGAAAATGTGGTATATCTATACAATGGAATACTACACAGCAATTAAAAATAATGAATTCATGCAATTTGTAGGCAAATGGTCGGATCTGGAAAACATCATCCTAAGCGAATTAACCCAACCACAAAAGAATACATATGAAATGCAGCCACTGATAAGTGGATATTAATGAGCCCAGAAGCTCTGAATACTCAAGGCACAATTAGCAAATCAAAAGATTCCCAAGAAGAAGGAAGGAGAGGACACTGGTCCTGAAAAGACTGGTTCCAGTTTTGCAGGAGAGTACCAGAACAGAGAAAGGGTTGGGGGGTGATTGGGGAATGGGTGGGGAGGAGGGGGAACAGGACTTATGGGACATATGGTGAGGGGGGAACTGGAAAAGGGAAAAGCCTTTGGAATGTAAACAAAGAATATAGGAAAAAGAGAATCAACAAAACAAGGAGCTGGTTCTTTGAAAAAATCTACAGGATAGATAAACACTTAGCCAGAATAACCAGAGGGCACAGAGGCACTACCCAAATTAATAAAATCAGAAATGAAAAGGGAGACATAATAACAGAAACTGGGGAAATTAAAAAAAATCATTAGATCTTACCACAAGAGCTTATACTCAACAAGGTTTGAAAACCTGCATGAAATGGACAACTTTCTAGATATATACCAGGTGCCAATGTTAAAACAGGACCAGATAAATCATCTAAATAGTCCCATAAGTCCTGAGGAAATAGAAGCAGTCATTAATAATCTCCCATTAAAAAAAACCCCAGGATCAGATGGGTTTAGCAGGGAATTCTATCACATCTTCAAAGAAGAGTTAATACTGATACTCTTCAAACTTTTCCACGAAATAGAAACTCAAGGAACACTATTCAACTCATTCTAGGAAACTACAATAACACTTACACCTAAACCAAAGACCAAACAAGGAAGGAGAACTTCAGACCAATCTCCCTTATGAACATTGATGCAAAAATATTGAACAAAATCCTGGCCAACTGAATCCAAGAATGCATCAAAACTATAATTCACCACGATCAGGTAGGTTTCATCCCAGGGATGCAGGGATGGATCAATACATGGAAATCTGTCAATGTAATCCACTACATAAACAAACTAAAGGAAAAAAAAACACATGGTCATTTCATTAGATGCTGAAAAGGCTTTTGAAAAAAAAATCCACATCCCTTCATGATAAAAGTCTTGGAGAGATTGGGAATCCAAGGACCATACCTAAACATAGTGAAAGCAATATACTGAAAACCGGTAGCCAACATCAAGTTAAATAGAGAGAAACTTGAAGCAATCCAACTAAAATTGGGGACCAGACAAGGCTGCCCACTCTCTCACTATCCAATATAGTACTTGAAGTCCTAACCAGAGCAATCAGGCTACAAAAGGAGGTCAAAGGTATAAAAATTGGAAAGGAAGAAGTCAAAATATCACTATTTGCAGATGATATGATAGTATACTTAAGTGACCTCAAGACTTCCTCCAGAGAACTTTTAAAGCTGATAAACAACTTCAGCAAAGTGGATGGATATAAAACTAACTCAAGCAAATCAGTAGCCTTCCTCTACTCAAAGGATAAACAAGGGGAGAAAGAAATCAGGGAAATGATACCCTTTACAATAGTGCCAAATAATATGTCATACCTAGGTGTGACCCTAATGAAGCAATTGAAAGATCTTTATGACAAGAACTTTAAGTCTCTGAAGAAAGAAATCGAAGAAAGTCTCAGAAGGTGGAAAGATCTCCCATGTTCATGGACTGGTAGAATCAATATAGTAAAAATGGCCATCTCGCCAAAAGCAATCTACAGATTCAATGCAACCCCCATCAAAATCCCAACTCACTTCTTCATAGAGTTAGAAAGAGCAATTCTCAAATTCATCTGGAATAACAAAAAATCCCAGATTAGCTAAAACTATTCTCCAGAACAAAAAATCTTCTAGGGAAAATCACCATCCCTGACCTCAAGCTGTACTACAGTACAGTAGTGATAAAAACTCTTTGGTATGTAGACAGGCAGGAAGATCAACAGAATAGAATTGAAGACCCAGAAATAAACCCACATAATTAAAGGTCACTTGATATTTGACAAAGAGCTAAAAATGTCCAGTGGAAAAAAGGTAGCATTTTTAACAAATGGTGCTGGATCAACTGGAGATCTGCATGCAGAAAAATACAAATCGACCCATTCTTATCTTTTCGTACAAAGCTCATGTTCAAGTGGATCAAGAATCTACACATAAAACCAGATACACTGAAGCTTATAGAGGAGAAAGTGGGGATGAATCTTGAACACATGGGCACCGGGGAAAAGTTCCTCAACAGAACACCAATGGCTTATGCTCTAAGAACAAAAATTGGTAAATGGGACCTCATAAAACTGCAAAGCTTCTGTAAAGCAAAGGACACAGACAATAGGACAAAATGGCAACCAACAAATTGGGAAAATATCTTTACCAACCCTACATCTGATAGAGGGCTAATATCCAATGCAAACAACGAACTCAAGAAGTTAGTCTGCAGAGAGTCAAATAACCCTATTGAAAATGGGGTACAGAGCTAAACAAGGAATTCTCAACTGAGGAAACTCAAATGGCTCTAAAGCACCTAAAGAAATGTTCAACATTCTTAGTTATCAGGGAAATGCAAATCAAAACAACCCTGAGATTCCACCATATACCAGTCAGAATGGCTAAGATGAAAAACAGGGGATAGCAGTTGCTGGAGAGGATGTAGGGAAAAAGGAGCACTTCTCCTTTGTTGGTGGGATTGCAAGCTGGTAAAACCACTCTGGAAATCAGTTTTGGAATTCCTCAGAAAATTAGACATAGTACTACCAGCAGACCCAGCTATACCACTCCTGGGCATATACCCAGAAGATGCTTCTACATGTAATAAGGACACATGCTCCACTATGTTCATTGCTGACATATTTATAATAGCCAGAAAATGGAAAGAACCCAGATGACCCTCAACAGAGGAATGGATACACAATAGAATACTATTCAGCTATTAAAAACAATGAAATTCTTAGGCAAATGGGTGGAACTAGAAAGTGTCATCCTGCGTGAGGCAACCCAATCACAAAAGCACACACATAGTATGTACTCACTAATAAGTGCATGTTAGCCCAAAAGCTCAAAATAAACAAGTTATAATTCACCAAGCTCAAGAAGGAGGACTTAAGTGAGGGTGCTTTGGTTCCTCTAAGAAAGGGAACAAAATTGCCATGGGAGCAATAAGGGAGACAATGTGTGGAGCAGAGACTGAAGTAAAGGCCACCCAGAGACTGCCCTACCTGGGGATTCATCCTGTAAACCGTCAACAAACCCTGACACTACTATGGACAACAAGAAGTATATACCAGAAGGAGCATGCCATGGTTGTCTCCAGAGGGGCACTGCCAGAGCCTTACAAATACAGAGGCAGATGCTAACAACCAACTATTGGACTGGGCATAGGGTCCCCAATGGAGAAGCTCGAGGATGGTCCAGAAGAGCTGAAAGGGTTTACAGCCCCATGGGAAAAACAATGATTTTGGCCACCCAGAAGTCCCAAGACTCACAGGAACTGAACCATCAACCAAGGAGCACACACACATGGTTCCAGCCAAAAATGTGGCAGAGGAATGCCTTGTTGGGCATCAGTGGGAGGAATGTCCTTGGTCAGGTAAAGACTCAACAGAGGCCTGAACAAATTTAAACAGGAGGGTGGTGGTAGGAGGAAGTGTGTTGGGTGGAGAGGCATATACATGGTGGCAGGGGAAGGAGGAAGGGGAGTGGTTGGGGATCTTAGGAGAGGGGAGATATCGGGAAAGGTTTTACCATTGGCAATGTAAATGAAGACGATATTCAATAAAAAAAAGAAGAGAAAAAAAACCACTTCATGTTAAGAATAAAGGACAGATGTGTCTTTATGATGCAGGAATCTCCCAAGGCCCACTTTCTATAATTTCATTTGATGTACTTTTTTAGGACTAATAACTTACAGATGAGTTGAACCCCTGAGTAAATACTGTAGTGTTTATTCAAAGGAAATTGTAATTCTACTACATATGAATACCCATAATTATTTCATATGAAAAATTGATAATTAAACATTCTTCTCTCTCTGCTATATTACAGGTATTTCTTTTGTACATTTCCACATATTCAAATTCTGTGGAGATTCTAGGAATTTGAGCTAAAGGGTAAAGGTATGCTGTGACTTCAGCCCATGGTGCTAGTCATTTTTAAGGGAATCCATTAAATGAAGTAATCCATTAATTGGGATTGCTATGGCTTTGGAAAACACGGATAGAAAGAAGGAGACTGTCCTCAGAAAACTGGGCATGACACTTCCGGAGGACCCTGCTATACCACTCTTGGGCATATATGCAGAGGATTCCCCAGCATGTGGTAAGGACACATGCTCCACTATGTTCATAACAGCCCTATTTATAATAGCCAGAAGCTGGAAAGAACCAAGATGTCCCTCAATGGAGGAATGGATACAAAAAAAATGTGCTTTATATACACAATGGAGTACTATTCAGCCATTAGAAACAATGAATTCATGAAATTCTTAGACAAATGGATGGAGCTGGAGAACATCTTCCTAAGTGAGGTAACCCAGTCTCAAAAGAACACTCAAAGTATGCACTCACTGATAAGAGGATATTAGCCTAGAAGCATAGAATACCCAAGACACAATCAACATATCAAATGATGTCCAAGAAGAAGGAAAGAGTGGCTCCTGGTTCTGAAAAGGCTCAGTGCAGCAGTGTAGGGGAATAACAGAACAGGGAAGTGGGAAGGGGTGGATGGGGGAACAGGGGGGAGGGAAAAGGGCTTATGGGACTTTCAGGGAGTGGGGATCCAGGAAACGGAAAATCATTTGAAATGTAAATAAAGAATATATCGAAGAAAAAAAGGAAAAGAAAAACATACTTGGATGGCTGGAACCAATGGCACTCTGTTAGGCCACATTCAAAGGGTACTGACTGTGGGACCGAGTACATGCTATTGGTCGGAGAACACACAAACACCAAGAACAGTAACTGCAGAGTGATGACCCTGGAAGCTCCTAGGTGTCTATCAAAATGAATATGGAGGTATTCATCTGGTAGGTTTATAAAGTTACCAATATGTCAGGTCCTGTGTTATTTTTTTTTAAAAAAGGTCTTCATTGTTAAATTAAAATGTGCAAAATTTTGTAGCTCTTTGTATTGAAGGTCATATGTACTTGTGCTTGAACATTCTTACTTTGCCTTTATTTAATCTTAAAAAGATGAATAATTCAGTCAATTTTTAGCCATTAATATATGTATTTTATACTGACTTAGGATTGTTTATAATTGTCTTTTAGATTCTCTTGAGTATTTCAGGTTGTATTCTAGAGAGAAAGTTATGAAATTCACACTATTTCACAGTACCATTAGGAATCTATGGATATGTACATGTGTATATATATGTATGTGTATTTATGTATATATATGCACATATAAAATGCATGTACATAAACACACTCACACATTGGATGAGAAGCTCCTTCTATTCTTCTTTTCTCTACTGTTCTCTACTCTCTTCTCCCCACTTCCATGATTTCTTCTTTATATATTTTTCTTCTTCTTTACTTCTGAGTTTGCAAAAAATTGCTGTTTAATTTTATTTTTTTCTTCCATTATTTTTATTGGTGCTAGAAATTCTGGGAAAATTTCTATTAAATTATTCAGACTTTCTAAATTAAAAGTTTTATTAGGACTTCCAAAACCATTTCATTTGTATGTCAACAATGAAAGTATAAAAGGACATTTGTTCAAGACTTCTATATTTTTCATAATGTTTTAAAAATTTAATGAAATTCTGTATAGTTTTCTTGAATTTCTCACAATATATTTATCAGTTTTGTCATCAGCATTAGTTTAAGTGGTATGCTTTCTGTTTACCCTCTAAACACACAAATACTCACTTCTTTATATTTACTGTATTGCATTATCTCAAATTATCATCAAATTATGTTGTTTTAATGTGTTTTTAAAATTTCATTTCCTAGAAGTTTTTAGGCATTAAGTAAATATGCCTTTATCTGCCCTGACCAATGAATGAGAGTGTGACAACCCTCATCATTTAGCTAATTTACAACCATGATATTATTTCATTTCTACTTCATAGCTGTAATTATGCTACTGTTATGAATTGGAAAATATCTGATATGGAAGACATGTGATAAGAGGGAGGAAAAATAATGCCCTTGGGGGTCACAATCCACAGATTAAGATCCTCTAGTTTACTCTACACTGTTTCTTCAATAAACCACCCTTCATTTCCTGGTAGAAGTTGTCATTATGGTGTAGCCTTGAACTTGATCAAAAATGCTGCCTTTGTTTCCTGCTGGGTAGTGCATTGATGCCTTTTACAAGATTAGACTGTGCTTATGAACATGCATGTGGAATTTTCCTATGAGTGAATAAATATACTTGTTTCACACATACAACTTAGACATTAATATGTTTGTATTCTGGCTGAGAATATGCTTGAAATTTGCCAAAATTTTGTAAGAAGATATTTGAATGTAGTCATTGTGAAAGTATCCTCCAGAACTCTTTCCTAAGGAAAGTGGATTATATAGATTGTCTACATTGCAGTCACACAGCTTTGCCTACAGAACCATGTTTTATACAGGTTTCAAATATATTATTTATGACTGAGAAAGCAATCTTTTTTTATTATTGTTTCTATCCTTTCAACTTTGCTGCTTCTCTCATACCTAACATACCAGCCGGTAAAATTGTCCATGATCATAGCCTTCATATTTCGGCGTCCTTTGTCTTTCACTTTCTCTTTCTTTGGTGTTCTCATCCTTGAAGCTTACTTCATTTTTCCATGAGAGGAGCTCTTCTGGGATGTGCTTTGACACGTTATCCTGCAGATATACACCAGCAGTTATATTGCTTCCTCTTTTATTATATTTCTAGTAGTGGTTTCTATCTACCTGCCCTTAAGCCCTGCTCTTTGACAGTCCCTTTGCTGTATTTTGGTATGTTGTTCACATTATTTTGTTTTGTTTTTGTTACAGCATTTATGTATATTTTATAATAAAAATAACTAAAACCCTCAAGGATTTTATTTCTGGGATAAATCAGTTTTGCTTATTTGTCTTAAATGCAATATTCTTCCCCTTATGTTTTGAAAGCTACATTCTGGTCATGTATATTTTATTGCCTATTTGTTTTAGCTATTTCAAAGTACACCTCTCAAAAGAATTTCTTATTCAGAGGGTTATTTACTTCTAAGCCATGTTGGTTTTATCAACACACCCTGCTTCTGTTGTTACTAGGTCCTCAGGCTTGCTAGCCAAGCATGGTACTATTGAGCTATGTTCTCAGTCCTCATTGAACTTTTTTTTTTTTCTGGAGTCATACCATTGGGTGAACAAAGGTCTACAATTGTCTTGTTACTGTGCCTCATATTAAGTATGAAACAAAACTCAGGATTTTGTCTTCTGGTCCTCAGAGATATCATAGGCTTGTGTGGTTTCTAGCAGGCATACCAATTGTTTATTCTCAATGCTTCTGTAGTTGTATTTAATTATTTACTTATTAATTAAATAATTAATATCTGAAAAATCCCTGTGATCAACTATGTGATAAAACTATTCTTATAATCTCAGTGCAATGCCTGAAGTATGAAGAGTGCTAAGTAAGTGGTTTTAGTTAAGAATTGTATTAATTTATTTAGCTATTTTATTTTCTTTACTCAATTGTATTCCAGTCTTTAACTCTTCTAGTCCTTAAATATGTTTGTAATAACTAGCAATTGGATGCTTTTGTTATTATTGTACAATGTCTATGATGTTCTTTGTTCTTCTTTATCTGATATTAACATATTCTGGACTCTAGTTCTACTAAACTCTAGTTCACTCATTCTTCATTATACTCTATGTCTTCCATGGATCATGGAGAATCCGTCAGGCTAGGAATAAGTAGACTTCTGTTGATTGGTTAATCATTCCTTCATCTTCCCTTTAACTTTTCACTGTCCTCAGTTTTAGAATTCACTCTATATTTGAATAAAGCCCACAACTTGCTTAACTTTAAGTGGATACAAATAATTAGGTCCTTTATGGTTAATTCCTCTAAACAGCTATGCACATCACAATATGTAGTATGTATGTAATATCCAATATCATAGTGCAGGTTTTTGTATTATTCTTTGAGTGCTTAGGGCTGGAAACATAAACTCAGCCTTAAACCATCATCATAAAAATCAAGCTAGGGATGGGGAGACTTATTTAAATAAAACTAAACAGATATATAGTTTACTAATTTTTGTAGCATTTTCTGATAAGTATTAGACAATCAATCCATTTTCAAATGTCTCTAAATATGAATACCCTGGCAGGAGCAAACCTGCCAGCACCTTTCAGTCCTTCAAGTAGCATTCATAGCAACATGGTATTTCTCCAGTGTTCAAGTAGTACATCTTATCTTCTATCCTCAGCATGAAACAGAGAGAACCAACAGAGATGTAGATCATGTAATAAAATGTGATGTGTTCATAAAGTCACTTTGATAGTTAGTGTTGAAGATAATAGCAAACACACAAAAATACCTTTGTGGAAACAACTACTGAAGCCTAGTCTTATCCATATGCACAGAAGCACACACACATATGGAGACACACATCTACACATGCACACATACACACACACACACACACACACACACACACACACACACAGAGACAGAGACAGAGACAGACAGAGAGAGAAGTATACACACATACACACTCCTACACAGGCACAGATACATACGCCATATAAAACTTTTAAGTCTCATCAGCAGTGGAAATGCCTCATTGCTTTAGTTACTCTTTGTGCTTGTGCACGTTTAAGTAAACTATGGTGCATCATTACCCTAGCTTATTATTTTCCCAAAGATCATTACAAAGGGATTTAATCTTTATTGCATTAAAATCAGTTTCAGCGGGGTAGATTACCTCATTCTAAATAATTTGAGAGTAAATGTTTTGTCACAGCAATGATTGACACACAGCAGTCGCTTTAAAAATAGCTTACAGTCAGCTCATGATTCCTAATATGCCAGTTCTGATTATTTGCACTCTTAAGACGGTTTTCAAATAGAATATGATTTAAAGCACTGAAAAGGAATATTCCACTCAGCACATTTATGCTGCAAAAGCATCTCCAAAGAAATTTATAAATGTTTCAATCTTTTCTTTTCTAATGTTATAAATGACTAAATGACAAGTGCAAATTTTCCTCCCTGTTCTCTGGGAAGTACTGATCAAACACAGATTTGACTGACATTTCTTTTAAGGAAGAACAAAGGAGACTGGCAACCCAAATAATCCAAAGCCCGACTTGTTACTGTCACTGTGATTGCCTAAGCTTTAAAAAAGAAACGGGCCATTAATGGCGCAAAGTAAATAATTGTGTGGGCTCCAAGATGACTAGTTAGCAGCATGGCAGAATTATCTTGTCAAAAGGAAAGTATTTTTAATTTTCTAAAGAGAAGCATTGAAATATCGATACGAAGACAGAAAATCTCACCATCCAATATATTGTACCAAGAATGATGATAACTTAAAAGACCTTTTATTGTTGATAAGAATGCTCATAAAGGAGATGTTTAACTTATTCTCTATGTCCTAATCTTCAGTGTGTTAAGCATTTTGGTCCCATGTCAAAAATACACATACTGCAACACTAGTCATTCCCACTCAAATACTTCAAAAAAAATAGCCATTTCCAATATAACCATTATTGTGATTAAGGTAGTAGTTTATATGTAATCTCTTAATCTTTGCTAGTTTAAACAACATTTTGTTTTACTTCTATTTTTACCTTGACCGTGGGGAACAGTTACTGTGGGACAAAATTTATGAAAGGCAAGAGAAAGTGCTCATGAATATAAGTGACTTGTATGCAGCAGGAACTGGCTATTGGTTAATACTTATCACCCTCAAGTGACAACTCTGTTTTGTCCTTTCTTTTTGCACACTCTAAAACCACAAAACTTACTCATACAACCTTTCATTCTTTAGACATCCACTCTTTAGTCCCACTCAGGTTTCCACTAAGAAGTGTTGTTAGCAGCTTTACTGGTTGAAATGAATTAACTTTAATAAAAAGTAACTTTTGAAAAACTTTGTGATCATTCCTCAAAAAAAAGTGAAATAGTGTTGCCAGGTGATAAGCAATCTAATTTCTGGTTATTAAATCAATACTTTAAAGGGATGCATAAGAGTTGGAGAATTGGCCCAGGGATAGAGTGAGAGAGTACTTACTTAATAACCACAGTGTTACGAATCCAATCCCTAGCATTGGAAGAAAAATAAAAGGTCACATTTCCATATTCACTGACATATAGGTTATAATAACCAGTAAATGGAAACAACCTAGGTACCCATAAACCTATGGACTGGCAAAGAAAACATTGCATATGCACAATGGAAAACATACTTTGAAAAGCCATAAAAATGATGAAATCATGTCATTTGAGACCATATTATGGACCTGAAGGGTACTATGTTACATGAAGTGAAATAAGTCAGACACAAATGATAAAAAAAATATATTTCAGAATGATAGAACTTAAAATTAGTTGGTTATCAGAGGCTGAGAGAGTAGGGAGTGGGAGCAATAGTAAAAGATTAGCTGACACTACCTTATAATTAGAAGCAAGACCTTCTAGTGTTCTATTACACACTAGAGTGAAGATAGCTGATGATTATAAGCTTCATGGCTTCTTTTGTACTATATGTTTTTGAAAACTAAAAGAAACAACTCTGAAGATGCTTACAATAGTAATGATAAATAATTAAAATGGCTATTTACTCTGATTTGAATTCACATGCCCACACCAATCCTACCACTTTATTTATAAATAAATATATGATATACATATTTATTATGTGCCTGGAGAATTATGTGATTATTTATACATATATAATACATGGTTATTAGATGTATGAGATAATATATTTTATACATATATATGTATAAAATATGTGTATATATTTATGGAGAATATATTACATATATTACATACATTGATAATATGTAAATATTAATATATTTACATATAATCAATCACATAGTTCTCCAGGATATGCATATTTTTATGAATTAGATAAAAGTTACTAGACTTTTGATAAATTTTGCCATACTAATTTTTAAATTTAGTTTTATCTTTTTATTTTTTATTTAATTTTATTTACCTACATAAGTAAGTTTTATAGTTACTGTTCATTTGATAGGAAGAGATTTTGTGTAGCTTATTGACTATTCTCTTCTAAATGAGTCATATTAAGAACAGAGCTAGTGAGAAAACACAAAGATCTTCTATTATTTGTAATTTATTGGCAGTTAAATTGAACTCTAGACATGCATTATTGTATTACCAGTATTTGTTAATTATTTTAACATTTAATTAGTTTCTAGTATCTATTTGAAATTCTGAAAGTCTCTGAATTTCAGGACAAACAAGACACAATTTAGTGCTTGAAGAGTCTATGCAAGAAGAAAATTGAGAGCCCTCATAGGTCTTTTCAGAATCATAGTGACTAGGGAGAGGTAAAATTGAGCCCTGGGAGCTGCTCATCTTGGTCCATGTAATCCTAAATTCATGGAGAAGGTACATTTGGGCTCTGTCTTGAAGGACAACAATATTGTGAACAATACATATGCACACACACACACACACATACACATACACATACACATACACATACACATACACATACACATACACATATACATATACAAGAGGCTTTTTTTTCACTAGTCCATAAAGCCAAAGTGAGGTCATGATATTCGATGTCTATTTCAAGATGCTATAGAATGAACCTGTTACATTGCTAAAAGCTAATTTCTCTAAGCTAGAAGGGATAAAGCACAAGTGACTGCAAAAAAAATAATTAGGAGCTTTCTTGGGCATTACAAAGAAATGTCAGTAAACACTATCAGTGTTTAATTGTATCGAACTCTGTTGGCTTTGACAAAGTATTTAAAAATTATGCCCCTAATGAGAAATTTAAGAACTGGTTATTTCTTCTAATGACTCTAATTTTGAAGCAAATTATTTTAAAATATCCTGAGAGTGACAATTAGTACCCTCTGTAGAATGATTTACAACTTTTTGCTTAATTATCTACTCTGGTCTTCTATGATTTTATAATTTATAACTGCTAAAAATATGCTCAGCCATTTATATGGACAGTGCATGGCCCTGTGGTTTCTGAAATCATGATGGTGCACTATTCTAACATATCTTTTACATTCTAAGAAAATGGAACTTTTGCTGGACCTCACAGCCCATTATTAATATACCTTGAAGTCACATAAGACTTAAGACTGACAGTCTCTGTATAACCTATCTTTAGGGGAACAATGCAACAAACAATATACCTGCCATGTAATCAAATTTTAAGCCTAAGCTAATGAACATGTAATCTGAAGCTACATGTATTACTTGGTGAAAGCAGCAAATATAAAAGCTGAAAGTAATTTCCTAAAAGTTACCATAAATGTTGAAAGGAACTATTGATTTATATTGATATATAAAAATGAAGTTTGTTATCTGGGCAATTTGGGATTAGCTGGAGCTAGTGAATTCATCTGTTGTAAAACTGTTGTAATGTAACTTTTATTCACCAAATGTAATTGTCCTTTTGGATACACACTGCTGAATAAGCTCACCCTTTCTTGTACTTTCTAAACTCTGCTGATTGGTTCAAATTAGCTGTTCTGGCTCAAAACTCTTTTCTAAGCTGACTGGTTTAAACTGGTTTCTCTTGGCTTCCTACTGAACTTCTCTGTTTGGAAAACTGCCTCTGGATTCCATGAACTGAATTGTACTGAGTGTTCTGACTGTACAAACTGAATGTAACTGAATGTAACTGCAGGAACGCAACTGAACTCTACATTCTACTGAACTGCACTGAACTGCACTGAACTGAACTCAGTGGCAATCACTGAACTGCCTTCCCCTCCTGAGCCACTCTGCACTGGTCTCAAGTAGACTCTCTTTCTTATGTGTTCTCCTGAGAATTGGGCTAACCTATCTTTGACTCATTCTGCCAGATCTTTCTCTGACTTGTCTCTTTGACTGCCCCTCAATTCAGTGTCACTTTCAAACATGGCTGGTTCCTTCTACACACTAACTTTACCTCCCTTGTTTGTGATTGAAGGTGTGTACTACGGAAGTGTCTTTATTTCAGCAAGCAGGATTAAAGCTACGCCATTTCACACAGACATAGATAGGGTCCTTTGCCAGAGCACTCATGTTGATGAATTAAAATTCCTCTAAACACTGTTAAAGTTTACATAGAGTGTTCTAGTCCTTTCTCACATGGTATTTTCTATGCTGTACTGTATGTACAGAATGAAACCCTTTTTTAGGGGTAGACATACATAGAAGCCACTCACACACAGACCCATCAGAGACACACAAAGAGAGACACAGACACAGGGACCAATTGGCGCAAAAGACAGCCTTCAGGCAGGCATATATAATAGACAGACAGAAGATGGAAAGCAGGGAACATTAAAGCAGAGTATTCTAAACTGTACTCAACTTTTTTAATCTACTCCAAAGGAAAGTACAACACTTGTGAATTATTAGTGACTTGTATCTAATCTCTAATGTACAATAAATTATATTCCACTAATTTTATTCTCACATTGAAATATCCTCATGCTGACATCCTTATCCTCTCCATACTTGATATATCTATTGAGACTGAGCTTAAACTCCCATTATTACCTGATTCTCAGCTCTTACTGAGAGTGTTCTTGAAATCTTCAGAGCTGGCATTCTCTGTGCCCTGAATTTTGCTTGGTATTCATTGTCACTTTCTTCTGTAGTTCCTAAACTTAGCTTGTTTGCAATCAAAGGAAATTAGAATAACTAATTGCCTAAAGGCTATGCTCATGATTATTTTGTACATTTGTTCATTTGTTGGTATTTCAGGTAATGACTGTGTGACTGATACACACAAGGTGCCTTCCAGGTGCTAAAGATGCAAGAGAATTGTAGATCCAGTTTCCCAGAAGTTTGGAGTTTGAGAAACCGTTTAAGTGGATCCATGATTTTATCTACTGTCTTTCATTTCTGGCTGTTTAGAAAACCAGACACATATTTAAATAGATTTTTGAGATTTTGTGTGATACAATGGTGGTATTTGAGAACATTATTAACATAACCATTGCAGCTGGATAGAAGGTTGGATGTACGACACTAAGTAAACCTTTCATAGAATAGAGGAACAATTTCAGGATCATGAAAAATGAGTGATAGGCTAGAAGTTAAATATATATTTCTAAATAAAAATAATAGCATGCATTAGCAGGAAGAAGCATGGTGATGATGTACTTGTGTTGTGATTTGGAAGGAACAGTAGGGAAAATTGAACATAACAAGGAAGAATAGGGCTTATATATCTTGAAATTGTCTTTGTTGTTCATCTTTGAAGTTAAGAGTGCAGTCTTGAAGTTTTAAATTGGTGTGGTGCCAGGAATACCAACCCTTTCCTGCATCTCGTATTTTCATAATGAAACAAGCATTGATCACAGAGGCAACAAAAAAAATTTAGAAATGTTCATGAATGTAAGTGGTGATCATCCTCTGAAATAATATAATAAGTCAGACTTACAATGACAAAAATATTTTTCTTTCATATGTGAATTCTTGGAACAGATGAAAGAGAAGTGGTCAGTATTGATTATTATGAAGTAGTCCAGTGTCTTAGGGTTTCCATTCCTGTGAAGAGACATCAAAACCAAGGCAACTAACTCCTTACAAAACATTTAATTGGGGCCTGTTTACAGGTTCATAGGTTCAGTCCATTATCATCATGACAGGATGCTTGTCAGTGTCCAGGCAGGAACGGTGTAGGTGGAGTTGCGTGTTCTACATTTTTGTTCTGAAAGTAAACAGACTCTTTTCCCAGGTGCTAGGAGTGTCTAAAAGCCCATCCATGATAGTGACACAATCCCTTCAATAAGGCCACACCTAATCCAAGAAGGCCACCCACCTCCTAATAGTGTCACTCCCTGCAGTTGAACAAGGGATAGTTCTATTTAGGCATTATTATTACTTTATTATATATTGGCTTTCATTTGGGCTCTTAATCTGTAATCTATGAGAAGCCAGAAATAGACAAACTTGTGATACAGATTCTGAGGCTGGAAGACATAGGTGTTTGATGTAGATCATAATTTACAGTGGTCATGAAAAGCTTAGACCCAGGTATAGTGGTACATACCCTTAAGGACAAGAGACAGAGACAAGCAGATGTCTGAGTTCATAGTTAGCCTGGTACAGAGCAAGGTACAGGTAGAAAGAGAAAAAGTTCAAGATCAGGTGTCATGGACCATGCCTTTAATCCCAGCATCAGGAGACAGAGTCATGCAGATCTGAGTACAAGGTCTGTCTACAGAGCAAGTTACACTATTGCCAAACTTAGGCAGTGATGGAGCATGAAAACAGAAAAAGAAAGCTGTTGATAATGTAATAGAACAAGGGAACATGTTTCAATCCCAGCAAGAAGCAGAACTTTCCAGGTACAACCATGTGTCTCTGTCTATACAGTTAAGAATAGAAGAGGTTACTGAGGCAGTTGTTTCTGACTAGCTGGAGCTAAGAACATAGTGATGATTAAGAGGAGACCAACATCACTGAGGTGAAATCTTCTAAGGAGTATTTTCTTAGAACACAGATAATCTGTGTCCCAGATATAGCCAAAGTTGTACCTCATGCTGTATAATACTTGGTAATATGTAAGAATCACCTACATGGTGCTAGTTTTGAAGGCATGATGGAGTCAGGGAGAGCAGCTGGGCGTTGGTATTGTGAAAGGTCAGGGTTAAGGCCATTGGTGATGGTGTAGCCTTAGTTGCAGTTAATGGTCTAGAGTTGAAGAGGTCATGCAAAGAAGATGAGTCATGGCATCATGAAGAGAGTCTATGAGAGATTATTGGTGAAGCTTAGTTTCAGCAGAAAACTCCAATGAATTGGAGATGCCAGTACCATGGGATAATCACCAATAACAGCAGCAGCAGCAGTGAGGTGGAGTCAATGAGAGCCTAGAGTGCTACAAAGGGCAGAGCTGGAGACGAGATGCAAACCCTTTGGAGGAGCCCAGAAGATCATGTGTAGTTCCCACACATTGGAACAATGAGCTGTAAAGTTGAAGTTGCCTTGGATACGCGAAGATGTAGAGATGTCAGAGCCATGGGATACTGGCCAAGGAAAGCTGCTAACAGGGAGTGGAACCAGCCCAAGGGAATGAAGTTTGTTGCTGCTGAGTGCCAGATCTGCCAACGGTAGTCATCAAGGATGAAAAGAGTTACAGATCTGAAGAACATTTTAATGTAGGACATGAAGAAGCAGTTTGGAGTTTGACCAGCTGATTTTAGGGCTTGCTATGGTCCAGTATTTCCTCAATATTTTAAAAGGGTAATGTATATTTTGTGCCATGAGATGTGGGAGGTATGTGATCTGATTTTTTTATTTTGATTTTGTAGGGGATTACAGTTAAGTGATTGGATGAATCTCAGAAGAGACTTTGAACTTTGGACTTTTAACACTGTTGAGACTGCTATAGACTATGAGGGCTTTTGAAGTTGAACTCAATGTAGTTTTCATTGTGCTATGTCTAGGAATGGCCCCCATATACTCATGTTTGAACAAGCCTATGGGGGAGGGAGGGAATGGAATATGACAGTCTGAATTTCCTTGGTGCAGGGAATGGAACTATTAGGAGGTATGGTCTTCTTAGTGTAGGTGTGTCCTTGTTGGAGGAAATGTTTCACTGTGGGCATGGGCTTTGACACCCTCCTTCTAGCAGCCTGAGAAAAGTCTTCTGTTTGCCTTCAGGACAAGATGTAGAACTCTCAACTCCTCCATCCCCGTGCATGCCTGGACGCTGTCATGCTTTTCACCATGATGGTAATGTACTGAACTTCTGAACCTGTAAGCCAGCCCCAATTAGATGTTGTCCTTTTTCAGAGTTTGGCCTTTTTCAAGGCCAAACAGTTGCCTTGGTTTTGATGTCTCTTCATAGTAATAGAAACCCTAATTAATAAATACATGAATGGAAACAATAAATGCAAGTAATGGTGAAAGCAGTAACATGCTACCTTATAAACATATGTGGGAAAGCCACTATTAAACAGTCTTCTAATCAATTAATAAATATTGGAAAGTTGGGGTTGAGTCATTTTTAGTAGTCCAGAAATAACATGTGCCTTAATATTGGTGACAGGAAGAAGAAAAAGAAAAGGATACTTCTAATAAAAGTATTATTTCAGGTAAAATAGACACAGTTTCTCATGAGTTACATCCAGGAAAAATGGGATAAGGAACAGGAAGAGCCTTTTCTCTATAAATAATGAAGCCAAAGTCAGGTTATGCATATCATACATAAAGCCATTGTAAGGATGTCAAATTCAGTTTTATAAACCCTGATTCAGAGGTTCCTAACTTCCAGAGAATGGTACTGGAATAAAGTCTCTTGGTCTTGGAAGATAAAACAGAGCAGAGGATGTAAAAATTGCAGGCTATCATGATAGAGATAGAAATGAATAAATTTACACAGACAACTATTTGAAGCGCAGTAGACTACACATGTGTTCCTGAAGTACATGTGTGTCTAGAGGTTGTATTCTTTGCTATGTGTCTCTCCATGATTACTTTGTTTGGGTCTTTGAAACATGAAGCTGTAATAAAAAGGCATTTATGAAAATCAGGAAACCTGAAGCTCTATAATGACTGTCAGCAGAAAGTAGAAAACAAGCTTTAATGCATTTTGGGTGAATGTAATTTAACATTTTTGAGTGGTGTTATTTCTTCATTTTATATTTTTCCACTTGAAGGATCTTTCTGACTGAAATAGTTCATATGGGACTAACTTTGATCCTTCATGGCCTTGCTGGACAATAGCCTTCCCTCTGTTTGTCTCCTTCCTCTTCCGCCACCCTTTCCTTCCTTTATTTCAGTGATTTTTACCAATGAACAAAACCCTTGAACTCATAACACATTCGTGAAGGTGAATGAAATTGCTTTAATTGCTTAGTTTTCTGTGGCATTTGTAAGCTCGGAACACACATAACTTTTATGCAAAATTTGCTCCATAAATTTCTTTTAATTACAAATTCAACTTTCTTCTCTTACTATTCAAATGTTGGATCTGTAAAACAAGAATAACATACTTATATTAACATAGCATATATAGCCTTTGGAATATAAACAAAGAATATAGAAAATAATTCAAAAAAAGAATGTAAGAAAAGAAATACTTTGGAGGATAAAAATAATAAACTTCTTGTTGGTAAAGAAAAAACATAGCATATTAATATAATAACATATTTAGAACGAGATTTAATCCACAAAATGTATAGCCTGATAATGCCCTGCTTCAAAAATTCTGCTGAGCTGAGAAATGTGTTCTTCATAATAGTTTAGATTTCCACTGATTTGAACTTTATTGGAATTGGCAGCCCTATTTCTATATCCAGAGGCAACGCTTCAGGCACTTCTTCCTATTTCCATCACATGCACTGGGAAATATAAGTGCACTTATCTCAAAAATACTTAAAATTATTTGTGCCCACATTTGATCTAATTTTGAGACTTTTTCATTATGAGTGCAGGTGCTGATCATTTACATTTCACATCTTCCATGTTTTGAGAGAGTTTTTGTTTCTTAATTAGTCACAGAAAAATTGTACTAAATTATAAATGAAGCAACTGTTTACATAGTGTTAAATATTTTATTTTCATGTATCCTTTTTATTTTATTGTTTTTTCATGGTGCTGGCGATTGAACTCTGTATCTTGTACATGCTAGGCAAATGTTATATCCTGGAGAGACCTTACACACCTGTCCTTTATGTATATTGAGTGTGTATACTGTATATAAGTGTACGTATGTGATTCATTCAGAAGCATGCTGGAGACAACACACTTGGAGACAATGTCAGATTATCATTTAAGGTGATTTCCCTTATTACTCTTTTGTATGGCTTTGAGGCAGCAACTTCACTGCGCCTGGAACTAAAGTGGAGGATATGGTTTCCTATCTGCCCTCGCATCCAAAACAAAATAAAATAAAACAACAAACAAAACAATAAGCCTCTGGTGTATAAAGACTGTCCACCCTATCTCTGACACTTCTAATGATACTGTTACACTTGCAAACAGCATCCTAGTATGGCTGTCATCTGGGAGGCTCCACCCAGCAGCTGACTCACAGATGTGGAGACCCACACCCAAACATTGGCTTGAGCTTGGGGACTCTTATGGAAGAGTTCGGAGAAGGATTGTGGGCTCTAAAGGGGGTAGGAACTGCATAGGAAGACCAAGAGAATCAACTATCCTGGACCCTTGGGGGCTTTCAGAGACTGGACCTAGGCCCCCTATATACATATGTAGCAGATGTGTAGCTTGGTCTTCATGTAGAAGACCATGATCTTCATGGTTGCCAAAACAACTGGAGTGGTGGCTATCCCTAAAACTGTTGCCTGCCTGTGGAATCCATTCCCCTAACTTGTCTGGCCTCCATTGCAGATGAAGTGCCTAGACCTGCAGCGAGTGGTTGTTACTGGGGTTGGGGATATCCACAGCAGTGGGGGGATTGTAATATCTCAGAGGAGAAGGGGGTAAGGAATGGGGTGAGGGAATGTGTGAAGGGGCACTGGGTATGGAGTCAGTGATCAGGATATAAAGCCAATAATAAATATTAGGAACATAATAATAAAGCATTTTCAGGATTAAGCATTAAAAAAATAATAACCTAAAGTGCTGAACCACACTTGGTTCTTGACCTGGATGATGATGTTTGACCTCATGGCATCGTGCTTGGTTAGCTAGCATGCCTATGCAAGGAGCAATCTACCCAGACCTGCCTATCCCATTCTACAAATCATATGCAAACTGAGAATTCAAACTTTTTTTAACAATAAAATTCAGGTA
This sequence comes from Apodemus agrarius, assembly GCA_964023405.1. Classification (NCBI taxonomy): domain Eukaryota; kingdom Metazoa; phylum Chordata; class Mammalia; order Rodentia; family Muridae; genus Apodemus; species Apodemus agrarius. Next base: position 98,192,666 of record OZ030007.1, on the reverse strand, counting down.
TTTTGGATTTGTGGAAGGGTAAAAAGAGTGAATTTATGAGAAGTCTGTCAAAACTGGATAGGTGATGTATGATTTTGTTTCCTATTGCTGACTAGCAAGCTACCTTTAAACTTAGAACCTAGAAGAGATATTGTATTGATAGAATTGATTTAGAAACTGGGGAGGTTAGTTTTCTGTTCGGTGTGTAGTAATTCTTGTAGAGAGGTGGAAGCAGAGGCAGAGTAGACAGTCTGGCTTTGTTTGGTTGTTTAATAATGTACAGAAAATGTTCTGTAGATAGAAAGTATGCCTCTTGATCCAGGGGGCTATCTACATATGGCCAGCATGGGTTCCTTTTCTTGAATACCCATGGTGGTTAATAATGTCAAACTAAAAGGGTCTAGAATTATTTGAAGACAAGCCTATGGGCATGGATGTGAGAACTATCTAGATTGGATTGAGGAAAACAACAACAACACAACAAAACCCAAAAAAAATAAAAAATCTAAATCTAAAACAAAACATACCCTAAACGTAGGCAAGTCCATTTCATGAACTGGGGTCGTGGTGGACTGAATGAAATGAAGAAAGTCTGAGCACCTTTACTAATCCCTCTCTGCTTCCTGGTGATTAATGCAATGTGCCCCAAGCCTCAAGCTTTTGCTGCCTGGATTGTCTCATTTACTCTGTTGGACTGTACTCTGGAACTATGAAACAAAACACCCCAAGCCCCCAAATCCCAAACAAATCCCCCAAAACAAAAGAAAACACAAAAAACCAACAAACCCCCCAAAACCAAAAATCAAAACCAAACACACAAACGAAACCCCAAAACAAAAAACCAAAACAAAACCCTTCTTTCCCCACTCAGTTGCTTCTGTCAGGACATTTGGCTACAGCAAGAAGGCATGTAATAAATGCAGGAGGTAAATGGAATCAACATTCTTAACAGCTGGAGATAGCTACAGTTTCCCCAGAAGGTGCACAGTAGCATTTTGCTACATTTGTTTGTCCAAACAAAACCCTAAGGTTGGGCAAACAGGTAGGGAGAGGAAGTAAGCCCCGTAGCTCCGTGAATGAACGTATATCAAGGTCATGATGGGAGCATGGGAAACAGTCACTTTTAACAATGCTGTTGGCAACCCAATCTGGTACAGCATGGTTCCATTACTTTCATCACTCACTTTTTCTGAATTGGACAGAGAATTAATGATTGTATGTAAATTTTATCAAACTCTATTACATCTCCCATATAATGCTTCTGATCGATCCCTGGACAAGATCTCAGATTGCAGCTGTGAAGGGAAAGGAGTTAGAAGGCACACCTTAGCTGTTACCCACAGCAGTCTGAGGAGTCCTCCTAGAGTTTTAAGGATCTTGACTCAGACCACACTGGGATTTGTTACTTCAACACAAGAATTTTAGGGTTGAGCCAGTATGAAGAAATTTGTTTTGCTTGTTCTATGTTTTGTTGTTGTTGTTCATTGCTTTTGTTTTAATTCATACTTGAAATAGACTTTAAGCATAGCAGTTAAGACAGAAAAAGATGTTTAGAAAGGCACATGAGAGAGTATGACTACATGTGTTTAAGAGAGTCTCCCGTTTCATCTCATTCCATTTATAATTTATTTGTAAAATGAATGTGAAACAGACCAATATAAATGTTGTTCAGTGAAGTTTTTCTTTGGAGTCTATCTGATAGTTTATGATTTTGCTACATTTGTTTGTCCAAACAAAACCCTAAGTTTGGGAAAACAGGTAGGGAGAGGAAGTAAGCCCAGTAGCTCCGTGAATGAAACTACATCAAGGTCATGATGGGAGCATGGGAAACAGTTACTTCTAACAATGCTGTTGGCAACCCAATCTGGCATATTTAGTAATGGCTAAAATGCAGCAGGAATCCAACTATACTTTCCTACTGTGAAATGCACTTTGACCTACATTCATTGTTTAGTATATAGGAACTTCCATATTTGTTTTTGTTTTTAACAAGTTGATTTTCTTGCATACTTTTGCATTTTACCTATTTAATTAAATATTAACTCTCTCTCCATGTGCACTAGATATGAGAGGATAGCCCTTTTGTCCCAGAAAATGGAATTTTAATAGGGCTAATATAATGCATTGCTTGAGGCTCTGTGAAGTAGGTGCCCTCAGAATCAGGAATAACTAATTTTAGTTAAGCTATCCCTTACTTTATTGGACAGATAAACAATGTATTAAATGACATAGAATTATAATGTTAATATTTAATTCATTGTCACTGATAATAGTTACCACAGAGTACAGCAGTCCATGTAAAAATTTTAGGGTCAAACTGTAATAGCTTTTGTGTCAGCATTACCATTCTCAATAAAACCAAATCGTTCAATCTGTTCCTCAAACCACTCCATTTAGCCTTTCAAAATCGTTTGATGAGTTTCAAAGGTAGAGTCAATTACCCAGGTAAATGAAACTGATGAATTAACAAATTTGTGTTATCTCTAACTGTTTTGAAGAAACTCCATAAACAGGCTGTTCATTCCATTCCTCTGAACTTTGAACTGTTTACTGTTTGTGGTGTTAGAAATTCAATAGGGAATACTTTAACATATACCTGTTTCAAACTAAGTGAAACATGATAGAAGATTGATCTCTGTAAAATATTTTCATATAAATTATCTCCTGAATACCATGATTCTAGAATCTGCATGAACTGGGTTAGAATGCTGCCACATGATATCCTGATAATAATAGTAATCATAGTGTATAGTACCTTGCCTGAATTTAAATTACTCCTCCTTCTGAGACCATTTTGTAGGTAGTATATTAATTAATAACATAAAATGAGACCTCCACATAAAACTAGACACACTGAAACTAATAGAGAAGAAACTTGGGAAGACCCTTGAGGACATGGGCACAGGGGAAAAATTCCTGAACAGAACACCAATAGCTTATGCTCTAAGATCAAGAATTGACAAATGGGACCTCATGAAATTACAAAGTTTCTGTAAAGCAAAGGACACTGTCAAAAGGACAAAATAGCAACTGACAAATTGGGAAAAGATCCTCACCAACCCTACATATTTTTTTTAGCATAGACTAGAGTGTATTCAGGGCATGGGGAGGGGGTTAAGAGGATGGTAGAGGCAGAGAAAGGCAAAGAGTAGGGGAGAGTAGAGAAAGAGAGGCCGGCCATGATCATGTGGAGAGAGTGGGGGCAAGGGAAGGGGGAAGGAAAGAGCCCAAGAGGGCAAGAGAGAATCAAGCTGGAAGCGGGAGTAAGACGCAACCCTACATTTGACAGAGGGATAATATCCAATATATACAAAGAACTCAAGAAGTTAGACCTCAGAGAACCAAATAAGCCTATTAAAAATGGGGTACAGAGCTAAACAAAGAATTTTCACCTGAAGAACTTCGGATGGGTGAGAATCACCTTAAGAAATGTTCAGCATCATCAGTCATTATGGAAATGCAAATCAAAACAACCCTGAGATTTCACCTCACACCAGTCAGAATGGCTAAGATTAAAAACTCAGGAGACAGCAGGTGTTGACAAGGATGTGGAGAAAGAGGAATACTCCTCTACTCATGGTGGGATGGCAAGATGGTACAACCTTTCTGGAAATGAGTCTGGTGGTTCCTCAGAAAACTCAGCATGACACTTCTGGAGGACCCTGCCATACCACTCCTGGGCACATACCCAGAGGATTCCCTGGCATGCAATAAGGACACATGTTCCACTATGGCCTTATTTATAATAGCCAGAAACTGGAAAGAAACCAGATGTCCCTCATTGGAGGAATGGATACAGAAAATGTGGTATAGTTACACAATGGAATACTACTCAGCAATTAAAAACAATGAATTCATGAAATTTGTAGGCAAATGGTTGGAACTGGAAAATATCATACTAAGTGAGGTAACTCATTCACAAAAGAACACACATGGAATGCAGTCACTGATAAGTGGATATTAACCGAGAAGCTCTGAATACCCAAGACACAACTCACATATCAAATCATTCCCAAGAAGAAGGAAGGAGAGGGCCTTGGTCCTGGAAAGGCTTGATGCAGCATTGTAGGGGATTACCCAAACAGAGAAATGGGAGAGGGCTGATTGGGGAATAGGCAGAGGGAAGAGGACTTATGGGACTTATGGGGAGGGGGGAACTGGGAAAGGAAAAATCATTTGGAATATAAATAAAGAATATAGAAAATAACAAAATAACAAAAAATGACAAATGTAGAAACAATTTCCATATATATTATAAATAATTGTATGAAAAAGTAATGACTATAGATAAATATAGAAAGATAAAAAATATGTAATATTTCCCATTGTTTCCATTAAGATAATGTTTAAAATATGAGACATATTAAAACTTTCAGTGGAGACATAAAATTTTGTAGGTCATGATTATTTCCTTCATTATTTCTATTATTTTTGATCTAAAATTTAAAACTAACATTCACATATATGATAGATCAGTAGACAATATCTAGATAGCTGATAGATCCATAGATGGATATAGTTAGGAGATAGATAGATAGATAGATAGATAGATAGATAGATAGATGGCTTCATATAGCTTATGTCACAATCAGATTCCAGGGTTGTTATTGACACCTTAAAATTGTTTTTCTCTGTTCTTCTATGGTCACTTGTCCCACATGTCACTCCTGGAAATTCTCAGCCTATATTTCATTATTCCTTTTTCCTTTTTCTTTTTTTAATTCTTTTTTTCCTTTATTAGATAGTTTCTTTATTTAAATTTCAAATGTTATGCCCTTTCCTGGTTTCCCCTCAGAAAACACCTTATCCCATTTTCCCTCCTCCTGCTCAACAACACACCCACTCCTGCTTCCAAGTCCTGGCATTCCCCTAAGACAGGGATTGTTCAGCTTACAGTTCTGGTTACAGTCCATGATTGAAGTCGAGGAACACTGGAACTTGAAGTAAGTAGTTACACCCAAAGTAAAGATCATAGTAAATGAATGCATATATGTTTTTCCTTCCCTTCATTCCAGGACTCAGTTCATAAAATGATGTCACCCACATTCATGGCAGGCTGACCTGTCATGAACAAATTATTAGACAGGTATTCTTTCAGGAAAGACCATTTTCACTATTGCTTATTGAGAATCCCTTCTCAGGTGATTCTAAATTGTATCAGGTTGGCCATTAAATGTAAATATCACAACTTGTGACAGAAGAATGATGTAGAATCCTTTTTGCAATATACTAATAATGAATTCTTTACAATAAATACCATGTTAGTTTAAATAGTATAAGCAAGTGAATAACTCTCTCAGTGACAAATAAAGTTGAATAAAGAATAAAATGCTTCCCTAAATTCCAGGTTTAATATAGACTTACACACACACACACACACATACACACACACACACACACATACACACACACACACACACATACACACACACACACACACATGCATGTGTGCATGCACACACTCATACACACTTGAGTAACATGAAGCTTTGGGTTAAACCTTCAACACCACAAAATCTAAACAAAAACAGCAAGAAATAAAGCAAGAATTTTATTATCTATTTGATGTTACAGTCCTACAGCCCCATCATTTAAGAGGTTGAGTCAGAAGGATTATTGATTTGAGCCCAGTACCATAAAAGTAAAACAAAGCTGGACAAAAAAATGAACAAAATAAACTGAGCCAAACCAAACTCCACTTGTAGTAGAACATGTCTATTATTCCACGTACTTGGGATATTGTGGATGAAGAATCATAAATTTGAAAGTTTTCTGTGCTACTTGGTGAGTTTAAAGCTAACCTGGACCACTGTCTCAAAATGAAAAAAAAATACAGGTCTGGAATCCTAGAGGTAAAAAGTCATTAATATTACCCAGCTATGAATGCCTGTAAGCTACAATAATGATTTGTTTGGGAAAATATGCCTACTGCTTTTTAATTAGGTTTAAAACCAACTCCTTAAGACAAAATTTGTACCTGGTAACCATAAAAGGGTCACAAACCTGTGGGCTAGACATATCATAGTCTACTAAATATCACTATTTAGTAGAATAGTGGAACTATTCTACTAAATAGACATAAATTCAAATGACTCCTACTAGTGTATCATTATATCCATAGATATCCATAGCTTAGTACATTGCTTATGCCTCATCAGAGAAGGTTTTTCTTGAGTAGATGACAATTTATAGAGAGAAAAACAATTAGTCAGCAAGTAGACAATAAGATGTTGAGAAGTATGGATTGATTACTAAATAGGGCATCTTTATCACACCCTCTCCTCCCTAGGTTCAGGGAGCATCACAGAAGGTCCCAACATATCATAAGAATCAGATGTGGTAGATGACTAAAAGGGAACAGGGTCTTCTGGACACAGCCATGCATGGGTTATAACAACATGCTCAGGCCACAGAAAATCCTAGCATGGAAAGAAGGCGCAAAGGATTCTCACTCTTAACTGAAGCACTATCAAAACTTGAGTCAGTTTACTTTAAAGGGTTGGACTCTGGTAGAGAAACTATACTTCAGTGAAAGGCTACACATTCAAGAATATATGGGGACAATCCTCTCCTGAATGTAGCCTGGTAAGTGTAGTCCTTACCTCTAACCAAAGAAACTTTTCTTTGCAGCAGATAGAGATCATTACAGAAAATCAACAGCAATGAAAATACAGTTGTGCATTTCCATGCCTCCATTTTTATCTATTATGATACAACTTCTACAACTAAGGCTCAGGAAATATCATGGAAGAGGAAGCAGAAAGATTGCAAAATTCCAGAGGTACAGAGAATTGGCAGTTAAATTGTATCTCCCAGGAATATTAGAAGCCGTACTTATAAAGTCTCACTTAAATGACTTCACACAAATCAGCTGAACAAGGACAATAGTGATAGAGATGCTGAAGAAGGAAGATTATGAGGCCTTAACATTACACATAGTCCAGTCAACTAAGGAGAGTTAGGGAAATAATATTTCCTAGAAAAGAAAATTCCAATTGGTCAGCCATGAAAACATTCATATAAGAAACATTCTACAGACTGGAGAGATTATAATATATATTGTATATTTTATGGTATATCATAACAATGAATGAAAAGGAGGCCATGAATTTGAATGAGAGCAAGGAGTGATATGTGAGAAAGTTTGGAGGAAACTTTGGAGGAAAGAAAGGGGAGCAATTATGAAATTCTATTAAAGTAGCAGACAATCAAAAGAAATAACTAAAATATATAAATGTATAAAAGAGTATATGAATGGCAAAAAATTAAACTTGATAAGTTAAGCACAACAGCAACAAAATACATTAATAAAATAGGATATTAAAATAATTAAAATTAATTAATATTAATAAAATAGGGAATGAATGGGTCTAGGAGAAATCAGGAAACAGTTTAACTTGATCAGGAGTGGGTGGGTAGGTAGGAGAGCACCTCATAGCGGCAGGGGGAGGGGCATGGGTTAAGGGACTTCTGAATGGGAAACCTGGTAAGGGGAAACATTTGAAATGTAAATAAAAAATCCATTAAAAATATATAATCAAAAATACGATCTGAATACACTGTATGGAATTCTCAAAGAACTGATGTTACATAAAAGTTGAGGGTCTGGCCAATGGTAAAGTGCTTGCTGAACCCCATGCAAGGCTGTAGATTCAATATCCAGTACCAAAACCTAAAAACAAACACAGCAATAAATGGCAACAACAAATAACATTAATTCAACCGAATTGACAATAAAACAAAATTGGACAAAAAAATTCCATTATTCATTGTGAAGATGTAATTAGTTCACCTCAGTTTCAAATTTTAAATTTTTCTTGGAATTTTGTATATTTCCTATTTTTCATATTAAGAATTGCAAAGGTTATCAAATCTATATACATAATTTCAACAGTAAGGTATTTATAGATACCGTAAAATTCATTTTATATTATTTTATTATGTACATAATAAGCATTTCTCATTGTTCCAGGCCTGCATAGCATTGCCGTGTGTTGTCATTTTTCTCTATCATCCATCCAGTGGATCCTGCTAAGCAGGTGAGGGCTTGAACATTATGGGTCATTTCCCTCATTATGATTTTGATTCATGAGTAATTATTACTTTTTCTAAGATCATTTCTTTTAAAAGATGTTGGATCTATAGCATAAGCAATTGAGGATAGTTATCTATAATGTTAACTCATGAAATTAAAACAAATTGTCTTTCCATTATTTAAGGATGTACTAAAATAGTTATGCTGTCATCTGTTTATCATGCAGATTTTCTCAGATGTTTTGGAAGCAAAGCATAATTTTAAGCAATACATTTGCCCATTTTATCACAGAGATATGATATCTGACATCTATTCATACAAATCTTCAATTTACACTAAATTTTGTGTAAACTTGTTATTAGGTGTAATAAAGAACAGCAGGGAGATTTTTTATGAAACTACCAGTTAAAGACTCAAACTAATGTCATCATTTCTATGAGAGATTCAAACTGCCTTAATTCTATTTTCTGAAAATGTATCTGAGGAGTGGGAGGTGTTAGTGAAATAAGTCTGTGACAATGACGCTTATTACTGGAACTTGAGTAGATAAAAATGTAAATCAGAGTAATCTAAAGTTTGTGTTTAGAAATGGTATCCAATCTAAACATATCTAAAATGATTACTGATTTTAGGTTTCTTCTTTTGCTACAAACTATTTTGAGTAATAATTACATGTTCTTGAAAAATTGAAGTAACTGTATACTATATCTTCTGAAATTATGCCATTTACTGTTTTATTAGCATATACTTATATACATAATAATGGGTTTGATTATGGCTGTTGTATATGTATATAATGTAGTTCTAATATTCATTTTCCCTTAGAATCGATTGCCCCCTCCCATGTCTGTTATACTATTCCTAACCAACTCTTCTACTTTCAGGTCGTTCTGTCTTTATGTCCCTCTGTTCTTAATATCTCTCTCTCTCTCTCAATCTCTCTCTCTCTCAATCTCTCTCTCTCAATCTCTCTCTCTCTCTCTCTCTCTCTCTCTCTCTCTCTCTCTCTCTCTGTTTCTGTCTCTTTTTCTTTTTCTCTCTGGGTTTCTGTCTCTGTGTCAGACTCTATCAGTGTGTGTGTGTGTGTGTGTGTGTGTGTGTGTATTTTGTGTGTTTTTTTACCTGATGAGTTTCATGAGAGATGTTTAGTTTATACTAATATGAATAAGTATTGGTTTACATGAGCATGGGTACCTTATCAGTGATGATAATCCTAAAGAAAACATTTCTCCCATTCTCCTTCAGTTGTTATCTATTCTTTAGTGAAGGGTGGTGAAATGGTTTGAATAAGCTTGGCCAATGGAAAGTGGCACTGTTTGGGGGTGTGGCCTTATTGAGGTAAGTGTTGCCTTGTTGGAGGATGTTCATCACTGTGACAGTGGCCTTTGATGTCCTATACTTAAGCTCTACCTAATGCAGAAGAGAGATTGCTCCTGGCTACCTGCTAAGAACAATCTTCTTCTGGCTGCCTTTGGATCAAGATAAAGAACTCTTGGTTATTCCAGCACCATGCCTGCTTGGATGTTACTATGCTTTTTGTCATGATGATAATGGATTGAACCTCTGAGACAGTAAACCAGCCCCAATTAAATGTTTCCTTTCTGCGAGTTGCCTTGGCCATTGTGTTCCTTCAAAGTGTAACTAGCTCTAACTAAGATAGGTGAGGATCCCATGAAATTTGGAAGTCAGCATTCTACATTGGTCTCTTCTACTTGGCTCATGTTCTTTTTATTCTTACTTGCATACTGTGTCCCTAGCCTTGTAAATGACATTACAGTTGTCTCATTATGGCTGAGTACTCAAAACTTCATCATTCCCTATACGTTGACCAGTTATGACTCACTGCAGTCACCACAGAAATTTTCTCACACAGACAGATAGCATTTCATAAACATAGTTACATAGAAGCCAATTTGACAGGCATATCATGTGTATTTAGCAAAATAATTGCAGTAGCTTCCTAAGTAAAACCTTGTGGCCTAAGTTTTTAATCCAGATGGAATCCTTTTGGTATGGCTATCAAAACTAATCAGGAATCATTTCTTTTTGGGGGGGGATTTGGTTTTTTGGAGACAGGGTTTCTCTGTATATCCCTGGCTGTCCTGGAACTCACTCTGTAGACCAGGCTGGTCTCGAACTCAGAAAGCCACCTGCCTCTACCTCCCAGAGTGCTGGGATTACAGGCATGTGCCACCACCACCCGGAAGGAATCATTTCTTTACCCCTATAACAGATTTGCCATTATTAAGCAAGTGGACATATCTTGTGTAGTTGGTCAGTATTGTGACAATGTGACAGTTGGAAAGGTTATTGAAGGTAATGATCCTCTAGGAGATTTGTAGCACCTCTTAGTACTATGAGGGAAGAGTCTTCTAATCCTGGTCCAGCTTGGTTCTATGTTCTGGGATCAATGTGTGTGATGTCAAGTCTTCAGCAATAGAGTCTTATTGTTTCGTTCTAGAAAGAAACCAAATGGAAGTCACCACTAGCTGAATTGTGTTGGAGGCATCACAGCCTGCCCTGGCCAATAGTTGAGAGATTAGAGGCACAACTCTGGGGATGGAATCTTTACCTCACCACACCTCATTCTGAGATGCCTTTATCCACACGCAGACTGCCTCTGTTCAGAGTAGTTACTGCTTTTGAATGGATTATTAAAATCACATTTTTACCCATTTTTCATTACGGCTGACTCTGGTCCTGTTTCCCTTCTCCCTAATATTCCTGCTTCCCTAAAATTGTTCACTTTCATGTTAATTTTGGCATCAACACTTTGGCTTTTATCATAGATTTGAACCTATTTAGAATTTAATTTCATCTTTTGAGTGATATGCCTTGTTCCTCCTGAAAATTATGCAATTTGTGGGCTGTACATGAAGCTTTCTCCTATTCTTTAGTTATGACACAGATTATGTATTCCTGTAAGAGTATTGGGACCCTAGATTCCCCTCTTCTTTCTATACTTAACCACTCTGATCTTTATTAATAATTTCAAACTTGTCATTACCACTTCAAAAAGTATTTCCTCTTCCCTTTTCTGTATAAGCCCAATATCCATTTCCTGCTATGATGCTATATCCTCACCCCACCCCAGCATCATAACATTTGGTTCTAATAGCATTTTCATTCTGAAATAGAAAATTAATTACAACACTGTTGTTTTGACGTTTTCTTTCTGCAGAATAAATTAGAAACTCCTCAATTTTAAAGTCTATTTTTATAGTGGTGTGTGTGTGTGTGTGTGTGTGTGTGTGTGTGTGTGTATATGTTGGGCAGGCTTGCACACATCACTGAACTGACATGGAGGTCAGAGGACAATATGCAGGTTTTGTTCTCACCACCTCTCATTTAGATCCCATGCGTGGAATTCAGGTTTTCTGCCTGAATCACATGTATCTTCATCTACTGAGATAACTCATTGGCTCACGTGTTTAATACTAGAATCCTTATTAATGTTTCATAACCTGCCTTTGCAGCATTTATCTTCAAGATTTTAAGTTCGCTGCAGTCTCAGAGGAGCGAAGTCTCATTAATTTTCCCTTCTTGTTTTCCATGTAGTTGAAATCTTTCAGTCTTGAATAATTCTCACTCTTCTTCCTAGATCTCCTAGTGGAGAAATCTATGCTGAAATTCTCTTGTTTGTGCATCTTCCAGGATTACTCCATGATCTTTCTTCAGCTCTCCCATATTGCTTGCAGGACATGGATAGAGCACATACAACCTATGAACTTACGATGGATTCTCTGCTACATAATATTCATTTCGATACAGATGTATAAAGTGACAGAATGGACGATTGCACAGCACAGATTCTAAATAGGAAACAGCAATGCTAACATAATAAAAGTTCAAAGATGAAGGAATCATTCAAAACAAAAGGACGGTCACAGACATCTGAATGCCTAAAACCATGATGATCAAGCTTGGAAAAAAATCTGTTTTTATTGAAAATTATATTTGGATAATAATAAGAAAAATAAAGAAAAGATCATCTAGTTTAGGAAACTTTGTTTTCACTCAGCTATAATAAAACATATGGGGAGAAAAATGAGTACCGTGAAAGAAGATTTTTTTATAATTAAATTTCTCTAATAGCAGAAGTATTAACCCCTCCCCCCCACCAAGAGATGCCATACAGAAAAACACTGAATTCAACCAGAAGGTAGAAAGAACAAGCAAAAGTCTGGAAAAGCATTTGCTGTTGGTTTCACAGGAAGAAATAATAATTTTGGAGGGGCCTCAGGGCTTAGGGGTTATAGGATGAATAGAACAGGCGGATAGTAGCCTGGAGTATAAAGGGGTAGTTGATGCTGCAGACACAGGTTGTTCAATTCAACATAAATTATTCCCACATTTGATTCTCAACTCTGGGCATTACTAGCTTGGAAGAATAATGTCTCCAGGGTCAAAATGGCCTCAAGGTATCAAGTTTAAAGATAAAGATCTGGCTGAATCAATTAGAAAAAGAACAAAGATGAACTGAGTCTCAGTAGTAATGAAGCAGCAGCCAGTAAGAGTCACTGTCCATGTCGCCTCCATGCTTTTATGGAAGAAAAGCAGAAATGTTTCTATTTGCAACCATTTGTTTGTGGTAAATTTACAAAGTATGCCATCTAATACCTGCAACTACTAGGGAACAGCTCAGAAGGCAGAGGCTTTGTCAGCAAACACCTCAAATAGCAGTTTCTTAGGAAGGAAAGAACCGAAAGCTCTCTCCAAAGCACAGTGATAAGCAGCTTCAGCAGAAAGAGGCAGAAGGAGGACAGTTCAGCACATAAAGTGACTCATGAATTTCTCCATGTCCTCAAGACAAAGGCCCCCAAGACCAGAGAGACAGCAGGGAGCACGTGGGGGTAGGTGAAAGTTGCTTTCAACACTATAGAATCAAGTCTGTTTTCTAACAAGTTACTTGTATCAGTATGTTTATCCAGTGTTTACTGGAGATGAAAACTGAAGAAATCAAAATTTGGACCAAGAAATACTTGGTAAAAGAAAAGAAAACTTTGTAATTTTATGAGGTCCCATTTGTCATTTCTTGATCTTAGAGCATAAGCTATTGGTATTCTGTTCAAGAACTTTCCCCCTGTGCCCATGTCCTCCAGGGTCTTACCCAGTTTCTTTTCTATTAATTTCAGTGTGTCTGGTTTTATGTGGAGGTCCTTGATCCACTAGGAGTTGATCTAAGTACAAGGAGATAAGAGTGGGTCAATTTGCATTCTTCTGCATGTTGACCTCCAGTTGAACCAGCACCATTTGTTGAAAAGGCTATCTTTTCCCACTGGATGTTTGTAGCTCCTTTATCAAAGATCAAGTGACCATAAGTCTGTGGATTTATTTCTGGGTCTTCAATTCTTTTCCATTGATCTACTTGCCTGTCGCTGTACCAATACCATGCAGTTTTTAACACAATTGCTCTGTAGTACTGCTTGAGGTCCAGGATATTGATCCCCCCAGAAGTCCTTTTATTGTTGAGAATAGTTTTAGTTATCCTGGGTTTTTTGTTACTCCAGATGAATTTGAGCCAGTCAGAATGGCTAAGATTAAAAACTCAAGAGACAAGGAAAGCGAGGATGTGGAGAAAGAGAAACACTCCTCCACTGTTGGTGGTATTGCAAAATGGTACAACTGCTCTGGAAATCAGTCTGGCAGTTCCTCAGAAAATTGGGCATGGCACTTCCAGAAGACCCTGTCATACGACTCCTGGGCATATACCCAGAGGATTCCCCTGCGTGCAATAAAGACACATGCTCCACTATATTCATAGCAGCCTTATTTATTATAGCCAGAAGTTGAAAGGAGCCTAGATGTCCCTCAAAGGAGGAATTGATACAGAAAATGTGGTATATTTATACAACGGAATACTATTCAGCAATGAAAATTAATGAATTCATGCAATTTTTAGGCAAATGGTTGGATCTGGAAAATATCATCCTAAGTGACTTAACCCAATTACAAAAGAATACACATGAAATGCAATCACTGATAAGTGGATATTAATGAGCCCAGAAGCTCTGAATACTCAAGGCACAATTAGCAAATCAAAAGATTCCCAAGAAGAAGGAAGGAGAGGACCCTGGAACTGAAAAGACTGGATCCAGTTTTGTAGGAGAGTACCAGAACAGAGAAATGGTGAGGGGGGCGATTGGGAATGGACCGGGGGAAGAGGACTTATGGGATATATGGTGAGGGGGAAACTGGGAAAGGGGAAAGCCTTTGGAATGTAAACAAAGAATACAGAAAATCAAAATAAAAAAGTAATAAAAAAGAAAAGAAAAGAAACCTTCAAGTTTTGTAGTTGAAAACTACATGGAAGCATAACCAGGTCTGCTTGCCCCACCCATCTCCCTTCTCTTCAATTGACCACCTTTTTAAATTTTATCTTTTTGGAGGGGGAGCTCATGGATAAGTAGTTGCCTTCCATATTTCCATTTAAGTTCCATTGACGTGCTTGTGCCTGGGACCACATGGAGTCAGTTAATATTTTCTTCATATTAATTGCAAATCAACTTAAGCCATGAATTAATGCTGTCTTAAATTTTTGGCTTGGTTAGAAAGCTTATATGCCCTTGTTTTACAAGTGATCTACTGATGTTGAAAATCCACTTCTGTTAAAAATCACATTCATGCATGTTTTGGGTCCTCACGGACCATTAGGTAGACATTGTGCCCATGTTACTTTCTCAGCTGAGATAAAAAAGAACTCCATAAAAGGCATTATCATTGACCTTAATATAAAAAGGGACACGCTGGGTAACTGTGGAATCAGGAAAGAGTTTTTCACTTCATTAGCTTTTCTTCTTTCTAGTAGTCTCTGAAAATGTGCAGAGCATAGCTGGGAAACTTCATCCCTCTATGGAGAGATACAAAACTCCAGGCTCCTGCTGCTTGCTCTTCATTGTTTCTTTAGCAGATCAGTAAAGAAAAAAAAGAGGTTAAAGCTGCAACTGTGGCTACAGCTACAGCTACAGCTACAGCTACAGCTACAGCTACAGCTACAGTTACAGTTACAGCTACAGCTACAGCTACAGCTACAGTTACAGCTACAGCTACAGGTACAGCTACAGTTACAGTTACAGCTACAGCTACAGCTACAGCTACAGTTACAGTTACAGCTACAGCTACAGTTACAGTTACAGCTACAGCTACAGCTACAGCTACAGCTACAGCTACAGTTACAGTTACAGCTACAGCTACAGCTACAGCTACAGCTACAGCTACAGCTACAGCTACAGCTACAGCTACAGCTACAGGTACAGCTACAGGTACAGCTACAGCTACAGGTATAGCCAAAGGTACAGCTACAGCTACAGCTACAGCTATAGCTACAGTTACAGTTACAGATACAGATACAGATACAGCTACAGCTATAGCTACAGTTACAGTTACAGCTACAGCTACAGCTACAGTTACAGCTACAGCTACAGCTATAGCTACAGTTACAGTTACAGCTACAGGTACAGCTACAGGTACTGCTACAGCTACAGGTACTGCTACAGCTACAGGTATAGCCAAAGGTACAGCTACAGCTACAGCTACAGCTACAGTTAGAGTTACAGCTACAGCTATAGCTACAGTTACAGTTACAGCTACAGGTACAGCTACAGGTACTGCTATAGCTACAGCTACAGCTACAGTTACAGCTACAGTTGTAGCCAAAGGTACAGCTACAGCTACAGGTACAGCTACAGCCACAGCTACAGACATAGCTATAGACACAGCTACAGACACAGCTACAGCTATAGCTACAGCTACAGCTACTGCTACAGGTACTGCTACAGGCTACAGCTGCAGCTATAGCTAAGAGTTCATGATTGACCTTGAGAATAGGAATCATTTTCAATCCAACCAGATTCTGGGGAATTGATTTGGCGGATTCTAGAATTCTCTACTATAGTACAATCACTCAGGAAAATGGTTTTCCAGGAGAATGACTTTAATTTGTGCCCTGGATGATCAGGCTGAAGAATAATATGAGGCATGGAGAATCCAAACCATCTAAGGCTAAAATGATAAAGCACAAAATCAGAGAAAGTTGGAACCTCTTCTGTGAAACTGTTACATAGTTTCCCAAACTTCTTTGCTCATTTTGGTATGATTACATCAGATTTTAAAAGCAATTTTGGGGAGCTATAAGCATCATTAGAGCCATTTTCCTCGTGTTTAAAGTTTATGAATATTGTAAAATCATAGGTGTCTCTGTAAAATGTGAAGAGCACCAAGGAACTACAACAACAGAGTGCCTATTTTTAAAGGGAGGAAGAAAGACTCTTCACAATTACTTCATATTCAGTACTTGGTAAACACCTGGCATTTCGGGCAGGTCTACATGTGGAGATTTAGACAAAGCTGCTGAGAATCACGGGAAGCAAAGAACCAAATACCCTAGCAAACAGCATATCATTTCAAATGCAGCTTTGAACACTTAGATTTGGCTTTAGAGTCCAGGATACAAGAAAGTGGTTATGGAATCTTACTCCATGACTAAAGAAAGTTTCTGAGGCCAGGCATGTGTCAGTTATGCATGAAGCTGGGGAGGTGAAGCCTGGATTGCATTGGAAACTTCAAAATTTCGGAGATTCCAAAATCATGGGATATCTGCCAAGGAAAGCTACTAACAGAAGATGGAACCAACCCACAAGAAAAAAACATGTATTGCAGTTAATACAATTGAAAGAAGTTGAAGATATGAGGAGTGCTTTGTCATCAGGCATAGAGATGCAGAGTTTGGAGTTTTGGTCTTGGTTAGAAACTGTGTTTCCTCACTGTGCTCCCTTTCCTCTTTTTTTGGAACTGTAATGCATATTTTGTGCCATTGGCAGTATATGATCTATATTTTGATTTTACAGGGGGTTACGGTTAATCGATTATATAAGTCTCAGAAGAGACTTTATACACTGTTGAGACTCTTATAGACTATGGGAACTTTAGAAGTTGAACTAAATCCAATTTTATATTACGATGTGGCTACCAGACTATGGGTCAGGGAGATGCTTGTAGTGTTTTCAATGAAATGGTCTCCATAGCTTCATATGGAAGAACTATATTAGGAGGTGTGACCTTGTAAGAATAGGTGTAGCATTTTGGGAGGAAGTATGTCCCTGGGATTAGGTTTTGAGATTTCAGATGCTCATCAAGTCCAGTATCACCCTCTTTTCTTTCTGCCTGTCAATCAAGATATATACTTCTCAGCTACCTCTCCAGTACCATGTCTGCCTGCATGCTGCCATAATGATAACAAAGTAAACCTTTAATTTGTAAGACCGTCCCGATGAAATGTTTGCCTTCATAGGTGTCACCTTGGTCACGGCATCTCTTCACAACAATAAAAAACTATTTCTAAAAAAAGGGCAAGTAACTAGAAATAACTGGAGGTCACATGTGACTTTGAAGGAAAAAGTACATGAATAGTGATTATTTCAGAGAAAGTTTTTGTTTTGATGGTCAAACATCCATAGAAAAAAGATAATTTTAGAATAAAATAAAATTACAAATATAAAAAATATAACTTTTAGATTTGCTTATAGTGGAAAATAGGAAGAAAGAGCTAAAGGGAAACAAAGTCCAGTTTTTGCTTATCCTTACCCTCTTCTTCGCTCTAAATGCTATATGATCTTTTCTTTCTGTAAATGAAATTTGCACTATTAATAAAGTATCTCATTAAGTGTTTATAGATATTTTATAAACTGGATATTAAAAGCACATTAATTTTACTTAACTGATTTTGAATATTTGTAACCAAATATAATCAAAGTATAAAATTAAGTTGCTGAATATTTAATGGGAGGTATTGTTTTAAAAACCTAAATAGAAGCAAAAATATGATTTCATATAAGACCTATAAGTAAATACCTAATTATTTCAACACTTCACAGCTTACTCCCCATAGATTTTATTGTGCATTTCCCTTTTCTATTACTATAAATGTGTCTGAATGTGTCAAATTTTTCTTAAATGTTTTATAATTTGTAAGGATGTACATGTTCTGAATTTGTCCTCATTTTAAAATGCAATTATTATATTTAGTGTATTCATGACAACTAGCATCATATCAGTAATGGGGAGGATGTTTTGAGAAATTAATTATCTTACTGATTTTATGGAGTTTCATCTGATTCATAACTTCTCTAGATCCATGACAGGATGACTCAAGAGGACGGTGCTGGGAATCACTCTAAAACTAGGAACATTTCTCTGATTGTTTTTCATAATGTAATAATGCCTTCTATGAGCTGCAGGGGAAATCAGGCATGTCAGAATAATGAATGATCCTAAAGTTTTATGGGCAGTTTAACATAAATATCACACACTTCTTATTTTTCTAATCCCAAGCCTCTCTTCCTGTTTTCAACCCTTTTCTCCCTGTTTCATAATCTTGTTTCAGATTTGCCTTTACAATGAAATACTGCAAGGAAAGAGCAGCAAACCTTAAATCAGCCATTTAAATCTCATGAAAGACCCCTACATGGAAAGTGATTCAATTATAAAACATAATTCATAGATGCAAGTTCCTCTTCTAATGATTTATTCTGAGGTTATAACTTAAATAATAAAAATATTAAAGGATATCAATTTTCACCCCTTTTTGGTTATGAAATCTAAATTATAATGGTAAATTGCCTTGTCTCCTTTGTGCTACTGAGTGAATCTGAGAATAAGAGACAAGTCCCCTGTTTGAGATGAGCATATTTATTTCAATGATTTTCCTAATGTCTCTGTACTGGATAAGGCATCTCTCTTGTTCTATAATACGGAAAAGGAGAAAAGCAAACATCTAAAGCTATTAAGATCACTGCACATTTGAAAACACCTGGAAAGTAAAACATTTCCAATACAGGTTAATGCTGCTTAGCCCAGGGTTTAAAGATGCTTTAGTAGGATTAACAAGGGAAAAGCCCATCTGTGTATAGGATGATTTATGCTGAGAACTCTCAACTGGGAAATTCCTGTTGGATTGCTTGAGTGGGTTTTCTCTACAATGTCTGTTGAATGTTTTAATCTCCAGATTTTATGATGTTCCTATCACTATCTCTTACATGGGAGCTGTGTCAGTCAGTTAAGACAGTATCTTAATCATTGTGTATCATGTGCTTCTGTCTGCTACTCACTATTCTCTATCTTCCTTGGTACATGTTGAAGAAACTGATTGATTTACAATCAAAAGCATAGGCATTATGAATTGTTCTCCAGAAAGAACAGTTCCTAAGGCAAATATTTAGTAGGTCTTTTCAGTAAATCTTGTTCAAAAGTATTTCCACTTTGTCTAAGTGCAGGTGTTTGTTGTGAAAGACCCCTGGGTATTTGATAGAGAATAGTATAGACAAACCTGGATCAAGTTTCTTATGTGATCTCTCCTTAGGGATTTGTTCCAGGGTCTTGTAGACATTTGCAGCCCTTGTTAAAAATGCATAGCATTTTCAAATCATCCATGTTCATCCTATGTATTTTAAATTATATATTAGTTATATTTTATTTTATTCATTTTACATTAAATACAACCTAATCCCCATGTGTCATATGCCAGTAGTTATAATGCTAAATTTTTTGCAGAATAACAAAATGGAGAAAAATCTCTTTACATGTCACATTGGCTTTTTTCCCCCAAATCTGTTTGATTCATAGCAAAATCTATAGATGTGAACCTGATGGCAGATCAACAGCATGTGTGAATGCAAGAAGACAAGTATTAGCCCAGAAAAAAACAAAGCAACACCAAGACAATGTTACAGAATTAAAAAAGAGGCCCAGAAAAAATGAATAGAAGAAGACAGGTTCAAAGTTGCAACTTATGATAAAGCAAAGGTTTTTTTTTTAAGTAAATTTTATCATAAATAGTTTCATTGACTTCAACTAATGATCATAGGTACTAGCTCCTGGAGCTTTAAATGTATCATTTGATATATTTTGTTAACTTCGAGAATGTGGGCTGAATATATGAAAATTTCTGTGCATGTATAGCTATTATAAATTAGATTGACATAAGGATACATAGTGTGCAACTTAGAAACAATAACTTTAAAATATTCTTTGCTGTAATTCTATATAAGAGAATTTACTCCTTCAGATACTTCTTATTGATTTTAGCTGAACTCTTGTGTATGTAGCTAAACTACAGTTGTAAATGATAAAGGAATAGAACTTGAACATAAATATTGGCTGGTATTTTCAATTACATAGATAGGGTAAAAGCAAGGCAGTGTGACTTATGTTGCTACTTCATTGCTGTTCAGTGTGGACCGCTTTGTGCTGAATCTGAATCGTGCAAGTGCTTTAGAATGCGGGGAGGGTATTTCCTCTGTTTCATATGCATTTGTAACATACATAGGAGATTCTTATGTTTAAGCTGAATTTAAATGAAATCTTTAGGTTAATTCCTTAAAGTTAGTAGATAAAATTAATAAATCCATGGATTATAATATTCAACAACTGCCATGATGCTAATTGCCTCACAGTGGCAAGATCGAACCAACAAGTTGGTCAGAGGGCAAAGCTGGGGAGAGATCAAGCTCCTTAAACTTTCAATTGCCATAACGATGCAATCACACAACCTATATCATGTGGTAATTCGTTACAATCTAGCAGCTAAAGTAGGCTTTTGGAGTACATTTTTCTTCCCCTACCTCCAAAATACACAGTTCCATATTGTACACTCAAGATTTCATTAAATTTTAAATATATAAATACTGGTTATATTGATTTAACATCCTTTAGACTCAGGATCTTTTCCCTTAGGAAATTCTTTGCTACCTTTTAACCAGAATCTTAACCATAAACTAGGTCATAACATTTACCATCTATTTATCTATCTATCATCTATTTATCTGTAATAATATTCATCCATAAATGTATCCCACTGTTTTTCAGAACCAGCCAAACAACCCTGAGATTCTACCTCACACCAATCTGAATGGGTAAGATCAAAAACACAGATGACAACAGATGCTGGCTAGGATGTAGAGAAAGAGGAACACTCCTCCATTGCTGGTGAGACTGCAAGCTGGACAAACTACTTTGGAAATCAATGTGGTGGTTCCTCAGAAAACTGGACATAGTTCTATCTGAAGACCCAGCTATACCACTACTGGGCATATACCCAAAAGATTCTCCAACATGTAACAAGGGCACATGCTCCACTATGTTCACAGCAGCTTTACATATAATAGTCAGAATCTGGAAATGGTCCAGATTCCTTCAACTGAGGAATGGATACAGCAAATGTGGTACATTTACACAATGGAATACTACTCAGCTATTAAAAATAATGACTTCATGAAATTCACAGACAAATGGATGGAACTGGAAAATATCATCCTGTGTGAAGGAACCCAGACAAAGAAGAACACACATGGTATCGACTCACTGATAAGTAGATGTTAAGCTCAAAAGCTCTGAATACCCATGATACAACCCACAAACTATATGGGGCTTAATAAGAAGGAAAATCAAAGTGTAGATGCTTCAATACTACATAGAATGGGGAACAAAATAATCATGGGAGATAGAGGGAAGAAGGTAACTGTGTGGGAGAGAGGAGGAAGAAGGGGGGAAAGGAGGGGTGGCAGGAGCAGGTTTTGAAAAGGACAGAAGTACAGAGGGACAGGAAATTGAATAGAAACATGTAGCAGTGGGGGATGGGGAACTGGGGGGCAGCCACTAGAAAGTCCCAGACTCCAGGGAAATGAAAAGCTCCCAGGAGCCAATCGCGATGACCTCAGCTAAAATACACAGCAAAGGAGAGACATTACCTGTAGAGACCACCTCCAGTAATAGGTACAACCCCCAGTTGGGAGATATGGCCACCCATGCATCTCAAATGTTTTAACCCAGAAATGTTCCTGTCCAAAAGAAAGACAGGGACAAAAACTGGAACAGAAACTGAAGGAAAGGCCATTTAGAGACCGCCCCACCTAGAGATCCATCCCATCTCTAGATACCAAACCCTGACACTATTGCTGATGCCACGAAGTGTTTGCTGAAAGGAGCCTGATATGGTTGTTTCCTGAGAGTTTCTACCGGCACCTGACCAACACAGATGCAAATACTCTCAGCCAACCTGGGGAACTCAATGGAAGAGCTAGGGGAAGGTCTGAAGGAGCTGAAAGGGATTCAACCCCATAAGAACAATATCAACTAATTGAACCAGCCAGAATTCTCAGGGACTAAACCACCTACCAGAGTATACATGGAGGAAGCCAGGACTCCAGATACATATATAGTAGAGGATGTCCTTATCTGACATCAGTAGAAGGAGAGACAGGCTTAGTGACCCAGAGTAGGGGTATTTAGAGGGGTGAGGCAGGAGTGGGTGAAAGGGTGGTGGAGAAACCTCATAGAGGCAAAGGGGAGGGGAGAGGGGATGGCCTCGTTTTTCTGGAGGAGTAACTTGGAAGGGGGATATCACTTGAAATGTAAACAAATAAAATGATTGCCCCACCTGTGGATCCATCCCATATACAGTCACCAAACCCAGATACTATTGTGGATGCCAACAAATGCTTGCTGACTGGAGCCTGATATAGCTGTCTTCTGTGAGGCTCTGCAAGTTCCTGACAAATACAGAGGTAGGTGCTCTCAGTCAACCATTGCACTGAGCATAAGGTCCCCAACTGCGGAGCTAGAGAAAGGACCGAAGCAATAGAAGGAGCTTGTAGCCCCATAGGAGGAACAACAATATGAATCAAGCAGTACTCCCAGAGCTCCCAATGACTAAACCACCAACCATAGAGTACACATGGAGCCATCCACGGCTCCAGCTACATATATAGCAGAGGATGGCCTTTGTCAGACATCGTTGGGAAGAGAGGCCCTTGGTCCTGTGAAGCGTCCTGGCTCCAGTGTAAGCGAATGCCAGGACAGGGAAGTGGGAGTGGGTGGGTTGTTGAGCAGGGAATGGGATGGGGTGTTTTTGGAGGGGAAACAAAGAACGGGGATTATATTTGAAATGTAAATAAAGAAAATATCTAATACAAAATAAAAAATGAACTAGTTTTCTACCACTGCCTTTCTCTACTTTAGACAGTTTCTGTTACTGTAACGTCCTCTGTTTCTGTCTCTCTGTCTCTCCCTTTTTCTGACTCTACCTCTCTCTGTCTCTCTGACTCTCTTTCTCTGCCCCCTCTCACTCTGTCTCTCCAGTTCTTACTGTTTTTGGAAACATAGTTTGCGGATTAAAGGAGTTCATTAAAGGGCACAGGTGAACTTGTGTTAGTAGACTGGATGATGGTTTATAAACTGGGGGACATTGAAAGGCTATGCTGAGAGGCAGAGCTGGGAACGATGCCTAGGCTTGTGCACAACTCAACTCAACTCTCAAAAATGAGACCTTGGACAGAGAATGTCGGCATGCGACAAGGGCTCCGTGAGACAGCATGTCCATCTGCTCTGCAGACAAGGGGCAGTCACCGACTTTACTACATATACAGGAAACAACCCTACAGCGTCCTGTATCTTACTAACCATCACAGAGTGTGCAGAGACGGAAGAATCAAACTCAGTAGCTTGATTCTCGAGGTGTTACATCTTAGTTGCTTTCGAGGTATCTGAGTCTATTGGTAGAACTTCATGCTCAGCTTAAATAAATTTTTTATTTACTTCGCCACATAATTTCATCGATAAAAACATGCAAGACGTAAGCTTTTAAAATTTACATATAAGGCTTATCTAAAATATAAAGTAAATGTGCATTAATTTTTATGTCAAAATGGAAAAAATACAATTTAAAATACTGTTTGTATTTCTTTTAGATTAAAAATTAAATATGATTATATCACTTTACTTACCTGCCATTAAATATGATTATTTCACCTTGTTTACTTGTCTTTTCTCCAACCCTTCCCATGTGTTCATTCTCTCTTGTTAATGAACTCTTTATTGTTATTATTCTTGCATGTATATAAACATAAATGTGTACATAAAAGTAAGAGTGTCTGTTTACTGTGACTTGGATATTTTAAACTGGCCAAAGGTTTCTACTGAAATATGAGCAGATACTATTGAAGTATTTAAAACATTGTGTCTCATATACACAGAAAAATTTATTGGTAACACACAGACCTACTTATGGAAGTTATAAGCCACCAAGGAATACATAAGCTTTGTTTCAGAAAATGTAGCTGCGTAGATCAAATGGTAAGTAAATTAAGGCCATTAAATTTGTTGCTATATGTTAGCACTTAAAGGTGGGACCCTGAACTAAAGTTAAATAAAATGACAACATTGAATGTTTTTAGAAAAATTCAATTGTTTTCTGCTATGGCTTTTACCAATGATATTTCTAGCTTTAGTGCCTCTTTTGCTGATAATTAGCACATTTAAATGAGTACATCAGCAAAATTTAAAGTAGCTATAGTTGTGGATGGCTGGAGCCCTTTGGAATTGCTGAAGTTAGAAATATTGAATTCAAGAATGTCAAGGTTCTCAGATAATATTCATTACAAGGTTACCATTGGAAAAAGGACACTGTTTTTCTGTGATATAGGAAAATTGAACTTTCTTTGCTATTAGTTAATCAAAATGTGAAAACGAATGTGGCTCTTGTGGAAATCCTGTGCAACCACTCTTGATCAAATAAAATTTTTTCTATTATAAATTACTTGTAAGCATGTTTAGTTTTAAATTCAGTCATAATAAATTCATAGGATTTGTGCCTGAATAAAATCAAGAAGATATTTTAGATGCTCACAAAACAGAAGTAAACTTTGATTTAGTAAACACACTTTCATCTGTCTCTTGGAACACAGACTATTTTTTTTTAAATAATTCTTAAACTAGGATTACAGCCATTAAAATTATTTTGTTTCATAGCTTTTTTCAGTCCAAAATATGTTTTCTGTATCACCTCAAAGTTAACCTTTAAAATGTACTTTTGTTCACATTTTGCCATGTATACCAGTCCAGAACAACAGTTCTTTTCTGCCTTTTAGGTACTTTTCAACATGGTTTTATTTTTGCGAGCATAAAATATGGTCTTAGGAAACATACATTTTAAGGTCTCCTGGGCTCAAAGAGCTGATGTCCTGACAAAGGTCTGTGATTGTTGTTCAGATTTCAACATACGAAATGCAAGCATTCTCAAGTCAAGGTTACAGTGATTTTTTTTTTTTCAGAACATTAAATGACAGCATTACATGAAGCAAGCCGGGAGAATGAGCGTAGTACTGGGTCCTACGGAAGTCACCTCAGAAGTGAGGATTTCCCTCATCTACCTGTGACTCCCCCTTTTGGGCACCAAGTCCTTTTGGTGTGTTATTTGCTTATTTCCAGTCATGAACCTTCATCACTGAAACTCATTTCCGCAGCTGTTTCATAACAAGAGTTTCTGAATTGCATGTTTTCTTCTTCCTGGAAATTTTATTGCAGACAATCTCTGATTTTAATTAGATGTTGTTCCCCCTTTTATTTATATTTTTTTCCATTCAAAGGAAGAAATTGCAATTATCGTGTCTGTGTGAGGGGATTTCTTTCTCAACCGCGGCATTTAGATGTTAAAAAGAAATGACATGTTTGTCTGAAATGAAATATTTCTTGTGTTATACGTAGTTCACGCTTATAAGAGGAAAATATAATTAAACCGATATTGCTTTCCTCAGAATGATGTAGTTTACACTTATCTATCCCCCTTTCATCTCACAGTAGACTGGGATGCATTGAGTAACATATATTTAAATTTCATATGTTTAGATTAAAAGATACTCATAAGCCAGTGCAGTGTTTTAGAACTAAGACAAAGCTATGAAATCAGATCTTAACATCTTCATTCTTGGTTTAGCTTCCAAGACGCTTGGTGACTATATTAGTTAATTTCATGGAAGGAAGCAGCTTAGGTAAGAATGATTTGGGTTTGGTGGTAGGGTCTTAGACTTTGGTGCACTTGCTTGCAGCTGATCACTTGAGAACATACAGAGCAATCAGAAACAGGACAGAAAGAAGAATTGGACTGTATCCTCAGGCGAACACCCATCAGCAACTGGCTTCCTCCAGTGTGGCTCCACCTCCCAAAGCTTTCTCACCAGCTAGGGAAGAAGTTTTCAAATACATGAGCCTATCAGAGACATTTTGCACACAAATCAAGGCCGTAAGTTTCAAATATTGGCATTTTTTGTATGTAATTAATATAATGGAAATGTTTTGACTAAATTATCAAAGAAATAAAACAAAATAGTAAATATGAGGGCCTGAATTTAAGACATAATATTTTTAAAGATAATTCCTTCATCTCTAGAATTTTCTTCTATTTTAAAGGAAATAATATATCTAATACCATCTGTGATTAGAAAATACTTGATATATACAATTGTACCTTAGTTTCACCAATTTGTCTTTGGAATGTATTCTCATCTCTTTTGATTCATTCTATACAACATCTTCTATATTTTTTCAGAGAAACATTATTCCTTACTGTTTTTATTCCTCACTTGATTTACTCATCCTCTCTGCTTGGCTTCTGACTCTGTCCTTGGAAAGCCAGTTTAATGTCATTTGCTGTATCTTTACAAACAGATTTTTTTCTTGTGTTTTTCAAACTTCAGTACTTGTCCTCCAATTTCATTCTTCAAAATTTCCATAGAGAACAATGAGTAACCACAGGGGCAGCTATGATTCTTATCAATATATGCAACCTGAAGAGATGTCAAGAAAATGCATAATACTGTGCTAATCTAGAAGCGTCATGGAACTGGAACATGAAATCTAAAAGCTACCAATTGCTGTGACCATGAGAGTGCTATCCAGCATGGGAAATCTCAGCCCAGTTAGTCCATTCTCAGAAGCATTACTGAGAATCTTCTAATTCAATTACATGAGCTGCCATGCAATACATACATCTATACTAGAGCTTCTCAACTTTTCTAGTGATGTGACCCTTTAATCCAGTCTGCCATGTTCTAGTGACAACCCTCCACAACTGTAAAATTGTTTTGTTTCTACTTCCTAACAGTGATTTGCTACTGTTATTCATCATAATATTAACATTTTTGAAGACAGAAGTTTGCCAAAGAGGCTGCGACTCACAGGTTGTAAACTGCTGTTCTATACATTAGAAAACATTTTTTTTTACAAAATTGTTAATTACTGCTGTGGCTACCCTCCAAAACTCAATCTCCATTATGAAAGCACAACAGGTTTATGTAAACACTTGCTGCCTCAGCTGAAAATCAGATCACCCAGGTTCTCTTTGAGTTAAGCAGGATTAAGTGTTCTTGTGATACAACGAGATGTAATGAAAATTGGTTGTGCAAGCATCGAATGGGCTGCTTTAAAAAACAATGTTTTTTTTAAAGCCGTGTGTTCCCTATTTTCTGGAGTCAGGAAATAAGGGCATTGACTGAATAAGAATAGCTAACTTGTACCATGAAGTGGGAGCTGTTAAAATTAATGTAACAACCAGAAGAAGTTGTGTTTCCACTCAGTTGTGGAATTACTAAATCAGGACAAGACTATTCTTGCTTCAGAAGAAATAAGTGAAATGCTTTATTGGGAGGCCATTGCTTATTTTTAGTTTTCTGTGACTTACACATAAACTTAAAGATGCCACTTTTTACAGCAGGAAAGAAATGAGACTTTGATGTTATTTTGCTTTGAGATATGTTGCAATGATCTATCTTGAACTTTTGGGTTGGTTTTCTGCATTTATGTCAGTATAGCGGGAACTCTGTATACTACCCTGTGCTGAAAGGATTTTTCAGCACTAGTTTTTATAAACAGAATGCTGACATTGGCTCTTTCCCTTTATCCCTCATTGTCTTCTCCCAATTCTGACATAAGTCCTTGTTCTCTTCTTCCCATTCTTCTTCTTTCACCTCCTTTTCCTCTTCCCTCCCCTCCTTTTCTTCTTCCTCCCCTTCTCTTTCCTCTTCTTCATCTGATTCTGATTCTCTTTGTCTTTCATCTCTCCAGAGGCATTAAAATAATCCTTGCTACCTCTTTGGTCTTTAATGACATCCTGCAATCAATTACCAAATGCTATTTGTTTGACCCTTAAAATATTTGTAATTGCCCCCAATTCTTCATCCTATTTTTATATTGCTCTATCTCAGGACTTTGTATGATCCTTAACAGCTCCACATGGTACTGTAATCTTTCTCCTCAATTCTATGTGCTCGGAACTCTTCACTACTTTGCAGAAATGAAACATGAAAAGTAGACACAATATTTTACTATTTCAAATCAATTTTTCATCATGCTTAGCAATAGTGATACTCTTTTCCCATGAGACATGTGGTCTATGATAGCCTGTATGTGTTTTAGTATAGATATTGAAGTTTATGAGATAGGACACTGGCCACCCTCTCATCCTGCATCCCACATATGAGAATGGGAGTTGTTCACTGTATCTAGTTCTTAAAGCAAACATGACTTTACATCTTCTTGCTCTATGTTCCCTAACCTTAACTTGCTTTATTTTGGTATATTATGTTTTTTTTTCTAAGACAAAAATAATTTTTATTACTTTCATAAAGCTGATTTTTGAATTTATTGTAGGAGGAGTAAGTCAGCATATCCTGACTGGTGACCCTATGATGGCCCACACATGTGCAACAGCTGTATTCACATTTTATAACTTTAAGATCTGCCTAGCGCAGAAGAACACACATGGTATGTACTCACTGATAAGTGGATATTAGGAAGGAGCTCAGAATAGCCATGATACAACTTACAGGCCAGGTCAAGGAGAAGGAAGGTGTGGATGTCTCAGTACTACTTAGAGGGGGGAACAAAATGACCTCATTATATTTTAAATAGTCACAGCATCCAGTCTTACAGATGTTACTCAGTGCTTGTTATAGAAAAGAGGCTTTGCCTGTTCAACTTTTAATTTCAGCATATATATTTAGAAATTATAGAAATATTAGTTTTTTCTAGAGTTTATGTAGCAGAAGCATAAACTTAAATACTGAAGATTTAATATTATTTTTATTGCTGTATTAGTTCTTGATCAGAAATAGAACTTACAAAAAGCTTTAGATTCTCTGTGTGGTGTTTTGGGTTTTTGTTTGTTTATTTTTTGAGTTTTTCCCCCCTTAGCCTAATAGCCTTTAACATTTGCTTCCTTTTATGACCTAGGAAACAAATTATTAAATTTCAATAAAGGAGAGTAATATATTAAGGTTATTCAATAACTTCTTATTCTTCCATTCTGACATTTTACAATTTTTAAAGAAATTCACAAATATGATTAGCTTTTGCATTATGTACATGTGGGTGATGTACAGGGTCCTCTGTAAGAGCAGCAAATGGTCTTAACAACTAAGCCATCTCTTAAGTGCCTGAATATTGAATTTTTAAAATTCCACATAATATAATCGAAGATATCTGTCTTACTATCTCATTCTTTTTGTCTTTATTATCCAACTGTAAATACTTATCATGCCTGATTGACTAACTGCAGATCATTTTCATATCACAATCTGAAAATCACTAACTACTAACAAAGCTACATTGGAAAATTGCTTTCTTTCTTCTTCCTTATGCCTCAGAGCTCCTTACAGATACAGTGATACACCGTGTGTATCACAGTGCCAGAGGTAATGCTGAAGAATTTCTTGGACTCATAATGCTATGTGTTTAAAACATTGCAGGAATGCTTTTGGAGAAAGGAACTAAAAAAATACCAATAAATTGGGAGAATAAACAGAAGTAGGTAACACTGAAATGACATGAAATGCAAAGTAGAAGAAGATAGAATGGTTTATGGCCCAGAACTCACCAATAATAAACAAGGATGCTACCCATGTTTAGCAGTATGAGAGAAGAGATATGAGAGAAGAGATTTGCCAAGAGCTAAGAACATCAAGGACTATCTGGCTTTGCTTAAAGTTAGATAATGTTTGCTGAAGCAGTTGAGCATAATGACAAATCCCTGATGGTTCAAATTCCAGAAGTGTCAGGTATAGGCATTCAGTTATTATATGAAAATATGTCACAAGGTTGGACAAAGGATAAATATAAGCTTAGAGTCCAAAGGACAAGAGATTACTGTGGCTGGTGTGACCAAGGCTAAAAGCTTACCACTAATTTTCCATAGCATGTGCCTTGTGATGTTGAAGGGGAAAGAGGTGATTATAACCTCAACAAGGATCATGCAAAAAAAAAGTTGGGTCTCCAAGGCAAGAACAGAGAGGAGTCTCCTTTATATAACAACCTAGCTTCTGTTGTAAGAAATGATCATATCTCCCTGTTGTAAGGCTGGTCTTGCTGAAGGCAGGGATCTCCTGCTCCACTGCTGCTGGGCACTTTGTCTTTATGTCCAGCACCTCCCGGGGTCAATAATAGCAGCTGCTGCAATGCACTGCACACTTATACATGTGGAAATTCCAAGTGACCCTCTTAGTTCTTCCAGTAGCATTCTGTAGGTTCAGACTTCATTCCTCTACTCATCCTTATTACCACTCTAGAAACTTTCCATTATTTTCTTTTAAAAACCTGTTATATATGCTTGTGTGCACAAAGTCCTGGTTTCCATTTCTAGGACCACATAAACAAGGCATGATTATGTACATCTGTAATCACAGCACTTGGGAGGTGGAGACATAAAGATTAGAAGCTAAATCTATAACCTCAGCTATATAGTGATTTCAGTCAGAAGGGACAACTTGAGAACTTGTCTGAAAAGAGAACAAGCAAGCCAGTGGTCAGTGTATATTTGCCTTCCTTTCATGCCTCTTTACCAGTCTCTTTTATTTTTATTTTTTATTGGATATTTTATTTATTGGATATTTTTATTTTTATTTCAAATGTTATCCCCTTTCCTGGTCTCCACCGACATACCGGAAAGCCCCTATCCCATCCCCCATACCCCTGCCTCTATGAGGGTATTCTGCTACCCACCTACCCACTCCCACCTCCCTGCCTTTGAATTCCCCTACACTGGGTCATCCATCTAGCCTTCACAGGACCAAGGGCCTCTCCTCCCACTGATGCCTGTCAAGGCCATCCTCTGCTATGTGTGCGACTGGAGTCATGGGTCCCTCCATGTGTACTCACTGGTTGGTGGCTTAGTTCTTGGGAGCTCTGGTGGGGTCTGTTTGGTTGATATTGTTGTTCTTACTATAGGGTTTCAAATCCCTTCAGTTCCTTCAGTCCTTTCTCTAACTCCTCCATTGGGGACCCCATGTTCTGTGTAATGGTTGGTTAAGAGTATCCACCTCTGTATTTGTCAGGCTTTATCAAAGTCTCTCAGGAGACAGCTATATCAGATTCCTGTCAGCAAATACTTCCTGGCATCCACAGTAGTGTCTGGGTTTGGGCACTGTAAATGGGATGCATCCCAAGGTGAGGCAGTCTCTGGTTAGCCTTTCCTTCAGTTTCTACTCGATACTTTGTCTCCATATTTGCTCCAGTGAGTATTTTGTTCCACTTTCTAAGAAGGACCAAAACACTGACACTTTGGACTTTCTTGTTCTTGAGCTTCATGTGGTCTATGGATTGTACCTTGGGTATTCTGAGCTTTTGGTCTAATATCCACTTATCAGTGAATGCATATCATGTGTGTTCATTTGTGATTGGGTTACCTCATTCAGGAAGATATTTTCTCGTTCCATCCACTTGCTTGCAAATTTCATGAATACATTGTTTTTAATGGCTAAGTAGTACTCCATTGTGTAAATGTACCACATTTTCTGTATCTATTCCTCTTTTGAAGGACATCTGGGTTCTTTCCAGCTTCTGGATATTATAAATAAGGCTGCTGTGAACATAGTGAAGCATGTGTCCTTGTTATATGTTGGAGCATGTTTTGGGTATTTGCCCAGGAGTGATATAGCTGGGTCCTCAAGTAGTACTATATCCATCTTTCTGAGGAACTACCAGATTGATTTCCAGAGTGGTTGTGCTAGCTTGCAATCTGGCCAAAAATGGAGGAGTGTTCCTCTTTCTCCACATTCTCACCAGCATCTGCTGTCACCCAAGTTTTTGAGCTTGCCATTCTGATTGGTGTGAGGCAGAAATTCAGGGTGGTTTGGATTTTCATTTCCCTGAGAAGTAAGGACATTGAACATTTCTTTAGATGCTTCTTGGCCATTCAATATTCCTCAGTTGAAAATTCTTTGTTTAGTTCTCTAACCCTTTTTAATAGGGTTATTTGATTCTATGGAGTCTAACTTCTTGAGTTCTTTGTATATATTGGATACTAGCCCTCTATGGGATGTAGAATTGGTAAATATCTAGTCCCAATCTGTTAATTGCCATTTCATCCTATTGTCAGTGTCCTTTGCCTTACAGAAGCTTTTCAATTTTATGGTCCCATTTGTTGCTTCTTGATTTTAGAGCATAAGCCATTGGTATTCTCTTCAGGAAATTTTCCCCACTGTTCAAAGCTCTTCCCCCATTTTCACCTTCATAGGTTTCAGTGTAGTTTCAGGTATCTGGTTTTATGTGGAGGTCCTTGATCCACTTGGACTTGAGCTTTTTTACAAGGAGATGATTCCCCTGCATACAATAAATGCACATGCTCCACTATGTTCATAGCAGTCTTATTTATAATAGCCAGAATTTGGAAGGAGCCCAGATATCCCTCAAAGGAGGAATGGATATAGAAAATGTGGTATATTTATACATTGGAATACTACTCAGCAATTAAAAACAATGAATTCATGCAATTTGTAGTCAAATATCATCTAAGTGAGCTAACCCAATCACAAAAGAATACACATGAAATGCAATCACTGATAAGTGGATATTAATAAGCCCAGAAGCTCTGAATACTCAAAGCACAATTAGCAAGTCAAAAGATTCCCAAGAAGAAGGAAGGAGAGGACCCTGGAACTGAAAAGACTGGAGCCAGTTTGTTCTGGAGAGTACCAGAACAGAGAAATGGTGGGTGATGGGAGAATAGGCGGCGGGGGGGGGAGAGGACTTATGGGACATATGGTGAGGGGGGAACTGGGAAAGGGGAAAGCCTTTGGAATGTAAACAAAGAATATAGAAAAAAAAGAATGGGTTGATTTTCTTTCTTCTACATGTTGACCTCCAGTTGAACCATCACCATTTGTTGAAAATGCTGTAATTTTCCCACTGGATGTTTTTAGCTCCTTTGTCAAAGATCAAGTGACCATAGGTGTGTGGGTTCATTTCTGGGCCTTCAATTCTATTCCATTGACCTTCCTGCCCCGATGTACCAATAGCATATAGTTTTTATCACTATTACTCTGTAGTACAGCTTGAGGTCAGGGACAATAATTCCCTCAGAAGTTCTTTTATTGTTGAGAATCAGTTCTGGTTTCTCTTTTCTCCATGTGGTATACACACACACACACACACACACACACACACACACATACACACACACATTTTGAATGGTGTAAATCTGCTTTAGGGATGTCTTTTGTTAAGGAGAAAAATATCTTTTGCATTCCAGGAAGGAAAATAACCAAATATCAGCATGTCAATGCCTTGTTGTATGTTGTTGCAACAAAATATATCTAGAAGGCAAATAAATAAACATGATATGTTTTATTACATAAAGCATTAAAATGTATTAAAATTACACAAAATAAACAATGAAATAAAATAATTAATTATTAATTATGCAGTTTTTATCAAATGACTATTATTTGTAAAGATATTTTTATACATTAGTATGATAAACATTGAACCACTGTAATGAAAATAGAGAGGATAAGAGAAAGAATATTAAGTTACCAGAACAAGGAAGAATAAAATATTCATACCATATAAATAAATCTAAGGATGCGTGAGTCTCATTAGTTTGTGCTCTATTGAAATTAGGATAGGTTACTATAGCTATGAAACAATGTCTTCCAGTTTTTCAGAATGTTATAAAGGGGTAACAAAGATACAAATAAATCTAAATAAAAATGAAACAAGGAAGAATAAAAAATTCATATCATATAAATACATTTAAGGATGTGTGAGTCTCACTGGTTTGTGCTCTATTGAAATTAGGATAGGTTACCATAACTATAAAACAATGTCTTCCAGTTTTTCAGAATGTTTCAAAGGGGTAACAAAGAAAGCTAAATAACAGTGAAACATTGTAGCGGATGAAGGATGACGGTCTTTATATATTATTGGTGAAATGTAGTTTTTTATAGTACATATTTTTTAACCTTTTAAATATGGAAGAAAGCTAAATATTATAGTATTTTAATAATATCCATTCCATAATTATTTTTATTTATGTACTTATACATATTCATTATGGATTAGGTACACTTTGAACCCTCGATATTAAAGAGAGTTTGAAGCCCAACTACTTCATGCTGTTTTTATGGGTGATCTTCATGGCCCAATATCAACTAAAGTTACAAGCTGAAAACACAAAACATGGGATAAACTTGTTAAATGTACATCCTAAAGAGTTAAATAGCTCTTTGCATATGAGAAAATTGTGAATGTAGCTGAAAATATAGAAAGAAGTATCCTTAAGACACATTGACCGCTATGCCTTTAGTTTCACAGGATCGTGTTCTGAAGGGGAAGATATTGTGTAGTCTTTCTTACTAATTGAATTTTTATCACTTCTTTGTAATCTCTCATATCTCAAAGTGAATAAAAATAAACCAGAGAACTGTAAATTTCATATTTATTACATGAGCCCGATTTTTTAAATCATAGTTCTAGAATGATTGAATTCAAAAACAATAACTTGTATCATGTTAATAGTTAAGTGGTTATTTCAAAAATCCTTTTTTATTCTGTGTCTCCTGGCTAGAAATGAGGAAGTAGTATTCCTGGTCTCTCAAGAATTTGTTGCCAATTTACAAAAGAAGCAGTGCCATACAAATCCCAGGTGTACCATAGTTTCTCAAAGGTATCACACACTGAATAATGCTCACTGTGTTCATTATGAAACATGCTAGGAACACTATTTCTATAGCTTTGATATTCCCTCCCTTAATTTTAATTAAGTGACTACTTACTATCTCAATATTTTGTCAGCATTTCTGGATCCTTTATTCGAACTTAATGGAATTAATTTTTAATTTATAATTTTTAATTGTGAAATGAAAAAACAAAACTGTAAAGGAAAAGAAAACCTATGGTAAAGTCCTCAGCTCTGAAATCATATACCCACAAAGAGGGAAAATGGACTCAATGGATTGCATTTACATATTTAGATGTTTGTATTTACATAGCAATAATAATCAAATGAAAAGAAGTCATAAATTTAAAAGGGAATGGATGGGATAGGGTTCAAAGGAAAGATCATGGAAGGGGCTGCAGAGTGAAATGGTAAGGTTAGGTAAATGTTCTAATTATGTTTTAATAAAAAGATTAAAATAAAAAGAAATTAAATCATGATTATTTCTACAAAGTAAAAATGGTTGAATCTGCAGACATTTATTAAGATGTGTTGACTCTGAGCATTGAAGCGTACTGTGGGTTCTCATAGGCTAATCCACTTGAAGATGTGGTGTGATAAAAATTCTAAGCACCCAAATAAAAGTGTTATATTCTCAAAAGGATCCTTTCTGTCTTTCTTGAGAATTTTACAAAGGTCTGGGGAGGTTTCCATACATGTACTGCTGCCAGTATCATAGAGAATTTAATGAAATAAGGGATTCAAAACTTTACACACAGGCCGTATCTGTACAAAGCTAATCCAGGTGATAGATAAATTTGAGCTAGAGAAAGCAGTAATGTAATGATGGACAGATGTCAAGAGATCATCTGTTGTCTCATTCATTGCTGTAAAACCATTATTTTTTAAGATCAGTGATACAATATGCCCATGTCAGTGATATTAGACTTCATTATTGTAGGACTAACTTTTGTGAATATCAGCTCATTCACCCAATTTCAGGTACATTAAATACTGTTTTGTTTTGTTTTGTTTTGTTTTTGTAAGCTGGAGAGATTGCTCAACAGATAAAAGGGTGTGCTGCTCTGGCAGAGGAACTGGGTCCACTCCTCAGCACCCACATCAAATGGGTCACAATAGCCCAGCTGTAAGGACAGTTTCATATAATCAGATGCCTTCTGACCTCCGAGGGTACATGCATATTCATGATGCATATAAATACATTTAGGCACACATGTATGGACTAAATAAATAATAGATCTCAAATAGTGTGGATTTATCTTTAAGAACAATCATTAATATGTCTGTTATAAGCTGGCATTGGTTTGTCTTATAAGATAAAAAAAGAGGTGCTGGGCTTCAGGAGTGTTTCACTTCTTGGGTTAGAAGTGAGATCTCCACTTTCGTTCCAATTACTGCCAGAAGCAGACCTGTTAGGAGCACACAGGGCCAAGGAACAGTGGAGCAGCTAGGACAG
The DNA here is from genome assembly GCA_964023405.1 of Apodemus agrarius. NCBI lineage: Eukaryota > Metazoa > Chordata > Mammalia > Rodentia > Muridae > Apodemus > Apodemus agrarius. The sequence goes on along the minus strand of OZ030007.1, from coordinate 98,156,420 downwards.
GAAGCTTCTGGTAGCCAACCTTCTGGTAGCCATCTGCACACTGGATCAGGGGATTCTCCACAGCAGTCTGTGCACAGGTCCCTTCAGGGGAGAGTTGGGTTCCTGGGAGTGCTGGCATGGGCTTACAGGCTCATATGGAGTGACAAGATCCAGCCAGAGACAGCAAGCCCAACTAATACCAGAAATAACCAGATAGCAAATGGCAAGCACAAGAGCCCTACCAATCAAAACCACAGCTATTTGGCATAATCAGAACCCAGTTCTCCCACCACAGCAAGTCCCAGATACCCCAACACACTGGAAAAGCAAAATTGCATCTCATGGTGCTAATAGAGGACATTAAGAAGGACATAAATAACTCCCTTAAAGAAATACAGGAGAACACAGGTAAACAGGTTGAAGCCCTTAAAGAGGAAACACCAAAGTCACTTAAAGATTAATAGGAAAGCACAACCAAACAGGTGAAGAAATTGAACAAAACCATCTAGGATCTAAAAATGGAAGTTGAAACAATAAAAAAAATCAGAAAGGGAGACAACTCTGGAGATAGGAAACCAAGAAGATATCAGGAGTCATAGATGCAAGAATTACCAACAAATACAAGAAATAGAAGAAAGAATCTCAGGTGCAGAAGATACCATAGAAACATTGACACAACAGTCAAAGAAAATACAAAAGGCAAAAGGCTCCTGACACAAAACATCAAGGAAATCCAGGACACAATGAGAAGACCAACTCTAAGGATAATGGGTATAGAAAAGAACAAAGACTCTTAACATAAAGGGCCAGTAAATATCTTCAACAAAATTATAGAGGAAAACTTGCCTAACCTAAAGAAAGAAATACCCATGGACATACGTGAAGCCTACAGAACTCCAAATAGACTGGACTAGAACAGAAATTTCTCCTGTCACATAATAATTAACACACCAAATACACAAAACAAAAAAAGGATACTAAAAGCAGAAAGACAAAAAGGTCAAGTAACATATAAAGGTAGACCTATCAGAATTACACCATACTTCTTGCCAGAGACTATAAAAACCACACGATCCTGGGCAGATCTCATACAGACCATAAGCGAACACAAATGCCAGCCCAGGATACTATACACAGCAAAACTCTCAATTATCATCGATGGAGAAACCAAATTATTCCATGACCAAAATAAATGTACACAATATCTTTCCACAAATCTATCCCTTCAAAGGATAATAAATGAAAGATTCTTATACAAGGAGGGAAGCTATATCCTAGAAAAAAGCATGAAAATAATCTTCTATTAACAAACCAAAAAGAGGATAGCCACATAAATGTAATTACAACTCTAACAACAAAAATAAGAGGAAACAACAATCACTTTTCTTTAATATCTCTTAATATCAATGGAATCAATTCTACCAAAAAAAAGATATAGACTAACACACTAGATACATAAACAGGACCCAACATTTTGGTGTATACTATAAACCCACCGCAGTGACAAAGACAGACATTACCTCAATATAAAAGACTGAAAAACAATTTTACAAGCAAATGGTCCCAAGAAACAAGCTTGAGTAATCATTCTAATATCAAATAAAATTGACTTTCAGCCTAAAGTTATCAAAAAGATAACGAAGGTTACTTCATAGTCATCACAGCAAAAAATCTACAAAAACAACTCTCAATTCTGAATATCTATGTTCCAAAAGCAAGGGCACCCACATTCATAAAAGAAACTACTAAAGCTCAAAGCACACATTGTACCTTCACAACAATAGGAGCAGACTTCAGCACCCCACTCTCACCAATAGACAGTTCAAGGAAACAGAAAGTAAGCAGAGAAACAGTGAAACTAACAGAAGCTAAGAACAAACTGGATTTAACAGACATCTATAGCAAATTTATTCTAAAACAAAAAAAAATACCTTCTTCTCAGCACCTCTTGGTACCTTTTTGCAAAATTTACCATATAATCAGTCACAAAACCGGCCTCAACAGAAATAAGATTGAAATAATCCCATGCATCCTATCAGATCACCATGGGTTAAGGCTGATTTTCAATAAACAAAAACAATAGAAAGCCCACATATACATGGAATCTGAGCAACACTCTATTCAATGATAACTTGGTCAAGGAAGAAATAAAGAAAAAAATTAAAGACTTTTTAGAATTTAATGAAAATGAAGCCACAATATACCCAAACTTATAGGACACAATAAACACAGTCCTAAGAGGAAAACTTATAGCTCTGAGTGCCTCCAAAAGGAAACAGGAGAGAGCATACACTAGTAGCTTGACAATACATCTGGATGCTCTAGAACAAAAAGAAGCAAATACACCCAAGAGGAGTAGATTGCAGGAAATGATCAAACTCAGTGCTGAAATCAAGCAAATAGAAACAAAAAGAACTATACAAAGAATCAACCAAACCAGGAGCTGGTTCTTTGAGAAAATCAACAAGAAAGATAATTACCTCAATATAAAAGAATGAAAAACAATTTTACAAGCAAATGGTCCCAAGAAACAAGCTTGAGTAATCATTCTAATATCAACCAGATTAACCAGAGGGCCCAGAGACAGTATCCAAATTAACAAAATCAGAAATGAAAAGGGAGACATAACAACAGAAACTGAGGAAATCCTAAACAATCATCAGATCCTTCTATAAAAGGCTTTACTCAACATAAGTGGAAAATAAGGATGACATGGACAATTTTCTGGACAGAAACCAGGTACTGAAGTTAAATCAGGATCAGATAAAGGATCTAAACAGTCCCATCACCCCTCATGAAACAGAAGCATTTATATCTCCCAACCAAAAAAAAAAAAAAAAAAAAAGCCTAAGACCAGACTAGTGCAGGGTTCTATCAGACCTTCAAAGAAGACCTAATACCAATACTCTTTAAACTTTACCACAAAATAGAAGCATAAGGAATAATACACAATTCATTTTATGAAGCCACAATTACTCTAATACCTAATCCACACAAAGACCCAAAAAAGGAGAACTTCAGACCAATTTCCCTTATGAAAATCAGTGCAAACATACTCAATAGAATTTTCCCAAAATAACCCAAGAACACATCAAAATTATTATACATCATGATCAAGTAGGTTTCATCCCAGGGATGTAGGTATGGTTCAGTATAAGGAAATCCATCAATATAATCCATGATATAAACAAACAAAAAAAACCCTACATGATCATTTCATTAGATACAAAATACAACACCACTTCATGATAAAAGTCGTGGAAAGGTCAGGAAATCAAGCCCCATACCTAAACATAGTAAAAGCAATATACAGCAAACCAGTAGCCAACATCAAACTAAACAGAGAGAAATTTAAAGCAATCCCAATGAAATCAGGGGCTAGACAAGGCTGTCCACTCTCTCAATACCTATTCAATATAGTACTCAATGTCCTAGTCAGAGCATTTAGACACCTAAAGGAGGTAAAAGGGATACAAATTGGAAAGGAAGAAGTCAAAATATCACTATTTGCAGATGATATGATATTATCCTTAAGTGACCCCAAAAATTCCAACAGAGAACTACTAAACCTGACAAACAACTTCAGCAAAGTGGCTGGATATAAAATTAACTACAAATCAGTGGCCTTCCTCTACTTAAAGGATAAACAGGCTGAGAAAGAAATTAGAGAAACAATTCCCTTCACAATAGTCACAAATAAGATTGAATACCTTGGAGTGACTCTAACTAAACAAGTGAAAGATCTGTATGACAAGAACTTAAGTCTCTGAAGAAAGAAAACAAGGAAGATCTCAGAAGATGGAAATATCTCCCATGCTCATGGATTGTCAGATTAATATAGTAAAAATGGCCATATTGTTGAAATCAAACTCTAGATTCAATGCAATCCCCATGAAAATTCCAATTCAATTCTTCATAGAGCTAGAAAGAGCAATTCCCAAATTTATCTGGATTAACAAAAAAACCCAGGATAGGTAAAACTATTCTCAAAAATAAAAGAACTTCTGGGGGGCGGGTTTCATCATTCCTGACCCCAAGCTGTACTACAGAGCAACAGTGATAAAACAATGCATGGTATTGGTACAGTGACAGGCAGTTAGATCAATGGAATAGAATTGAAGACCTAGAAATGAACCTACACACCCATGGTCACTTGATCTTTGACAAAGGAACTAAAACCATCCAGTGGAAAAAAATAGTTCCAATGACTTATGCTGTAAGATCAAGAATTGATCAACTGGACCTCATAAAATTGCAAATCTTATTTAAGGCAAATACACTATCAATAGGACAAAATGGCAACAAAGAGATTGGGAAAAACTCTACCAATCCTACATCCCATAGGGGACTAATATCCAATATATACAAAGAACTCAAGTAGTTAGATTCCTGAGAACCAAGTAACCCTATTAAAAATGGGGCACAGAGCTTATGAAAGAATTCTCAACTGAGAATATCAAATGTGGAGAAGCACCTAAAGAAATGTTCAACATCCTTAGACATTAGGGAAATGCAAATTAAAACAACTTGACATTCCACCCCTCACCAGTCAGAATGGCTAAGATCAAAAACTCAGGTGACAGCAGATGCTGGTGAGGATATGGAGAAAGAAGAACCCCTCCATTGTTGGTGGGATTGCAAGCTGGTAAAAGCACTCTGGAAATCAGTTTGGCAGTTCCTCAGATAATTGGACATAGTACTACCTGAGGACTCAACATTACCACTCTTGGTCATATACCCAGAAGATGTTCCAACATGTAATAAGGATACATGTTCCACTGTGTTCATAGCAGCCTTATTTATAATAGCAGCCAGATGCTAGAAAGCACCCAGATGTCCTTTAACAGAGGAATGGATACAGAAAATGTGGTACATTTACACAATGGAGTACTACTCAGTTATTAGAATCAAGGAATCCATGAAATGCTTAGGCAAATGGACAGAACTAGAAAAATATCATCCTGAGTGAGGTAACCCAATCTAAAATGCACACACATGCTATGAACTCACTGTTAAGTGTGTATTAGCCCCAAAGCATGGAATACCCAAAATACAGTTCACAGACCACATGAAGCTCAAGAAGAAGGAAGACCAAAGTGTCAATACTTTGGCACTTCTTAGAAGGGGGAGCCAAGTATCCATGGTAGGTACTGAAGTAAAGGCCATCCAGAGACTGCCCTACCTGGGCATCCATACCATATATGGTTACCAAATCCAGACACTATTTTAGATGCCAAAAAAAATGCTTGCTAACAGGAGTCTGTTATAGCTGTTTCCTGTAAGGCCCTGCTAGTGCCTGACAAATACACAGGGGCATTCTCTCAGCCAACCATTGAACTGATTACAGGGTCTCCAATAGAGGAGCTAGAGAAGGAACGCAAGGAGCTGAAGGTAAGAGGAAAACAAATATGAACTAACCAGTACCCCCAGAGCTCACAGGCAATCACCAACCAAAGAGTACACATACAAGGGCCCATGGCTCCAGCTGCATGTATAGCAGAAGACTGCCTCATTGGACATCAGTGAGAGGAGAGGCCCTTGGACCTGTGAAGGCTCGCTCATTGCTCCTAGTGGTAGGGGAATGCCAGGACAGGGAATTGGGAGTGGATGGGTTAATGAGGGGAGGGGAAAGGAGGATGAGCATGGGGTTTTCAGAGGGGAAACAAGAAAAGGGGATAACATTTGAAATGTAAATAAAGAAAATATCTGATAAAATAATACATATAATTGTAAAAAATATATTAAAATGTGTTGAGGCTCATACATGGAAATGCTACAGTGGCATAACTGATTAAAGATGCAAAATTATTTTGAGTTTCTATTCTAAAGTACTTAACGTGTTGTTCTTTTGATTCTGGTCTTCAGGCTGCTTGTCATATCTCTGGAAAGAAAACAAGCAAACAAACAAACCAACATCAACAACAACCAAAAGAAACAAATAAGACAGAGGCAGTACTATTGTTATCAGTTGGCAGCAAAGTTGCATCATTCTTAATGTCCTCTTGGGAGATGTATGCAGCAGTAACATTTCCTGCAAACAAGCCCCATGGCACCCCAGAAGGAGGGCTGCAGAGGAGGAACTTGGGCCTTTGAATATTTTCAGATGCATCCAGAATCTTCATAAGTCCACGTTCCATAAGATATCTTTATTTTCTTAGCAAAAATAAGGGAAACAACAGATTCTAGGCAGCTATCTGGAAAAGTTGCCATGCATGCCATTACATCATATATCTGAGGAAAAGTAACTGCATGTAAAAGTACATTTTGGGGGCAGCTGTCTTTGTGAGCAGATATTTTCTCAAAGTTATATTAGAGCATATGGGAGGTGCTGTTGGATATAGATGTTTTTATGTGTGTTATGGGTTATATATAGTACCAGACTGGCTTTGAATACTATGTAACAAATGACCTTAAAATCCTGATCTTGTTCCAAATCTGAAATGCTGAGGTACCCGTCCTTGACTCCATATACAACCAGTGTTTGCCATATGTTTGGTTGTTGTTGTTTTTTTTCCTTGCAAAGTATTTTTAAAATTTTTGTGATTACAACAGAATCTCATTTCCTCTTCTATTTTCTCCCTCCCAAACTCTTTGATATATATTCATTAATACATAAATACAAGCTGTTCAGTCTGTTATACTTGGTTGTATGTTGTTCAAGGTTGACCATTTGGTATTGGATATCCAATGTGTATGCTTTCTCTGGGAAGACTATTTTTACTGCTCATAGCATTCTTTATAGAAAGGATTCTTTCAAATTGCTCAGGTTTAACTTTAATTCACTTAGAGTCCATACCTGCATGTAACTCTTTGTGATCTTCTGCCCTCAGTGCTGAGATTATAAGGATGATCCTTCACACTTGATTCCTAACACTTTACTTTTAAAGTATTTTATCGTTTTATTTTTTTCTTCAGTGATTAGAATTAAATTCATGAGTCTAGCCATGCTGAGCAAGAGCTCTATCACTAAGTGTCATTATACCTACAGATTATTGCATCTTTCATTCTGTATCAGAGGAGTGTTTTGTTGTTGTTGTTTGGGAGTGCATGTGTGTGTGTTGTTTTTACAGTATATGCCAATTGGCACAGAGACACACAACTTGTCAAGATGTTCAGAATTGTAAAATGTTCCTCTTAAGTCACAGGAATCAGAGTGGAAGAGGGGCCTGAAAGGTTATGAGTTAGAGGTATTTTGGATAACAGTCCTCTATCAGATGTGAGGTTAGAACTCAAGAAGCTAATCACCAAAAAACCAAACAACCCAATCAAAGGATTGGATATAGAACTAAACAGATAATCCACAGCAGAGGAATCTCTAATGACTGAGAAGCACTTAAATACATGTTCAATGTTCTTAGTCACTAGGGAAATGCAAATCAAAATGACCCTGAGATTCCACCTTATACCAATCAGGAGGACCAAGATCAAAATCTTAGGCAATAGCACATGTTGACAAGGATGTGGAGAAAGGAACACTCCTCCATTTCTGGTTGGATTTTAAACTTATACTACTATTCTGGAAAACAATTCCTCAGAAAATTGGAAATATAGCTGAAGATCCAGCTATACCACTCTTGGGCATATACCCAAAAAGATGCCCCACCATGCCATAGGGGCACTTGTTCCAGTATGTTCATAGTGGCCTTATTTGTGACAGCCAGAAGCTGGAAACCATCCAGGTGTCCAAAACAGAAAAATGGATATAGAAAACGTGGTTCATTCACACAATGGAATACTACTCAGCTACTAAGAACGAGGATATCCTGAGTTTTTCAGGTAAATAGATGGAACTAGAAAATATCATCCTGAGTGAGGTAATTCAGACCAAAAAGGACAGGCATGGTATGAACTCACCAGTAAGTGGATATTAGGCAAAAAGTGTACAAAATGCCCTGGATATAGTCTATAGAACTCAAAAAGGTTAAGGAAACAAAGGGTCCAAGTAAGACACCTGAATTCCACTTGAGAGGGTGATAAAAGCAATCACAAGGGGGCAGGGAGGGAGAGTGTCCTGGCTGGAAATGGGGACAGGGAGGGGAAGAGGAAAACATGATTAGGTATTGGGTGGGGGTTGGGGGAAGGACTGAAGTCTTGAGGGCCAACAGAAAGAATGGAAACAGGCAACCTCAGGAGGGAGGAGGTAATGGGAGCCTCCAGAATGTACCAAAGACTTGGGAGGTGAGACACTCTCAGGACTAAATGAGAGGGACCTTAGATAAAGTGCCCTACAGTGGGGAGAGTGAATTTGTAAAGTCCACCTCCAGCAGAAAGACAGGGCATCAAGTAAGGGTTGGAGTTGCCATCCCACAGACAAAACTTTGATCCAGAATTGTTCATGTCTGAAGGAACTGCAGGGACAAAAATGGAGAAGAGCCTGAGAGAAAGGTCCAGTGACAGGCCCAAACTGGGATCCAGCTCAAGAGGAAGGCTCAAGGCCTGATACTGTTACTGATGCTATGGTGTGCTTGCAGTTAGGAGCCTAGCATGGCTGCCCTCCAAGAGACTCAACAAGCAGCTGAAAGAGTCAGTAGTAGATACTGGCACCCAACCAATGGACAGAGGTTAGGGACCCCTGTGTCTGAATTGGGGAAAAGTTGGAAGAAGCTGAGGAGAAGGGCGGTCCTGTAGGAGGACCAGGAGTCTCTATTAACTTGGACCCCTGAGATCTTTCAGACTCTGAATCACCAACCAGGCTGCATGCACCAGTTGATATTAGGCCCCCAATACATACACAATAGAGGACTGCCAGGTTTAGGTTCAGTCAGAGAAGATGACCCTAACCATCAAGAGTTTGGAAGCCCCAGGAGTGGGTAGGTCCAGTGGGATGGGGCCTGGGCAGTGGGGACAACCTCTTGAAAACTGGGAGTGGGGGAGGAAGTATGGGATGTGGAACAGAGGGTGGACTGGGGGGGGATAAAATTTGGAGTGTAAAAAAAAGATTAAATTTAAAAAAAAGAGTTAGAAGCAGTAGTACATGTCTACATCAGATCCCTGATTTCTGGATCTACATGGAAATTACAGATACTTTTTCTACGAATGAATGTATTAAGGAATTTTAACCCAGCAACAAGACTGCTCTGGCAAGGGATCATATCCAAAACCCTTCTATGTCTCTATGATCTGACCAGAAGGCAGACAGGCCCTGGATTACAGCATGATCTTCCTAGAATACATGCATGCCCTTTAATCCCAAACATTGAAGATAATGTTAGCTTATAGAAGGAAGCAGCCATGTTTGAAAGTGACAACTAATGGAGGGGCAGATAAAGTGATGAGATACAGAGAGATCTTAGGATATGCCCAACTCACATAAGCCCAGCACAGGAAGGAGAGGTGACATGAGAGACAGCACCTACATACATACATACATACATACATACATACATACACACACAGAAAGAGAGAGAGAGAGAGAGAGAGAGAGAGAGAGAGAGAGAGAGAGAGAGAGAGAGAGAGAAACATGACTACTAGTGGTATGTTTAACAGGGAGATTATGGGGAAGTAAGGGGTGGATATCGTAAAACATAGTATAAGGGTGAATCATTGTCACAATTATGTTCTTACAATTCTATGGGAGTTTAAATTTTCTAAAAAATTTTCACTTATTTTAAGTTAATTGATAATGTAATATATTTTTGACAACTTGTTAATTTTTTCTGCCCTAGAAAATAACATATTCTCAGACATTTTACTTGGATGTAAATTAGAGAAGTAGATCATTTGAATTTTATTATTTCCTACTAGCATATATGTTTTAAAAACTTTCTCAGTCTTTTCAGTTTATTAAAAACCCCTCATATCTACTATAAAATTACAAAACATTTATCATGAGAATAATATTGCTATGATTAATATGAAGAACCACATACAATATTGTTAAAATTACACAGGAGTGGTAGAATCTCTAAAGGGCAATGCTAGAAGTTCTTCAAACTCAAAGCTATAATCTAAATACAATTTAATAATAAAATCATGCATGATCCTATTATAAGAAAGAGTTCAATGTGTAGTGGATTGCCAGAACAATATTAAGAAGACCACTTAAAAAACAAAAAGCAACTAGCTGTTGCTTTTTGAGAACAATGAGTCTGGGCTTTAGCAATGCCACTTTAGTTATACAGGGAATCTCGATCAATACTGTTAAGATAGAATCTCCAGTTGATCTCAGTGAATGGTAGGATGGATGCACAAGGTGATCCAGTTTAAGGTTTCTTACCTGACCTTGGTTGTTATTTCTTTAATTTTTGGCTACTAGTAGGTCTCTATTGAAATAAAATCCTCTAAATAGAATGAAAAAAGAATTGTCCCTGTGTGGAAAATTGATCTCAGTACTATGTTATAATTTTTAATTTTTAAATTTTTTATTGGATATATTCTATATTTACATTTCATTTCCTTTTTTCTGGTTCCCCACCACAAAGGTCCCGCATGCCCTTTTCCCTCCCCCTGTTCCCCCATCCACCCCTTCCCACTTCCCTGTTCTGGTATTCCCCTACACTGATGATTTGATCATTTCCAGCACCAGTGTCCACTCCATTCTTCTTGTCAGACATCATTTGGTATATGGATTGTGTCTTTGGTGTCCCAAGATTCTAGGCTAATATCCACTTATCAGTGAGTGCATACCATGGGTATTCTTTTGAGACTGGGTTACCTCACTTAGTATGATGCTCTCCAGCTCCATCCATTTCTCTAAGAATTTCATGAATTCATTGTTTCTAGTGGCTGAATAGTACTCCATTGTGTATATATACCACATTTTTTTTGTATTCATTCCTCCATTGAGGGACATCTGGGTTCTTTCCAGCTTCTGGCTATTATGAATAAGGCTACTATGTACATAGTGGAGCATGTATCCTTATTGCATGCTGAGGAATCTTCTGGGTATATGCCCAGGAGTGGTATGGCTGGGTCCTCCAGAAGTATCGTGTCCAGTTTTTTGAGGAAATCAGACTGATTTCCAGAGTGGTTGTTGAACTTAGGTACTTAGGCAGCTTCTGGTAAAATGCCATCATCCAGGATGATAAAAGAATGGCAGAAGAAAGTTAACAGAATTATGAGGTCATTCTACATTTTACCCAATTGTGCAGCTGCATTAGGAAAATATTAGTTAACAGTCATCCAACTAAAATGAAGAAAATCCTTACATTTATTCACTTCTATTGATTAGACACTGAAAAAGTCACTGAACAGTTTTCATTACAATCACTTAAAGTCTGGACTGTCCTTTGCAAAATCACTTGAAATGCAAACCTGAGCTTGGTCTTAATTGTGAGAGGAACTAGTTGACTATAAGTTTGTAAATTTAAATGGCACATGCCCAACAGGATGATGATGATGATGATGATGATGATGATGATGATGATGGTAATAATGATTATGATGATGATTCTAAAAGATTTCAGAATTTGAAATAGTCATTTTAAAACAATTGCTTAAATAAATTTTATGCAAGTGAATATTGGCATGCATCACATTTTTTATAACTGTGGATGCAAAAAGTTTACATTCACAATAAAACTATAATAATGCACATTATCTCTAAGTGCTAATTAGAAGATTCTATTATATTTTAAAAGCCAGTAATATTCAACTCACATGAGACAAGAATAACATATAGTCTAGGTGTGCACATATGTATGAGAACTTAGATAGCCACTCTACCCTCCTACCTGCAGGCATCTACTTCCTCCAAACAAGTCTCCCAATTGCATATCTCTACCTAGTTAAAATAAACTGTATATCCAATGATGGAGGAAACCATTGATTAGATAATATCTCTTACAACCGAATTGTTTAGGGTAGCATTTTCATAAGCACACACAGAGGTACTTCTAGAATAATATTACTGGCACCTCTTAATCTTATCAAATCTACAATTTCCTACAAATGCATCTTTATAAATTAAACTTGTTATCCAAATATAGACAATAAAAAGGTCATGATTTCAGCCCACACAATATAACTACCCTTAATACAACCCGGGGTATATGAATTATTTGTTTAAACATCAACAAATTTAATGATGCTCAAAAATAAAAGTACAAAAAGAAGTGAACACAGAAATTCTTGAGAGCCCCTGGCAGTGAGGAAAGATACATATTGTCAAGATACAATTAGACAATGTATGCATTACTAATACAGGAAAGATATATGACACAGGAAAAACATAGGAACAAATTAAACTCATCAAAGCAAATACAAAATCCCACATCACCTTTTCCGGCATCTGCAACCTCCTGAGATCTTCTTTGTGATTTTTTCTTTACTGTCATGTTATCATGCACCACTACCTCAGATAGTGCTCATAAAAATGTGACACATCACCTGTATCATTTTCTACCTGATTTTACAAACCAGCTTCATATAGATTAAGACCAAGGTCTATTTATATATAGATTATAAGAGTCCTCTTAGATCATGGCTTCATTGGTCTCTGGGCGTTTCAATGATCACACTTGGAGAAATTCATTCTTAGGTAACTCTATGGGGAATGAGAGAAGAATGCATTCAACCTGGAATTCTCTCACTGAGGCCAGACAAGGCCATTCATTTAGAGGCATGGGATCCACAGGCAGGCAGGCAGGCAACATCCTCAACAGGTTCCAGGTGCTTGGTGAACCCCATGACCACCAAAAAGCTTATCTGCTACATATGTACTGGGTATCTACGTCCAGCCTGTGCTTACTCTTTCAAGGGTGAATCAGACTCTGAGAGCCAGCAAGGGTCCAGGTTTGTTGGCTGTATTGGTCTTCCCGTGGAATCCCTGTCCTCCTTGGATTTCTCAATCCATCTCCCAACTCTTCCATAAGATTGCCTGAACTCCATCTAAGGTTTGGCTGTGAGTCTTTGCATCTCTTTTCATTGGCTGCTAGGTGGAGCCTCTCAGAGGACAATTATGCTAGGCTCCTCTCTGCAGGCATAACAAAGTATCATTAATGGCATCAGTTATTGATTCTTGCCCATGGGATTGGTCTCATTTTGGGGCAGTCATTGGTTGGCTATTTTCACAGTTTCTGCTCTGTTTTTGTCCCAGCACATCTTGTACAGGACACATTTTGGATTGAAGGTTTTATAGGTGGGTTGGTATCCTTATCTGCCATGGACCACCCCAGCTGTGTATGGGGGGTAAATGGGATGTGGGTTCATGAGCTAGGTGGGTAAGGATTCGGTGGTGACAAACAGAAACACACAGAGGCAGTGTACTTTGAGTGTGCTTTGCAGCTCTCAAGCAAGGGTTTTTATAGATAGAAAAGCAGGTATTTCAACACTGAAAGCTATGTTCAGTGAAGCAGGACAACAGAATGGACATTGCAATAATCATTTGGCACAGCAAAATACAAAATCACTCAAATATTACAACTTCAAAAGGATCTATTCAATGAGGCAGCCAGGTAGAACAGATATTGTTATGATCCTTTAATACAACAAAACACAAAAATCACCGAGGTTAGTGGCAAATTTCCAAAAAATAAACTAATAAATTTTTATGATCCGTTACTATTTAACTTCTAGTTCCTGCTCTTCTATTACTCTTCAAAACATAAATTTAAACTATTTTAATTCTCTTCTATTTAAGGCTTTCTTAAACAATATACCAAAACCTACTTCTTATGACACACATGCAGCCATATAAAGTATTATTGTTGGGAAAGTTAATATTTATCAATACTATCTCATAAATGATTTATAAAGTGAAGCATTGGCTTACTGGGTGATGATGTCATGGTTAACGAGTCCATCTCAAGAGATGTTTTTGTACCCATCATACTTGCTCAAGATCTTAGCCTAGGCGATCAGGAACATCTTGTAAATTAGAAAAGGAATAGGAAATACAAGACACATAAGTTGCCAAGAGAACTACGGCTCAATAATTTTTTTCTAGTGAAGAGTTCCACAATCGGTTCCGGGAGGCCTCCCCCTGTTGAGGTCAAATGCCTCAGTCTGTGGAACTTGTCCCACAGATCCAGCTGGAGGTGGTGTGGCACTTACCCTTCCACTGGGAGTCATACCTGGCTACAGTAGCCATTTTAGGATCTGTATCCCCACTGCAAAGAATTTCAGCTAGAGTCACCTCCAAAGACCCTCTGAGACCTCTTCTCATCCTAGGTCTTTGGCAATTCCTAGATATTTTCTCCCCTTCTGGTTGCCATTCTTTTTCTTGCTCTCCCTTCATATGATAGCCCATCCCCTTCCCTGCTTCACTCCTTTCCTCATCCCTTCTTCCACCCATTTTCCTCCTTCTATCAACCTCCAACATCGATTTTGTCTCCCATTCTGAGAAAGATTCAACCATCGTCCCTTGGGCCCTCCCTGTTAGTTAGCATTTTTTGGAACTATTGATTATAACATGGTTATCCTTTGCTTTATAGCTAATATCCACTTATAAGTGAGCACATACCATATATGTCCTTTTGTGTCTGGGTTACATTACTCAGGAGGATATTTTCTAGTTCCATACGTTTGCCTGTGAAATTCATGATGTTGTTGTTTTTAATGGCTGAATGAATAGTATTCTATTGTATAGATATACCAAATTTTCTCTATCCACACTTCAGTTGAGAGACATGTAGCTTGTTTCCTGGTTTTGTCTATCACAAACAAAGCTGCTCTGAACACAGTTGAACAAGTGTCCTTGTGGGATTGTAGAGTATCTTTTGGATATATGCTCAGGAGTGGAAACTCTGGATCTTGAAGTAGAACTGTCCCCAATCTTCTGAGAAATGTCCAAATTGATTTCCAGGGTGGTTGTATAAGTTTGTACATCCACCAGCAGAGGAAGTTGTTCCTTTTGTTCCACAACCTCACAAACACCAGCCTGTGCTGTTCTTTTTAGTCATTTTGGTGGGTTTGAGGTGGATCTCAGAGCCGTTTTGATTTACATTTCCCTGCTGACTAGGGATGTTAGACATTTCTTTAGGTGCTTCTCAGTCATTCATTATTCCATTGTGAGAATTCTGTTTACCTCTGCACCCCATTTTTAATTGGGTTGTTTGGATTATTTGTGTCTAACTTCTTGAGTTCTTTATATATTTTTTATATTGCCCCTCTTTTAGATGTAAGTTATTAAATATATTTTCCTGTGGGAGATTGATTCTAATGCTTTGATTCAATTAGGAAAAGCAGGCTAGCCACAGCGGGCTTAGAATGCCCAAGACTTTGGATAGCCAAAACATTTAAAAAATAAGTTAATGTGTGTGTGTGTGTGTGTCTTTCATTTGTGGATACAAAGAGCTCCTGGGCAAATAGCTGGAAGTCTGACCACTGGGAGCATAAAACAGAATAGCCCAAATGAACTAACTCACAGCAACAGATGGTAGCCAACTTGGTAGGCAAGACTTTATTTTTAAAATTATTTAGAGATTATTGGATGGAATATGCACATGCAATGATATAGGTTAGGAGGAGGGAGGACTAGTTTCTCAGAGAGCCAAGTCATGAGTCACATGGTTCCTGCTCAAGCCATGAAACTAGAACAAAGGAACATTTCCTCCACGGGTATTTACCCTGGGCCCTCTTAAAAGGAGCCTTAGCTGAGATGCTGGATGTGCCTGTTGTGCAAAGAGGCTGTCTGATTCACTAACCCAGTGCTAGAAGAAAAACAATAAAACAATAAAAGCTAGAAGCCTACAATAAAAGCTGCCTGTCTCGAAAGAGCAAATAATTAAAGAATTGAGATTTATAAATTTGATTTATTTGTTTTTAAGGATTGAAGAGTGTACAATGATAATTATTTAAATTTTCTTAAATATACAGAGATATTAAACTCCATAGATGGGAGAAGATAGGGAGAGTGAATGGAATGATGCTTTAAAGAAATGTAAAATTCTTGTCAGAGCAAATTCTCAAATGGATCCACATGGGATTTCTGTTATTGCCTAGCCTGGCATGACAGAAATAAAACCTGGAATTAGATATATACAGTAAGTAGAAGGGAATTTAATTAAATTTAAATACAGAGATATATAAATATTGAAGCTTTCAGTCTTAAATTATAGGTCAAAAAGCAGGAGATGGTAAAGAAGCACTGTCAACAGCTCATATTTGTTTAGATTGTTTTAATTGCTTTGAATTGTTTTGATTATCAAAATGTGTGTGCTTATGAGTTCAACAAATGGTGCTGGTTCAACTGGAAGTCAACATGCAGAAGAATGCGAATTGACCCACTCTTATCTCTTTGCACTAAGATCAACTCCAAGTGGAGTAAAATTACAAAGTTTCTGCAAAGCAAAGGACACTGTCAGAAGGACAAAACGACAACCAACAAAGTGGGAAAAGATCTTCACCAACTCCACATCCGACAGAGGGCTAATATCCAATATATACAAAGAACTCAAGAAGTTAGACCGCAAAGAAACAAATAATTCTATCAAAAAAAAATGGGGCACTGTACAACAGGAACTTCAAGTCCTTGAAGAAAGAAATCGAAGAAGACCTCAGAAGATGGAAAAATATTTCTTGCTCCTGGATTGGCAGGATCAATATAGTAAAAATGGCCATCTTGCCAAAAGCAATATACAGATTCAATGCGATCCCCATCAAAATCCCAACTCAATTCTTCATAGATCTAGAAAGAGCAATTCTCAAATTCATCTGGAGCAACAAAAAACCCAGGATAGCTAAAACTATTCTCAACAATAAAAGGACTTCTGGGGGAATCAATATCCCTGACCTCAAGCAGTACTACAGAGCAATTGTGTTAAAAACTGCATGGTATTGGTATAGCAACAGGCAAGCAGATCAATGGAACAGGATTGAAGACCCAGAGGTTAACCCACAGACTTATGGTCACTTGATCTTTGATAAAGGAGCCACAACCATCCAATGGAATAAAGATAGCCTTTTCAACAAATGGTGCTGGTTCAACTGGAAGTCAACATGCAGAAGAATGCGAATTGATCCAATCTTATCTCCTTGCACTAAGATCAACTCCAAGTGGATCAAGGACCTCCACATAAAACCAGACACACTGAAACTATTAGAAAAGAAACTTGGGAAGACCCTGGAGGACTTGGGCACAGGGGAAAAGTTCCTGAACAGAACACCAATAGCTTATGCTCTAAGATCAAGAATCGACAAATGGGACCTCATAAAATTACAAAGTTTCTGCAAAGCAAAAGACACTGTCAGAAGGACAAAACGGCAACCAACAAAGTGGGAAAAGATCTTCACCAACTCCACATCCGACAGAGGGCTAATATCCAATATATACAAAGAACTCAAGAAGTTAGACCGCAAAGAAACAAATAACCCTATCAAAAAATGGGGCACAGAGCTAAACAAAGAATTCTCACCAGAAGAAATTCGGATGACCGAGAAACACCTTAAAAGATGTTCAACATCATTAGTCATCAGGGAAATGCAAATCAAAACAACCCTGAGATTCCACCTCACACCAGTCAGAATGGCTAAGATTAAAAACTCAAGAGACAACAAGTGCTGGCGAGGATGTAGAGAAAGAGGAACACTCCTCCACTGTTGGTGGGATTGCAAAATGGTAAAACCGCTCTGGAAATCAGTTTGGCGGTTCCTCAGAAAATTGGGCATGTCACTTCCAGAGGACCCTGGCATACCACTCCTGGGCATATACCCAGAGGATTCCCCTGCATGCAATAAGGACACATGCTCCACTATGTTTATAGCAGCCTTGTTTATAATAGCCAGAAATTGGAAGGAGCCCAAATATCCCTCAAAGGAGGAATGGATACAGAAAATGTGGTATATTTATACAATGGAATACTACTCAGCAATTAAAAATAATGAATTCATGCAATTTGTAGGTAAATGGTTAGACCTGGAAAATATCATCCTGAGTGAATTAACCCAATCACAAAAGAATGCACATGAAATGCAATTACTGATAAGTGGATATTAATGAGCCCAGAAGCCCTAAATACTCAAGACACTAATAGCAAGTCAAATGATTCCCAAGAAGAAGAAAGGAGAGGACCCTGGGCCTGTAAAGATTGCATCCAGTTTAGTAAAGAAACCGAGGGGGGAGGGGAAATGATTGGAGAACAGTTGGGGGGGAGAGGAACTATGGGAACTATGGTGGGTGGGAACTGGGAAAGGGGAAAGCCTTTGGAATGTAAACATAGAATATAGAAAATAAAAAAAAATTTTTAAAAATTTAAAAAAAGAAAGAAAAAAAAAGAAAAAGGAAGAAGTAGATGGGACTGATTACTAAATTTAATTCTTGAACAAAACATGTAGCCATAATCTTACATTGGTATAAATCAGAATATTGATACACAATTTGAAATTAATATTGTTACTCTTAGATAGGTATTATCAGTTAAGACTACACTTTTTTTTATAAAGATTTATTTATTTTATTATATGTAAGTACACTGTAGATGTCTTCAGACACACCAGAAGATGGTGTCAGATCTCATTATGGATGGTTGTGAACCACCACGTGGTTGCTGGGATTTGAACTCTTAACCTCTGAATCATCTCTCCAGACCTAAGACTACAAGTTTGACCCAGTTCTTCTAATAGCAGCTGCTTTACAAATAGTTAAGGCGATTAAGTAACACAAGTTAAAGGCCAGAGAGTAAACTCATAGTTATGTTGGGTTCTAATTTAATTAAAATAAAGTGCTTTAAATTTACTCAAATAGAAACAGCTAAGAGTAGCTAAAATTTAACAGTTCAAATATTTCTTACATAAATAGTCCCTGAAAACATCAGCAATCCAGAGAATGTGACATTTCATGTTATTTCAGTATCAAGGATCATTTGACTATGAGACATGCCTGCTCCTGACAGCTTCCCCATTCTCCTTCAAACCAGAATTGAGCCTCCTTACCTCCAGGCAAGGTCGATTATTGTGGCATGGTAGCCACAGGGCAGAAATTGCCCTATCCATCTACAGACAAAAAAATACTGTCTACAAAAGGGCATACAATGTGGAAGAGTTGACAGTTTAGTTCTGCCAAGACAGAACAAACTGGACCTTCATAGTTCCTGCTCCATTTCAAGGTCTGTCAGATGGTTCAGGGCCAGAAGGCTGAAGACAGATGCTCCAAAGTTATAAGGAATATGGGCTGTCCAGATATTCAGCTGTCTCTGCAATTGTTAGATTCGTTAGAATGCGTTGATTCAATCAGGAATGTATGTGTCCAAACCCTAAAAGTCCTTGTCTTCAATTGGGTTTTGCTCTATCAATAAAGATGCTAGTATCCAATGTCTGGGCAACGGGAGACAGGGCAGGACCCAAAGAATTATGCTGGCTAGGATACAGGGATGAGGAAAGAGGAATCTCCATGATTACAGGGAGAGAGTTGGATGAGATTTAGAGCTGCAGAGGGAAGGTAATCTGAAATGTAGGTGTAAAGGGAAAATGGCATCCATAAGAGCTTCCCAGAAGTGTCGTGGGCACCAAAGACCAATGGGCCTCACAGAACATAACAGGGCAGCAAGGTTAAAAGTAGGTTTAGAAGGTGGTAAGACAAGAGTACCAGAGGCAAAAGCAGGCTAACCATGGGAGACTTAAAACTGCCAAGCCTCTGAGTGGTCAAGGCATTTCAGTTTTAGTATATGTATATGTATTTATATGTATTTAGTATATGTATTTAGTATATTATTTCAAAAATAAGCTAATAAGTATCTGCCTTTCATTCACTGATTCAAAGAGCCTCTGAGCAGGTGGCTGGAAATATGACCTGCTGGGAGTATAAAGGAGAATGCCTAAACTCACTCTACATTTTCCAAATCTGTAGGCTGACTTTTGTTCAGTTGATGATGTCCTTTGACTTGTGGAAGCTTTCCAGTTTCATGAGTTCCCCTTTATTAATACTTGACCTTAGCGTCTAAGCCATTGGTGTTTGGTTAAGGAAGTTGTCTCCCATACTGTTGAGCTCAAGGCTAGTTCCCTCTTTCTGTTCTATTAGATGTTAGTGTGTCTGTTTTTACATTGAGGTCTTTGATCCATTTGGGCTTCAATATTTACTGGAAAGATAAATATGGATCTATTTGCATTCTTATGCATGCAGAATCTAGTTAGACCAACACCATTTGGTAAAGATGCTCTCTCTTTCCTATTGTATAGATTTGTCTCCTCCAAAAATCAAGTATCCATAGGTGTGTGGTTTTATTTCTGGGTCTTTAATTCAATTCCATTGATCTACCTGTCTGATTTTATTCCAATATCATGCAGTTATTATTATTATTACTCTATACTACAGCTTAATGTCAAGAATAGTGATACCTCCATGAATTCTTTTATTCTTCACGATCATATTAGCTATCCTAGGACTTTTACATTTCTTTTTTTTTGTTTTTGTTTTTTTTTTCTTTTTTTCTTTCATTATTGGATATATTCTATATTTACAATTCATTTCCCTTTTTCAAGTTCCCCACCCCTCAAAGGTCCCACATGCCATTTTCCCTTCCCCTGCTCCCTCATCCACCCCTTCCCTCTTCCCTGTTCTTGTATTCCCCTACACTGATGCTTTGGTCCATTCTAGTACCAGTGTCCACTCCTTTCTTCTTGTCAGACATCATTTGGTATGTGAGTTATGTCTTTGATATTCCAAGATACTAGGCTAATATCCACTTATCAGTGACTGCATACCATGGGTATTCTTTTGAGACAGGGTCACCTCACTTAGTATGATGTTCTCCAGCTCCATCCATTTCTCTAAGAATTTCATGAATTCATTGTTTCTAATGGCTGAATAGTACTCCATTGTGTATATATACCACATTTTTTGTATCCATTCCTCTGTTGAGGGACATCTGGGTTCTTTCCAGCTTCTGGCTATTATATATAAGGCTGCTATGAATATAGTGGAGCATGTATCCTTATTGCATGCTGGGGAATCTCCTGGGTATATTCCCAGGAGTGGTATGGCTGGGTCCTCTGGATGTATCATGTCCAGTTTTCTGAGGAACCACCAGACTGATTTCCAGAGTGGTTGTACCAGCTTGCATTCCCACCAGCAGTGGAGGAGTATTCCTCTTTCTCCACATCCTCGCCAACACCTGATGTCTTCTGAGTTTTTAATCTTAGTCATTCTGACTGGTGTGAGGTGAAATCTCAGGGTTGTTTTGATTTGCATTTCTCTAATGACTAATGATGTTGAACATTTTTAAGGTGTTTCTCAGCCATCCGAATTTCTTCAGGTAAAAAGTCTTTGTTTAGCTCTGTACCCCATTTTTGGATAGGGTTATTTGGTTTTCTGGGGTCAAACTTCTTGAGTTCTTTGTATACATTGGATATTAGCCCTCTGTCAGATGTGGGGTTGGTGAAGATCTTTTCCCAATTTGTTGGTTGCCGATTTATCCTTTTGACAGTGTCTTTTCCCTTACAGAAACTTTGTAATTTTATGAGGTCCCATTTGTCTATTCTTACTCTTAGAGCATAAGCAATTGGTGTTCTGTTCAGGAATTTTCCTCCTGAGCCAATGTCCTCAAGGGTCTTCCCCAGTTTCTTTTCTATTAGTTTTCGTGTGGCTCGTTGTGGAGGTCCTTGATCCACTTGGAGTTGAGCTTAGTACAAGGAGATAAGAGTGGATCAATTCTCATTCTTCTGCATGTTGACCAGTTGAGAATTGTTCTTTTAAGATCTCTGAAGAATTTTGTTGGAATTTTTATGGGGATTGCATTGAATCTGTAGATTGCTTTTGGTAAGATGGCCATTTTCACTATATTAATCCTACCAATCCATAAGCAAGAAACATCTTTCAATCTTCTTATATCTTTCTCAATTTCTTTCTTCAGAGACTTGAAATTCTTGTCATACAGGTCTTTCATTTGCTTTATTAGAGTTACACCAAGGTATTTTATCATATTTGTGGTTATTATGATAAGTACTGTTTCCCTATCTTCTTTCCAAGCCCATGTGTTGCTTGTGTAGAGGAACGCTACTGATTTCTTTGAGTTAATTTTGTATCCAGCCACTTTGCTGAAGGTGTTTATCAGCTGTAAGAGTTTTCTGGTGGGGCTGGTGAGATGACTCAGTGGTTAGAGCACTGACTGCTATTCCAGAGGTCCAGAGATCAATATCCAGCAACCACTTGGTGGCTCACAACTATCTGTAATGGGGATCCAATATCCTTTTCTGGTGTGTCTGAAGACAGCAACAGTGTACTCATATATATGAAATAAATAACTCCTAAAAAAGTTCTCTACTTACAGATATTAAATAAATAAATCTTAAAAATGTTTTCTGGTAGAATTCTCAGGGTCACTTACATATTTACTATCATATCTTTGAATAGCAATATATTACTTCTTCCTTTTCAACTTGTATCTGCTTGACATCTTTTAGTTGTCTTATTGCTTCAACTAGAACTTCAAGTACTATATGAGAAGAGTAGACACCTTTGTCTTGTCCCAGTTTTAGTGGAGATGCTTTACATTTCTTTCCATTTAATTTGATATTGGCTATTGGCTTGGTGTATATTGCCTTTGCTGTGTTTAGCTATGCATCTTGTATCCTTGCTGTCTCCAAGACTTTTATCATGAAGGGGTGTTTGATGTTTTCAAATGGTTTTTCAGCATCTAGTAAGATGATCATGTGGATTTTTTTCTTTCTGTTTGTTTGTAATGGAGGATTTCATTGATGGATTTGTGTATATTGAACAATTCCTGCCTCCCTCGGCTGAAACCAACTTTATCATGATGTATTATGTCATTCCTGGATTCAATATTCATAAGGAAAATTGGCCTGAAATTCTCTATTTTGTTAGGTCTTTGTATGGTTTAAGTATCAGTTCAGCTATGGACTCATAGAATAAGTTTGGCAGTGTTCCTTCTATTTAGATTCTTTTCTTTTTTTTTAAAGATTTATTTATTATTATATGTAAGTACACTGTAACTGTCTTCAGACACACCAGAAGAGGGCGTTAGATCTCATTGTGGATGGTTGTGAGCCACCATGTGGCTGCTGGGATTTGAACTCAGGACCTTTGGAAGAGAAGTCAGTGCTTTTAACCACTGAGCCTCTGCTTAGATTCTGTGCAATAGTTTGAGGAGCATTGGCATTAACTTTTCTTTGAAAGGCTGATAGAATTTTTCACTAAAACCACCTTACTGAGGGCTAGTTAGTTTGGCTAAGGTTTTGTCTTTCTTGTTGATTTATTTGTATTGTTCTCGTCCTTTCTAACTGATTGATTCCAGCCCTAAGTTTGATTATTTCCTGCTGTTTACTCCTCCTTGGTGTGTCTACTTCTTTTCTAGAACCTTCAGATGTACTTTTAATTTGTTAGTATGAGAACTCTCAACTTTTTTATGATGGCATTTAATTCTATGAACTTTCCTCTTAGGACTGTTTTCAGAGTATCCTATAAGTATGCGTAGACTGTGTGCTCATTTTCACTGAATTCTAGATAGTCTTTAACTTCTTCCTTTTTAAATTTCTTCTCCTGACCCCATGATCGTTCAGTAGAATGTTGTTCAATTTCCATGAATATGTAGGCTTTCTGTTTCTGCTGTTGTTGAAGTCTAGCTTTAACCTAAATGTGTTCTGGTAAGATGAATGGTGTTATTTCAATCTTATTTCTGTTGAGGCTTGCTTCATGACAGATTATATGATCAGTTTTGGAGAAGGTGTCATGAATTTCTGAGAAGGTATTTTCTTTTGTGTTTGGGTGAAATGTTCAATATATATTTATTACTCAGTGATTAGAATTAAATTCTTGAGCCTACCCATGCTGAACAAGAGCTCTACCAGTTAGCTGCTAAGTTATAGTTTTTGGACCTGTGTTTTCTAATTAGTTTGACTGTAAATATATACTTATCCTTCACTAAAAGCAAGATAACATGAATTTGTAATGACTCTGTGCTCCATATTCTTTACATGTGAAAGCTCACTTAATTCTTACAAGATGTTCAACATAAAATCTACATGTCAAAAGTACCAGTGCCTATTGTAGTACTCTAGGTAATTGGGGAACTTCCAGAGGGGGTAGGTATCAGCACTGAAATGTCTTCTTGGTGGATTTTTTTCTTTGCTGAGCTTGAAATGTCCCCCCTCCCCTTGTGATTTCTTTCTTCTCACACCCAAGTGGAACTGAGGCTTCCTCACTTGGGCTCTTAAGTTCGTTAACCTTTTTGAGTTCTGTGGCCTGTTTCTTGGGTATTCAGTACTTTTTTTTGGCTAATATCCACTTATTGGTAAGTACATACCATGCATGTCCCTTTGGGTCTGAGTTACCTGACTCATGATGATATTTTCTAGTTCCATCCATTTGCCTGCAAATCTCAGGATGTCCTCATTCCTAATAGCTGATTAGTATTCCATTGTGTGAATGAACCACATATTCTGTATCCATTCTGTATCAGGGGGATTCTGGGTTGTTTCTATTTTCTGGCTATCAGAAACAATGCTGCTCTGAACATAGTGGAACAAAAGACCCTGTGGCATGTTGGGGCATCTTTTGGGTATATTTCCAAGAGTGGTATTGCTCGGTGTTCAGGTAGCTCTATTTCCAATTTTCTGAGGAACCTCCAGATTGATTTTTAGAGTGGTTGTATCAGTTTTCAATCCCAACAGCAATTGTGGAGTGTTCCTCTTTCTCTGCATCCTCACTAACATATGCTGTCACCTGAGGTTTTGATCTTAGCCATTCTGATTGGTGTAAAGTGGAATCTCAGGGTTGTTTTGATTTGCATTTCTCTGATCACTGAGGACTTTGAACATTTCTTTAAGCGTTTCTCAACTCTATTTGAGATTCCTCTGTTGTGAAACCTTGGTTTAGTTCTATACCCCATCTTTAATTGGGTTGTTTAGTTTTTTGAGGGTTAGCGTATTGAGTTCTTTATACATTTTGAATATTAGCCCTCTGTCCTTCATTTTATTACACTTTTATGTTTTCATAGATTTCATTAATTAATTCATTCATATCTTTAAGGTCCTTGAATGTATTCATAACAAATGTTTTAAAACCCTTGTCTTTTCTATTAGATATATGCTTTATTTACATTTCAAATATTGTCCCCTTTCCTGGTTCTTTCCCCCCCCAAAACCTCCTAACCCATTCCCCCTCCCTCTGCTCACCAATTCATCCACTCTGGCTTGTCTGTCCTGGCATTCTCCTATACTGGGGCATCTAGCCTTCTCAGACCAAGGGCCTCTCCTAATTTTGATGTCCAACAAGGCCATCCTCTGCTGATTATGCATCTGGAGCCATGGGTCCCTCCATGTGTACTCTGGTTGGTGGTGTAGTCTCTGGGAGATCTGGGGATACTGATTGGTTCATATTGTTGTTCCTCCTGTGGTGCTGCAAACCCCTTCAGCTCCTTGGGTCCTTTCTCTAGCTTCTCCATTGGGAACCCTGTGCTTAGCTCAATGGTTGGCTGAGAGTGTCACACTCTGTATTTGTCATGTACTGGCAGAGCCTCCCAGGTGACAGCTATATGAGGCTCTTATAAGCAAACACTTGGCATCCACAATAGTGTCTAGGTTTTGTAACTGTATATGGGATGGATCCCAAAGTGGATAGTCTCTGGATGGTCTTTCTCTCAGTCTCTGATCTATATACTTTGTCTTTTTCTTAATGTTTCAGTTATAATGCATTTTCAGGACCTTCCTAAGAAGATACTCAGTAGGGTTTCTGCCTTCTCTAGTGGAGATATATTGTTCTGTCTATTGTGAATTGTGTATTTAAGATATGCACCTAGGCATATGAGTGTGTAATGTTTGTAATTCTAGCTGTTAATTAGTACTATATGAGATTAAATGAAAGATGAAAAATAGTATATAAGAAAAAGTATTTAAGTGAAAAGAAAAAAATGTTTAAGGACAAGAAGTAGTATGATTGTATCCAAGGTATATGATTAAGCTTTAGTATAAGAATGGATGGAATTTTCTGAGTGAAAGCTACTACTTGTATGGCAGCATGCAACATGTAAAGCAGTACAGTAGATTATGTCAAAGCAGTGTCAAAGTACCATGGTTAAGAGTTGAGAAATGTGTATAATACACAAATTCAACAGAGTTAGGAGAGATAATTGCTATGGTTTAGCAACTAATTAGGGATAATTTCCTCTGGGACTTTTTTTCAAACCATAAAGGGAGATTTTTATGCCACTGGATCGTTTCTTATTTTATGTCCTTTTTTCAAATGCAAATGATGCTATTATTTTAATTAATATATTGAAACCAAAGAATAATCTCAACCTGTCAGTTCAATCACAAACATATGTTCTTATGTTGTCAATGTGAGTATGTCCTGGCACTTATTTTATCTAATTATAGGTTCTTCCAGTCAATTATGTTTTAAAATACAAAAGGATCCAAACTGCTCAGATACTTTTCTCTCTCTTTTTTTTTTAGTTGTTATTGTTGTTTCTGAAAGACATCAAACTTTGACACGATGATATAACTTGGAAGTTCATACTGGAGGCTTGGCATATATTTGGAAACCTCTGTCTCTCCAAAACTCAGCAACAATCTGAAGCTATGTATAGATGACTTAGGTTCAGTCTGTCAAGGCAAACAAGAACCAGACTCTAAAACATTAGAAACAGTATTTCCCCTCTATGGTTTAAGAAGATATTCGCTTTAGAGCCAGGCTCATTTTTAACTACATTGTGGATGAATGGCATTTTATAGCCAAAAAAATCCAGTAGATATCATAGATAG
The DNA here is from genome assembly GCA_964023405.1 of Apodemus agrarius. Taxonomy (NCBI): domain Eukaryota; kingdom Metazoa; phylum Chordata; class Mammalia; order Rodentia; family Muridae; genus Apodemus; species Apodemus agrarius. The sequence goes on along the minus strand of OZ030007.1, from coordinate 98,129,849 downwards.
AAATTTAGTAAACAGAAATACAATGGGGAAAAGATGATTTATGTTATATAGATAGAAATAGGATTATTTTGTATGTGACCGCAGGCCAGGGTGAGCAGATACTACCTAGAGTACAATAAGAAATGAAAAATTTGAACACATATGTAAGGTAATCAAATGGCAGAGTAAAGATTTTGTAAGATTGATCTAACAGAATTTTTGCTAATGCCAGAATGTATGGTAATATATATGACAGTATAAAGCCATCTGGATAAGAAAAATACTCCAAAAAACTTTTGTTTGGTTGAATGAGTTAACTATGTCAATTTACAGTGGCATTTCTGACATACTGTCTTGACAGAATCCTTAAACATCATTTTTCACAAAATTTGTTCTGTTCTTAAGAATTTTATATCATTTCATTAAAATCAATGCATGTTATTCAGCAGCATCAGTGTATTTCAAAGTAATTCAGAATAATTCTACACATTATGAGCTAGAAACAATCAATTATTAATCTTCAACATAAAAAGGTACTACACCTGAAAATTATATTCTCTTTTAGATGCTTTTTTTTAATGTGGTAATATTTAATTTGCTCCTTTCCAAAGGATGACAATTTAATTGAGGGATGTCTTGGCAGTGCATGAGGCTCTGACTGTTTATAGCTAGATAATCTGTTGTGAAAAATCTGCCACCAGCTCAGAATCCATGGCCTTCTTGCTGAGCAGGAGTCACTAACTGACAAGTCAAGAGTAGTGGAGGGAGAAATGAGAGGCTGATTAATTACGTTAGCCCAGAAAATGTCATCTGAATATTACCCCAAATTAGGTGTCCTGGGTTCTGAGAAGATTCCCAAAAGAAATATATATAAGACAAAAATAGGCAGAGAAAATGCTTTTTTCATTTATCTAACCTTTAACTGCAGGTGTCCCTCTATCTCTCCACACTCTATATTTCTTTGGTTTCAAGTCTCAGTTAATTTCTTTATTCTCTACTTTATTCTGGTTCATTATTGGGTTTGGGGAGTTGGATATTAGATAGAAACCTTTGGATTCTTCTTAGAGTAAACATGGAATTATTTCATTCCTGAAAGTTCAAGGGCTAAAATTTCTTGTATAAACAAAAGTTCTGTAAAGAATAATACTTTCGAGGATCATTCTGCTAGGGTGATTGACTGATTAGTGTCAGTGATGTAGACAGCCAGAAATTTCACAAGTATATTATCAGATTATCTTGGGATACCTTCTGTCTTCTTACTCTGAGTTATTGCCTTACCCAGAGCCTGACCTAACATTTTTGTGGGCATTTTGAATCTCCTAGTTCTAAACATCCTAAGGTCTAAGAATACAATCAAAAGCTTCTGAGGCCTATTGAAAAGTTTTCCTGTTGTAACCTTCCCACCTAATGTTTCTGTCAACGTAATTGAATGGTGCCTTGATTTATGACTTTGTTGGTTCTATCCTTGTGTAAAATTCATCAAACTGTTTGTACATTGGAACATGGAATTTGAGGGAACCTAAATCTGTGTTCCTGGCCAAGGTCACTCATATATGATTTGATAAATAATAAACTATCTCCTTTTGATGAAATCTGTGTTTTGCTATATATTCTTGTTACCAGTAGAAGAAAATGAAAAGAATGTTATTGAGAAAGCCTAAATCAGGTTAAAATAATAATTTTTTGATATTTATATATGGCAAAGAATAATAAAATACAGTAGCATTAAAATAAATGATTAAAACATGGGTAAGACATAAATACTTAGAAAATTGGCTTTTGTTTCCTTGGCATTTTGTCACATATTAAGAAAATCCAACTAATTAAAGGCAAAATGGAAATTAACTATCTAAAAGTTCAACATGGATTTTATAAAAATAGAAGAAAAGTCTAAAGCAATAAAAAAATACATTTCACCTCTCTTTTATGGGATTTTTTAATCTCACTCAGCTGTCAATCATTCTCATTATTTTGGGCACATTTTTCAACAACTTAAATTGTTCCCACAGTGGCAGCCAAACTCAATAAGCAGTAAACCATTGAAGACTGAGTGATTTCACCAGAGACCACAAGCAGTGGAGTGGCTTCCTAGTAAGAGAAAGGAGGTAAGGGACCTCCATGGCAGCTTTCAACATAGAAGGAAAATATTCCCTATAGCTTATCCACAACATGCTTCATCAAAACCCAAACAAACCTCTTAAAAATCCCAAATGGCCAAAAACTGCAACAAAAACCTTCTTGCTTTGCAAAAGACAGGAATTATTTTAACATGCAAAAATTTGTACTTTGAAATGTATTGTAATTTATTCATCTATATTTGAAAGACAAAATAATTCCCTGAACAAAAGGCAAATCAGTGCAGATTTATTTTATATCTTATGCACTATGTATCTTAACTGGAATTGTTTTCTAAGATTCTGCCTCATGACATGAAGAATAGATACTTTGCTAATAACAATAGTTATGTTGATATAATTACATTATAAAAATTAGATTCTTTAAATTTTAAGTCATATTTCTATATCTCTAAATTTATACATCATTATTTTCTCTATTTGTATCTAGAACCACACTAAATTGAATTAAATCTAATGTACATTCTGAGGTCAACTTTCACACCTCTAATGGTGGTGGGACTTGGGAGAATGGAACTGACATATGAGGAAGAGTAAGTCTCATGCAATAGCCCTCTATTCAGAGCACCAGACGATTTATACTCAGGGTTAAGAAACATCACATGAGTGAAGTTTTCATGAGTTCATGCTGTAAACTCCTGTGGAGTCATTTAAAGTACAGTTTAAACATTTAATTGAATAACAACAACAAATAATAATGAGTAATCAGAAGTAAATGCTCCACTACCCTTGGGAAGAACATGAAAAGACATTCGAAAAACACTTTTGTACTTTGAAGAAACTAGGTTTATGAGATTTGTGATTTTTTGGAGTGTTTTACAAGCACTCAATTCTCATTTGACTATATTCCTGGACTGTGTTCTGACAGATGGCTATTTCTAATAAAGTAAAATTTAAATAGACACATACACACACTCACATACACACACTTTGGGAAAATTATTAAACTAATGAAATCTAATCCAAATAACAGGGATGTAAACTCTCCTACTGGAAACTCGTCTCTTAAAGTGGGAAAAATAAAAATAAACTTCCATTTAGTTTATAGTATTTTAAAACTAATGTACATGTAAATTAATGCTTTATTATATATAATTAAGAATTCTCTTCTAATATTCTTTCTTTTAAATTTATTTTCCTTTCTAAATTGGACTTAGGGGTTTGCATCTTGGTTCCTTGTTTTTTCCAATCTCTCCTATACATTTTTCATATAATTTATGAAAGTGGTTTTCTTTGTAGTTTTATTTCTACAGTGTTGGTAAATGTGTCAACAGTGTGTCTAAAGATTCATATGCTCAATAATGTTTCATAAATGTCTCACAAAACTATGTCAAGATGAGTAAATAATAAATAACAAATCAATCATACCTCATATTTTAAAGCTGACTGCTATTAAAGAAATTAGTTTCATGACAAAGCCAGTGACATCAGTGTTTATATCCAAGCTGTGTGTAAAGAACTGAGAATGTCAAATATAAACTGCGCATTTAGTGTCCACATTAATCAACAAAGCAATGACATATAATTGGACTCATCTTAACAAATAAAGACATTAGAAAATTATAACATTTTATAAATTTTTCAGAATAACCAACATAAATCATCACATTCCATGTAGTTATTGTTTACAACCTATTTTCCTATCTCAAATTATATTGTTCCATTAATAAACTATATTTATAGAGTGCTTGTTCTTCAAATCCAAGTTCAAAAAAATTACTTAAAAGTGTTAAAGTAACTATTCCATTTTTCTATTCCATAAGAAACACAAGCTTTTGTAGACACAATAGTAGTACTGTTAATTAAACTCAGCAAATAGTATTTGCAGTCCATAGTTTAGACTCTTGGTTACTTTTTTTAGTTTAAATAATTGTTTGTATAGTTTTTTTTAAAAACAGTGTACGTTTCTGTGTCAGGAATCATCAAGACTAGACTACCCCAGGTAAGATGCCTGGTGAACATTCCTGAGTACTCAGCACAGTCATCTTTAACGTAGTGGCTGCTCTCATAAAGAATGCTGAGCAGAATCTACAAGGAAGTGAAGTCTAGAGTGGCCATCAAGCAAGCTGCCAAGGGTTGGGAGCTGTCAGTCACAGGGAATCCAGGGCATGACTTTATGGCTTGGGTGAGAGCCTCTGACAACATTTGAAAGAGGCTCAAGTAAGTGTTGTGTTTGTTCACATGGGTCCTTCCTGTCTAAAATATAGCCAGATTCCAAAATATATTGTGCAGTATGATCAATATATTTTTACTCTTCATGCAAACTGAATCAATCTTATCTTTATGATTGTGAGAATATTCTGGAAATTTTTAAACATCACACTAGGACATATTTATGTCATTAACATAATAGCGATTAGTCCACTTTTTTATAATTTCGTATTTCAGTATTGGTGATGCCCATTTTCAAAGTAAGAATGAATGTATTTTGTATTCCACAAATGTTATGTTCAATGAACCTTTTGGCAATGATTTTATATGGGCAGTGTGGTAAGATTTCTAAATCTCTTGTTCACATTACTTTTAAAAGTCCAAATGAAATTTGTATTAAAATTTTTTCCTTAAAATAAACTATCAGTGGTCTTTGTGGTATACTCTGAGGTAGAGACCCCTTCTTTATCAGGTGTAAAGTGATTTGGCCAACAGTGGAGAAAATAAAATACCATTTTAAGCTATAAATATTATTAAAAGCTTTGAGCTTTATAAACTGTGGCTGAGAGTTTGGAAAGTAAGGAGTTAAGATAATTGTTTTTATTTTCTACAAGAACTGTGAATTATCATTGCAGTTTTACTTAACTGGTGTTGACATAAAAAACATTTGCATATGTGTGTCTAGGAAGGGGTCAAGTTGTTTGCACTTGCTACTAGGGGTTATAGATTGTTATCAGCTATCTTCCTCATCCTACCTTAATTATTGAGAAGTGGTCATACAGAATCTCTGTCTTGTTGTTCTGACTAGATCAACGTTACAACCAACCCCTGACATCTACCTGCTTTGGGCTCCTGTTGCTCTGACGACAGGTGTAAATCACAGGCAAGCGGCATGCTGCAATGTGTGTGGATGCTGAGAGATTGAGGCTCAAGTCCCCAAGCTTGTCCAGAAGACACTTCTTCACCTAATAACCTCTCAGAAATGCCCTGACTATTTATTTGAATTTCTTTGATAAATACTCATATGACAGACGTTCATTACTAGTATCTGTTATAAAATAAAATCATAAAATAATGATTTTGTAAACCATTAATAGCTGACTAGGAGCTATACCATTTTTTGTCTAAATTGGTCTGCAAGTATGTAGCTTGAGTGACTGATAGGGCTAGCAGACCCAATCCTTAGAGTAGGGTGAACATACTAGCATCTTCTGTATTAGTACAAATATGCAGGATCTTACAAAACCAAAATTAGGAAATTTAAAATGATTTGTTAATAAGCTAACAATGTCACACACTAAGAAATGTTCAGTGAGTCTTCAAATTTGGAGTCATTAAGTTTCCAAGTTCAGTTTATTTTAAGATATAAGATGTAAGTGCTATAACCTGATGATACATGATAGATCATTTTTGTTTGTTTATTGTTTATTTGTTTTTGTTGGCTTGTTTTCTTTTCGAGAACCTCCATACTTGTTTCCAAATTAGCTTCATGAATTTACATTCTCACTGGAAGCATAAGAGTTTCTCTTTCCTCATTCTGCACTCATGTTTATTATCTTGACAACTACTCTAACTAGCATTAGACAAAATATCATATGTGTCTTGATTTGAATTTTTCTGTGAAGGCTAAGGATTTGGGACATTTTTCACATATTTATCAATAATTTTTGGTTATTTTAAGATATGGCTTTGGAGTTCAGAATCTATGACATTGGTTCTCTGGTGATTCTTGTATGTACAGAAAGTATATAATTTCATCCTGTCTCACATGCCAGTTACTGGATTTAATTTCTGTGTTATTGTAAAAACATACAGAAAGTTCAAGCTAATTACTGTATCTACAAATTTCAGGACTCATATTAAGATCTTGAACTAGTGTATTGTTTTTTGTTCTTCAGGATAAGAGATAAGAGTCTAATCTCTTTCAATTTAAAAAAAAACCTACAATCACATCAACAAAAATGAGGTAGTTTAATTTGAAGCTATATGCAAAAGACTATAACCCAAGTTTTCCAAAGCATCATGTTCAAATAATGACAATTTCCAGTAAGTTTATTAGTTATAGAACAAAAGAATGTCAGAAACAAAGACATACTTTTAAGTGTCAACATCAGGCAGATGGATAACAGAAATGTAGGGAAAAATTTTCCTGAGGTTTCAGAAGTTATTGATACCATTCTTAGCTTTCTGGTTGATGAAAACATGTGGTTTGTTATTTTACTGCATCCCAGAAGTTTGACATGTGTCTCGAGGGTTCTTTGTAGGTCAGAAACCCCAAAAGAAGCCTAACCAAATGGTGAAAGTCCTCTACAACAGAAACTTAAGGCATTCAAGCAGGAAATTATTGAACACACTTGAGTATGATAAGAGCCCTCATGCTCATACGTAGGCAACATTTATTTTGTGAAAGAAGCTAGTTTATAATACATTGTGTACAGATTCAATGCAATTTTGGTTGCACCTGTCTTAAAATTGACTTTCATTGGTTACCATGAGTCTGTGAAGGTGTTTGTCAGTAAGGTATGGATGAAGCCAGTAGCTGATCTTGTTTCTTAATTCATCCAGTTACTCTGTCTTTCTAATAGTGAGTTGAAATCATTGCCCTTTTGGTTTATTGTTGATAGTGTTATATTAATACCTGTGGTTTTGTTGGCTCCTGGTCTAGCTGGTGGTAATTGTTAGCTTTTCCTTCCTGCCCAGTGTTATTAGGAGCTTGCTGGTTTGCTATGTTGAACAGAGCAGATTCCCTTGTTCATCATTCCTCTCATAACACTCTTTCCTGTAGTCTAGGGAAAGAGGAGTCGCTCTTCTTCCTCTGTGTATAGTATTCTTTTAAAAATTTATGCAGTAGTGGCAGGGTTGTCACAAATTGCCATAGGTTGTGATTTGCTATGGTGACTATTTATATATCAATTTACAAAGACAGCTTTGCTAGATATAACAATCTTGGTTGACAGTTGCTTAGTTTCAGAGCTTGAAATATGTCAGCCTATATTTTCCAGGCACTAGCATTGCTGAGGAGAGAACCGATATTATTGTGATGTGTTTGCCTTTGTATGTGAGGTGACAATTTCGTATTTCTACTCTGTCTTTCTACTCTGTATTTCCAGTTTTAATGTGTTTGCTTTGCTTTGCAATTTTGCATCTTATTTATAAACTATCATAATTTTTTTCTTTTTATACATTTGGTGTTTTAAATAGCTCCTGTTTAGCCATATCTTTTCCTGGATTTGGGAGCTTTTCTGATATAACTTCATTGATGAGGTCATCTGTAATTTTAGACGTTAGTCTCTATTTTTATACACTATGGATTGTTTTATTTTTTCTTTTATTAAAAATACTTTTCAAATAATATATTCTGATTATGGATACCCTGTTTTCTACTCTTCCAAGTTCCTCCCCCTAGCTGCTGGCTACTGTTAGCTTATCCATCCTGCCCAATATTATTAGGAACTTACTGGTTTGCTATGCTGAACAGAGCAGATTCCCTTGTTCATCATTCGTCTCATGACACTATTTCCTGTAGTCTAGAGAAAAAGGAGTCGCTCTTCTTCCTCTGTGTATAGTATTCTTTTACATATTTATGCAGCAGTCTGCTTCTTGTCAGACTCTTCAACTTCAGCTCCCATCCCCATTCCATCTATACATGACTATATATTCTATTTCTTTTCCCAAGGAACCTCTGCAGTTCTATGGTATGAATTAACTATCAAATTTATACCTAATATCTATATATAAGCAAATATACAATATTTGTCTTTCTATGTATGGGTTACATCACATAGGATCATTTCTTTTTACATCTATTCATTTATAATTTTTTTCATTTCTTAAATGTCTAGGCAATGTTCCATTATCAAAATGTACTCCATTTTCTTTATCCTTCCTTCTGCTGAGTAACATCTAGATTGCTTCCATTTTCTGACCATTATGAGACAGTAGAAATAAACATTGTTGAACAAGTAACTCTGTGATAGAATGAAGAGTCCTTTGTGTATATGCTCAAGAGTGGAATAGCTGGATCTTGAGGCTGATTCCCATCTTTCTGAAGAACGAGCATACTGTATTCCAAAGGGGCTGTACTAATTTGCACTCATAACAGAAATCGGTGAGTATTCCTCTACCTCACATCCACACCAGCAGGAGTTCTTTTTGTTATTGATCTTGGCCATTCTGACTGGTGTGAGATAAAATCTCAAGGTAGTTTTGATTATCATTCTGTTAGTGGCTAAGGATGTTGAACATTTCTAAGGGTTTCACAGTCATTTGATATTTCTCTTTTGAGAATTATGTTTATTTTTGTACCCACATTTAACAAATTGTATTATTTATTTCCTTGATATTCTATTTTTGAGTTCTGTATACATTTTGGGTCTTTCCCTCTATTAGATAGATAGTTGATAAAAATCATGTCCTATTCTGTACCTGCTTCTTCCTCAGAGACATAGTAGACTTTGCCATACAGACATTTTTAGTTTCATGTTGTACTATTTATTAATTGTTGATCTTAGCACCTATACTAATTGTGTTCTTTTAAGAAAGCCTTTTGCCAATGAGTTCAAGGCTATTTCCCACCTTTTTCTGTATCATATTCAGTGTATCTGTTTTGTGGTGTTTGGACCATTTGGAATTGTTTTATGAAAAGAAGTTAAGTATGGGTCTACTTAGATTTTTCTACACTCAGTCTTCAATTTGACCTTCACCATCTGTTAAATATACTGTGTTTTTCAAGTGTATTTTTCTTTACAAAATATCAGATGTCCATCTTACTTTTTCTTTCTTTCTTTCTTTTGTTCATTCGTTCGTTCGTTCTTTCTTTCTCTTCCTTCCTTCCTTCCTTCCTTCCTTCCTTCCTTCCTTCTTTCCTTCTTTCCTACCTTCCTTTTTTTTTACTAGTATAACTCCAAAGTACAATTTGAGGGTGAGGATAGGATAGTGATACCTCTAGCAGTTCTTTAATTATGCATGGTTGTTTTAGATATCCTAAATTTTTTGTTTCTATTTGAAGCTGAAATTTGTCCTTTCAAGATCTACATATATGTTTTTTAGTATTTTTCCTCTACTTTTTATTTTTCACTCTTTTGTTTATATCTTCAGTCTTTTAGTGAGTGTTCTGAAACTTGGTTTATGTTTCTGGGCTCTATTAAGGAAGAAAGAAAATTACATTAACAGACGGATTTGGTTTGACTACAATATAAATAAACATGTACTTCACCTGTATCTGTAATGAAGTTCAAGGAAAATAGCACTAGGGTACTGAGTGGGAAAAAAAAGTTTATAGATTTTTATAGGCAGGGGTATTAATAAAGAAGTAATAAAATGAGAGAATGGGTATATAGAAGACAAAGACTGAAGTGTGAATGAGATGGAAGTAATTTTCTTATAGGGATGAGAATACAGAGCACAGAGGAAGTAGTAGAGATTAGGTGTACAGAAAGCAACAGTCACGAGCCTAGTCATCCAAAACATGAGCAACACATCTACAAAACTGTTTAAGCGAAAGATCTGTACAACAAGAACTTCAAGTCCTTGAAGAAAGAAATCGAAGAAGACCCCAGAAGATGGAAAAATATTTCTTGCTCCTGGATTGGCAGGATCAATATAGTAAAAATGGCCATCTTGCCAAAAGCAATATACAGATTCAATGCAATCCCCATCAAAATCCCAAATCAATTCTTCATAGATCTAGAAAGAGCAATTCTCAAATTCATCTGGAGCAACAAAAAACCCAGGATAGCTAAAACTATTCTCAACAATAAAAGGACTTCTGGGGGAATCAATATCCCTGACCTTAAACAGTACTACAGAGCAATTGTGTTAAAAACTGCATGGCATTGGTACAGCAACAGGCAAGTGGATCAATGGAATAGGATTGAAGACCCAGAAATGAACCCACAGACTTATGGTCACTTGATTTTGATAAAGGAGCCACAACCATCCAATGGAATAAAGATAGCCTTTTCAACAAATGGTGCTGGTTCAACTGGAGGTCAACATGCAGAAGAATGTGAATTGAGCCACTCTTATGTCTTTGCACTAAGAGCAACTCCAAGTGGATCAAGGACCTCCACATAAAACCAGACACACTGAAACTATTAGAAAAGAAACTTGGGAAGACCCTGGAGGACATGGGCACAGGGGGAAAGTTCCTGAACAGAATACCAATAGCTTATGCACTAAGATCAAGAATTGACAAATGGGACCTCATAAAATTACAAAGTTTCTGCAAGGCAAAGGACACTGTCAGAAGGACAAAATGACAACCAACAAAGTGGGAAAAGATCTTCACCAACCCCACATCCGACAGAGGGCTAATATCCAATATATACAAAGAACTCAAGAAGTTAGACCCCAAAGAACCAAATAACCCTATCAAAAATGGGGCACAGAGCTAAACAAAGAATTTTCACCAGAAGAAATTCAGATGGCCGAGAAACACCTTAAGAGATGTTCAACATCATTAGTCATCAGGGAAATGCAAATCAAAACAACCCTGAGATTCCACCTCACACCAGTCAGAATGGCTAAGATTAAAAACTCAAGAGACAACAAGTGCTGGAGAGGATGTGGAGAAAGAGGAACACTCCTCCACTGTTGGTGGGATTGCAAAATGGTAAAAACCACTCTGGAAATCAGTTTGGCGGTTCCTCAGAAAATTGGGCATGTCACTTCCAGAGGACCCTGGCATGCCACTCCTGGGCATATACCCAGAGGATTCCCCTGCATACAATAAAGACACATGCTCCACTATGTTTATAGCAGTCTTGTTTATAATAGCCAGAAATTGGAAGGAGACCAAATATCCCTCAAAGGAGGAATGGATACAGAAAATGTGGTATGTTTATACAATGGAATACTACTCAGCAATTAAAAATAATGAATTCATGCAATTTGTAGGTAAATGGTTAGACCTGGAAAATATCATCCTGAGTGAGTTAACCCAATCACAAAAGAATACACATGAAATGCAATCACTGATAAGTGGATATTGATGAGCCCAGAAGCCCTAAATACTCAAGGCACAATTAGCAAGTCAAATGATTCCCAAGAAGAAGAAAGGAGAGGACCCTGGGCCTGTAAAGATTGGATCCAGTTTTGTAGAGAAACCGTGGGGGGAGGGGGAATGATTGGGGAATAGTTGGGGGGAGAGGAATTATGGGGACGTATGGTGGGGGGGAACTGGGAAAGGGGAAAGCCTTTGGAATGTAAACATAGAATATAGAAAATAAAAATTAAAAAAAAATAAAAAGAAAGTTAAGTGTTATTTTATGCCATTCATGGGTATAACAGAAATATTTCAAATCAATAAATACCAGCAATGTTCATTTGGACTCATAATTACCTATATTAAAAATTTGGGAACTATGGTGGGTGGGAACTGGGAAAGGGGAAACCTTTGGAATGTAAACATAGAATATAGAAAATAAAAAAAATTTTCAGAACAAAAAAAAAGAAAAAATGTAAACAAAATAAAAATAAAACAAACAGAAGATATGATAATATAAATCAGCACTCTTTCCTAGCAGAGGTTAATGCGGTCTTTTCCACCTTCTGGAGTGGATTCTGCAGCTTGTTCTTAAGCTTGGGGAGGGCTGCCATCCTCAGCAATGCAAACACATTAACTATGTTTGTCCTCCCTGCTGATCATATCATTGATTCTGCCAGCACATGTAGCCTTCTTTCTGATATGCAAACCACACTTCTGCTTAGGCCTCTGGAGAGTGCAGAGGACCCCTTGTGTTTCGCTGTTGTGTATTCTTTTCCTATCCCAATCATGACTATTTTAAAAACCATTATTTTGTTTTATTCTGATATACCAGAATAATTGCCTGAAAATAATAGAAACTGTATTTAGCTGAATACATTTTTTTTTATGTCTCATGTGATGATGATGTTGGGTGTGGCAGGGCCGGTGTCTTCTCAAACTATCAACCCTGGACTGTTCTTTGAAAATTTCATCTTTAGGTTCTCAAGCATTTTTGTTGCAGTCTCCATAGCCCAGGCAGCTTCCATCCATTTTGCTTTATTATGTCTATTCCTGGTAGGGTCTTTATACCTGGGCCAGTTCTTCTATGCTTGCAGTGTTCGTGTACAGGAAGGGACAGTACATACATGGCTAGGTATGAGAAGCACTGTGTGTGCACTAGTTTGCAGCCTTGTTTCTACATAGAATCCTGTAGCTTTCACTTCGTATTAGTTTTTTTTTTTGTTTTGTTTTGTTTTAGCTATTTCTCTCAAAAGATTAGTGTCTGTTTTTATCCTGACTCTTCTTCACTGGGTCAAACAGAGGTAGCTTTTAATTTTATTATGCTTTACACACACACACACACACACACACACACACACACACCCCTCTGGAACTAATTTGAAGATAAAAAGCGATAAAAATTTGAAAAGTTGCATACATTACCTCCAAATAATATTGAGATTTTTGATGCTATCAGTGCATTCTAGACATTGATATTTTACTGGAATTTAAGTCCACATAACACATGCCTATTTGTATAAGCAGCTTATAAGTGAATTTTTAATTGGATATAATTAATCTTCCTCCATTCCTATACAAAAATGAAAAAGCAATCAAAACTCAGTATCCCAGGATGTTTTTGTTTCTGTATACAATAATTAAGCTTGTTTACCTTTACTTTAGAGGGTTTCCTAAACACGTCGAGATGTTGGATGGTAGCTATTAAAATCACAAGGTTACTTTTCATTCAAAACTTATTAAAAAAATTGGAAATATTTTCATTATTTACCTAGGAATGAAAGCCAGTGACAAATATAATAATTAAGATTATACAATGACTGATTATAATGGAAATCAATGGAGTTTAATTCATTTTGTATCATATCATGAAGACTAGGAGCATCCAGTGGAAGACAATGAACCAGAAGTAGATAGCAACATATTCAGTACACAGAGTCTGAGAGGGCCAAACGGCGACTGGAAAGAAAAAAAGGATTAAACTCAAATCTTGTTAAATATTTAACACTAAAATCCTTGGAACACTGTTTAAAGTCTTCATTTTTAGTTAATTGTTTGCTTATAATCAGATAAGAACTATTACAATGGATGTTTGCTTGGCATTTGGAAAGGTATGCTGTGTGGATCCTCTAAATAAAGACTTCTATATTTGGAGGAAATTATTCTAAATTAATTCAAGAAAGGATTCACAGGGTATGCATTTTGACAGTATTTTAGTGCACCTGCTTAGAAAGTTTTTTTCCCCCTTGTATAAAGGTGTCTCCTATTTGCTTACTTTGTGGTAATTCCATGAATCTATAATGAAACTGTCAGATCCTCTTTTTGTAGCATTATAATGCTAATAGAGCAGAGAAAACAGAAATAAAACTCTTTTGGGACTGAACATCACTACTTTTGACATCTATATACTCTGATAAATATAGCATCGGGTTGTCTAAGGAAATGCTCTCATACCTTACCTTCCTGTACTTACTCCTAAGGAACATTTGTGCAGAAGATGTTTGTACTATGAAAGACATTTTTCTTTCATCTGCATGTATGGGAGAAGATGTTGATAAATAATAAAATTAACATTGGAAAATTGATATGGCTAATTATTTACTTGATTTCTTTCATCCAAAATTCTTCCATTAATATTTTGTCCTGTAAAAACTTTAATTGAAACTGAGATTTGACAATATCTAACAGAGGCTATGCTAGGAACTCATTAGCTATTTATAATTCTTAATTTACCAATGGACTTTTCATTTTTCTTGAAAAATATGTATCTGTGAGTGTTTTGACTGTTCATCATTTTGAAAAAACATTAGTGACAATGAACAGAAGTTTAATTTTTACAAATATAAAATCTGCCCACACTTAAGCAATATAAATAATTCTTACTCAATTCAGCATAAATGTTAAATAGACAAACAAAAGTACAAAGCAATGAATAATAAACTTTATTATAGTTCCTGTTATTCATATGTCCCAAAATGGACCTTTAGAATGAGGTTTAGGAGTAACTAGCATAGGATATCTGAGAACATAATAGAACGTCTAATCACAATTTATTTTCTCCATATCCCTTTTTCATCATAAATTATTAATAAAAATTACAATTTTCCCTATGTATAAGAATTATATTGGCACATGGAGGCAACCAAGCCGTTAATAAATACTATAAAATTCAAGAAAAACTTAGAAGTTATAATGTTTAATGTGTAATTTTTATTATCTGAGACTTTTATATGTTCATGCTATGTATTTTGAGTGTAAACATTCTCAGCTCCATCTTCCAGTTTCTATCATATACTCCACCATCTCTCTTTCCTAACTTTACTACATCTTTGTAAAACCATCATTGCTGCTCATCATGGTCATCCCAATGCAGGTTTTATTAGCATTTGCTGATTGTCTTAGTGATGGGTTTCTTTTTAGTATCTTCATATATACACATACTTACTGTTCTTATATGCATCCTCCTTACTCTCTTTCATCCTCCTCCCACTTCTACCAATCTTTCTGATTCCCATTTAGTCCCTCTTTTAATTTCAAGTACTTATTATTTACGACTTTTCAAATTTAGTTTTGGTGTTGTCGTTTAGGTGTTATAGATTCAGTCACATTGTTAAAGTATCATCAGTGAACCTTCCTGAGATTTCTAGGAGATGGCATCTAATGACTATTGAGAGAGGCAGAATTATTCTCTCCCAGGGATGAGCCTCCAGGATCATCATCCAACAAGAAGTGGTAAACCCTAGATCACATACACATAAGCAAAACTGAATGGACTCAGCAGTTCATGTTTATATTTAGTGTGTATGTAACAATAACACCAAATAATGAGGCCAGCAATTTGAGAGCAGTGAAGTGGAAGGGACATACAGGGGATTGAAGAGGGAGAGTGTGGGAGGAGAAGACAAGAAGCGGGGAAAGGAGTGATGCAATTATGCTTTACTTGAAATGAAAACATTAGTTTGGGGAGATAGATTGAATTCTTTAAAGTACTTGCAAGGTAATTGATTGTTTATAAGCATGATCTCCATGAGAGCAGTTTCATATATAGATTACATTTTTTTCCATACTGTTCTGACCTTTAAGTGCCTCAGATACTCGTGGAGGGGAAGGCTTTGTGAGCTCATCTTCGTTATCTACCATTGTTTGATTATAGATTCTGAAGAAGGTGGAGCTTCAAGGGTTCTACTCCGCCCTTCCCATGACAGGATATTGATAGTCCTAGTCTTGCACAGGTCTTCTGCAGATGACCTCAGCTTCTATGGGATCAATACTACAAAGAGTGAGGGCATGTTCTGAAGACAGCCGTCTGCCTCTCCTTCCTCTTACACTCTTTCCTCCCTCACTGTCATGTGCTCCCCAGTCTTGGAGGGGGTGATACTGGAGTCCCACTTGCAACTGAGCTTCCAACAACTTCTATTCTCAGCACTTTGATCAGTTATATGGGTCTGTAGTTATCCACTTCAAAGAAGGAAATTGTCTCACCAAAGCTGATGTTAACACTAGTTGGGTATAAACAGCAAGTAAATCTTTTTAAAAAGTTATTTGTGTCATAGAGATGGCTCGACAGGTATAAAAGCTAAACAGAAGCCCAATGAGCCAAGATTTGTTCTGGAACTCATATAAATATCTGGATGTGGTTTACCGTTGTAACCCAGTAATACTACATGGGAGACAAAGACAAGACACAAGAGAACTGCCTAGAATCTCACAGAAGAATTTGGAATATTCAGCTTACCATCAGCAGTAATAAGAGAGATTGTGTCCCAATCAAGTGGAGGAATGTGGAATGTAACTCATGAAATTTACCAAGTGATCTCCATACATGCTTTATGGTGTGCATGCCCATGTAGTCCCCACTTTCCTTCAAACACAAACACACACACACACACACACACACACACACACACACACACACACACAGAGAGAGAGAGAGAGAGAGAGAGAGAGAGAGAGAGAGAGAGAGAGGGAGAGAGAGAGGAAGTAAATACATTTTAAAAGTCATTTTATTTTGAGATAAAATTTATATACAGTGGTATTAACAAGTCTTAAGTGTCAAAATGTATGAGAGTCAAAATGAAATATATTTGTAAACACCCTCTCCAAGCTATCTAACATTCCCATTCAATCAGAATGTATTTCTCTTGCTAGACTACTTTCCTTTATCTATTAGTTATCTCTTCATGATATGAAGTCTTTCAAAAGGATTTTAAAATTATTATAATTCCATTTTTATTGTTGATAGTTTTATATGTACACACTCTCTCACACACACATGTACACACATACATACTGCACAATCGAGATTTTCAACCCTCTCAATTCCTTTGCTTAGCTTCTTCTCTTATTTGAACCTTCTTTATCAGCAAGAACCCTCGTCCTTTCTTTCATGTCTAGTTACTTGTTGCCTTGGCTGTATTAAAGTTACCTGCTTGAGCATGGCTGGGATATTGTTCACTGAAACATTTGTTGTCTTATTTGAAATCAAAAATTGAGGGAGGCCCTGCAGGTGCTCATGCCTGGGAAATGAACCACAAAGAATTGAGAAAACCGGTTCTGACTGACTTCATCACCCTGGATGAAGATCTGGAGAGTCCGGTGCTAGGTAGTTTATTGCCAGTATATCTAAATAGTATAATTTGGGGGAAAATGTTTCCTCATATAATACAATCTTCAGTGCACAAGGAGGTATAATTTCATAGAACTTAACCCAGGATACATATTATTTCTAGGAAATGGGTTCTATAGATAGCCTACATGTATTAAATTAAAGATCTAGAGAAGGATTTGGCCTTTTATTGGCCATACAGATAAGGCAGAGCACATATTGGCTATTAGACATGGTCTGGTCCTGCTTATGGAAGATTGGAGAGCCTCTGGCTATAAGATAATGTGAAGGTGATTTTGACTATTAGTTATCTATGGTTCTGGTTCTGGTTGCTTTGGGGGAGCCCCTGACTCTAAGGGTCATTTAGATTACTAACCACCTCTGATTATGGTTGTAGGTGTTTAATATGACCTGGACCAATATATAAAACAGACCACTAGGACACCATCATGTCTAACTCTCAGCTTTCTGGATAGAATAGGTTTTATGTCCATTCCATTAAAAAGACAATCCTGTGTGCTTAACTTCTGGTTTATCTGGAGATCTGTGGGCACAGGACCTTTATACTGTGATCCCAATGCAAGATTGATGCTATCTTTCTAACACACAAAACATTAATGCATGTTTATTACTTTTTCTTCTTTCTCTCTCCATTCATCTTATATTTATGAAAATAACTTCAAACTCTACTTTCTTATTTGTCAACATTATTTTACTTCTCATTTCTCAGTTTATTATTTACTTAAAATATATTGCTCTGAAATTAGAGGGGAATCACTTAAAAACTAGCATAAATTACTTATACATGAAATGGCAACATTAAATTTTAGGAGATATTAAAATTTGGGAACAAAATACTTTTCCTCATTGATCTTAGCAATGCTTTAGTTAATAATTGAATGTGCTTTACATTTTTCACATTTTTATTAGCATATTTTTGTTCATTGGAATTTTAGTCTTCTTTTCAGGAGTGTTTTATGTATAATGTTTTATTGCAATTCACAGTAAGGAGAATGCTGGCCTCAGCTAAGGTCATCACAGACTCTTTTCTCATGCTTTTCACTTATCTCTAATGTAACCACTATGGTCTATCAGGATTTGCATCTAAATTTGTAGACAAATATGGTTTGGGATATTATGAGCATGGTTTTTAAGTGCTGTAGACTTTATTAGACTTGAGCAAAGAAAGTATTTACTTACTTTAGGGGTCTGGGCAGAAACCTGGAGAAACAAACAAACAAAAATGACTATTTCCTGACACAGAGAGCAAGAATCTGCTAGTTTATTTCAGTCCAGGAGACTGGATGTCGCAGCTGGTCTTTTGTCTATGTTGGAGTCTCAAATAAATAGGAATATCTCAACAGCAGGATAGATTCAATTCCAGTGAGAGGGAGGGCACACAGACAAAACACCACCACCACCACCACCACCACCACCACCTCCACCACCACCACCACCTCCACCACCACCACCACCACCACCACCACCACCTCCACCACCACCTCCACCACCACCACCACCACCACCACCACCACCACCATCACCACCACCTCCACCACCACCTCCACCACCACCACCACCACCACCACCACCACCACCACCACCACCTCCACCACCACCACCACCACCACCACCACCACCACCACCACCACCACCACCCCCACCACCACCCCCACCACCACCACCACCACCACCATCACCACCACCTCCACCACCACCTCCACCACCACCACCACCACCACCACCACCTCCACCAACACCTCCACCACCACCACCACCACCACCACCTCCACCACCACCACCACCACCACCACCACCACCACCACCACCACCACCACCACCACCACCACCACCACCACCACCACCACCACCACCTCCACCACCACCACCACCACCACCACCACCACCACCTCCACCTCCACCACCACCACCACCACCACCACCACCATCACCACCACCACCACCACCACCTCCACCACCACCACAAAAAAGTAAAATAAGACCACCTAGTTCCTGTCTGCCATGCCCTTTTAAACTAAGAAGGGTGATTCCTCAGACCTCACATGATCTAGATCTATGGCTTGTCTTCCTATTGTAAGTGACCCAATTAAAGAAAAACCTTTACCGTGTGCCCAACTACTTGGGTTTTAGTTGTTTCCTGATTTAATGTCATTGACAATCAAAATTAGCCACTTCAGACTCCATGAAATCTTTTCCTTGCGGGTTACCATGTCTGTTAATACTGACATTATTCAGATCTTGTTTCTGTATCCACTTCTTTGGTTTTATTGTTACTTGAATATCTGTATTTGTTGATGTTCTGCTTATAATAGCAAGAAAATACTAGAATCTGCCTAGATACCTATCTGATAGATACCTATCAAAAGGTAAGGAAAGTATGGTACAAATATACAATGCAGGTTTATTCTGCCATAAAGGAAAGTAAAATGTTCTGGAAAACAGATACATTTGGAGATTATCATAATATGTAATATAGCCAATACTTAGTAAGATAAAGTATTATCTGCATGTCATCTTTTATATACATATATACTATGTATATACTAGCTTTAATGTGCTGTTGGTGTGTATGCTTATGTGTGTCTAAGTATGTATATGTATGTCTGAATGTATATATGTGTATTTGAGTTTGTGTGTATATGTGATTCTGTGTGTGTGTGTGTATGTGTGTGTGATTCTGCTTGTGTATGTATGTGAGTGTGTGTGATTCTGTGTGTGGTATGGGTGTGAGTATAAGTCATAAAACTTGAAAGGGAGCAAATAAAAGGCAGAGGGTTGTATTGACTTGGTGGAGGCTAAAAGAATTCATGTGACACAATAAAATAGAAGTTTCTAGGGGTAGAAAGATCGACAGAGAACCAGATAGATGAGGACGATGTAAGAGAGATCAACAAAAAAAAGTTTGAAACTATCTTAATGGCACTGAATTAAGTTAGTGTGTTAACATTTAAAAAAATTTATTCTTTTTTTTAATTGAAAATAGATTCTTCTCTCATACAATACATCCCAATCACAGTTTGTCTCCCTTTACTCTTTTGAGCTCCACTCACTTCCCCTACCTGTCCCTGGGTCCACTTCCCCATCTCCCTTCCTGACAAAAGCAGGGCTTCGAGAGACAACAAACAACCTCTACAAAACAAAATACAATAAGACAAGGCAAGAATAAACATATCAAGGCTGGACAAGGCAACCCAAAACAGGAGGAAAAGTGTCCGAAGTGCAGGAAAAAGTGTCAGAGGCATACCCACTCGCACAGTTAGAAGTTCTCCATAAATACCAAGCAAACAGCCATAATATATACACAGAGGACCTGGTGCAGACCCCTGCAGGCCTCATGCTTGCCATTTTAGTCATCTGGAGCACCTATGAGCCTTGCTTAGTTGATTCAGTGGGTGTAGTGGCTATTCCTGGTTGTCAACTTGACTATATCTGGAATGAACTACAATCTAGAATTGGAAGGCTCACCTATGATCCTAATCTGGAGGCTCAGAGATATAAGTTTTTGACCTGGACTTAGCATGGAGATCTTGAAGCATGGTGGCTATGGATTCCAGTTCAAGATCATCTGGGATTAAAGGTGTGGAGACATACACATTTAATCCCAGATTATGGCTATGGATTCTAGTTCAAGATCATCTGGGATTAAAGGCATGGATACACACACCTTTAATCTGGGCTACACCTTCTACTGGAGACATATATAAGGACATTGAAAGAAGGAAGACTCATTCTTCCTTGCTGGCTTGCCTCGTGGGACTGAGCAACTGCAAGATCCTTGGACTTCCATCCACAGCTGCTGCTGACTACTGTTGGGGAGCTGGACTACAGACTGTAAGTCATCAATAAATTCCCTAACTACATAGAAACTGCCCATACATTCTGTGACTCTAGAGAACCCAGACTACTACAGTGGGCCAGGGATTTTTTGGTATCCTCCACCCCTTCTGACTCCTACGTTTATACCCCTTTTCTATAGCGTTCCCCAAACTTCTAGAGGAAGGTCTCTGTGGAAATCACCAGTTTAGTCTCTTTCTGCATAATGTCTGGCTGTATAATGTCTGCCTCTGCATTGGCTCTCATCTCCTATGGGAGGAAGCCTCTGATAACCACTGGGCATGGTAGCATCTATGAGTATAGCAGGATATTTTTAGGAATCACTAAATTAATTTTTTTTAGACTGATTGTGTTTGGTTCTACCCTAGATCTCTGGGATATACAGTCTCCAGTTCCATCTAAGCCAAGTCAGGTATGGGTTCGCTCTCATGCCATGTGCCACAAGTTAAAGCAGACAGGCTGGTCAAGACCACATGCACTATTGCCCTGGCACATGCTGAAGAAAGAGCAGGTCAACGGGTGTTGTGACCGGATAGGTGTCCATATTTCTCTTTTGGTATCATGCAGAGCACCTTCTTACACCTAAAAGAACATAGGTGTAAAGGATCCATGCAGATGCTAGCTCAACCTCTCTACATTCAGTGAGTTGCGTGAATACTGTCTTCAGCAAGGCAGCCTCATTGCCAGTTTCCAGAGGGCAACCCTCTGTCCTAGCATCAGTCTGGGATGTTTGGGTATCTTCATGGAACCCCCTTAGACAACCACTTAATCAAATACAATCCAGTTCCAGCACTGGGAGACTTTCCTGGCTGCAAGAGATGGACAATTCAGATTTTGTATCCCCTGTTACTAGGAATCCTCATTAGGACCACTCTCATAGATTCCAGAAAGTTTCCACTGTATTAGGTTTCCTTCGAGCCGCCCTAAATACCCATTGGTACCTGATGAAAAAAGATTTTCTGATTTTGTGCAGTGCAGAGTTTAAAGTATGCCCATTTTGTTTTCTGTATTTCTTCGGTGACTGTTGATATATCCCTACTTTCATTTCTGATATATATATAATTTGGATATTCTCTCTTGATTTATTAGTTAAGGTGAATAACGGTTTGTTTATCTTGTTGATTTTTTTCTCAAAGAACCAACATTTTGTTTAATTAAGTCTTTGTATTGCCATCTGTATTTCGATTTTATCAATTTCAGCCATCATCCTGATTATTTCTTGCCCCAAACTTCCCTTTGGTGTGTTTACTTCATTTTGTTAAGTTAGAGCTTTCAGGTATTCTGTTAAGGTGCTTGGGTGAGATTTCTCCAATATCTTTATGAAGCCACTTAGTTCTATGATCTTACCTTTTAGCACCATTTTTATTGTGTCCCATAAGTATGCTTATGCTGTATATTCATTTTAATTGAATTCTACAAGTCTTTAATTTCTTCTTTATTTCTGCATTGACCCATTTTTTTTTCTGTAGAGAGTTGTTGATTTTCCATGAGTTTGAAAGCTTTCTCTTGTTTTTGTTGTTGTTGATATCCAGCTTTAACCTGATAGGATGTGGGATGTTATTTCAGTTTTCATATATCTGTTGAGATTGGCATTTTGTTCAAGTATGTGGCAAATATTGTTGAAAGTTTCATGAGGTGCTGAGAAGAAAGTATATTTTGTGTTTGGGTGAAATATTCTGTAAATATCTGTTAGGTCTATTTGGTTTAAAATACCTGTTAGCTCCAGTGTTTTTGTTTAGTTTTGTGGGGCTGAATTGTCCATTTCTGAGGGAGGGGTTTGAAGTCATGCACTAGCAATATTTGAGGATCAACATGTGATTTAAGCTGTAGTAGAGCCCTTTTACAAAAGTGGGTCCCCTTGTGTCTGCTATATAAATTTTAAGAATTGAAATGTCATTTTGGTAGATTTTTCCTTTGATAAGTATGGTGTGTCTTTCCCCATAACTTTTATTTAGTTTTGTTTGGACTATTTAAAATTCATGTTTTATTTTTTATCTTTCTAAATATTGAAATGACTATATCCTCTTGCTTCTTGTCTCTCTTTGTGTAGAATATCTCTTCCCAAACTTTTTGCCCTGAGGCAATGTCTATCATTGATGTTGACATGTGATTGTTGGATGCAGAAGAAGAATGGATTCTGTTTTCACATTCATTCTGTTTGTCCTTTATTGGATAACTTAGATCACTGATATTGAGAAATACTAAGAACCAATGACTATTCATTTATAGTGCTTTCTTGTTGCTGTTGCTGTTGCTGTTGCTGCTGCTGCTGCTGTTGCTGCTGCTGCTGCTGCTGCTGCTGTTTTATGTGTGTGCTTCTCGCCCTTTGGTTTTGTTAGTGTGCAATTATTTATTTCCTGTGTTTACGTGTGTATAATCATGGGTGTAATTAACATTCTTAGGTTGTAGTTTTCCTTCTGGCAACTTCTGTAGTATTTGTAGGTTAATAATTTTTTAAAAAATGATTTTATGAGGAATTATTTTATTTTCTCCATCTCTGGTGATTGAAATTAGTCTGGGCTGGCGTCTGTGGTTTCTTGGAGTCTGCAGCACATCAGTTCTACTCTCTTCACTTTTAGCGCCTCCATTGAGAAGTTAATGTAATTTTAATAGGTCTGCCTTTTTTTAGGTTAATAAAAATAACTTTTTTATTAGATATATTCTATATTTACAATTCATTTCCCTTTTTCTGGTTCCCCACCCCCCAAAGGTCCCACATGCCCTTTTTCCTCCCTCTGCTCCCTCATCCACCCCTTCCCACTTCCCTGTCCTTGTATTCCCCTACACTGATGCTTTGATCCTTTCCAGCACCAGTGTCCACTCCTTTCTTCTTGTCAGACATCATTTGGTATGTGAATTGTGTCTTTGGTGTTCCAAGATTCTAGGCTAATATCCACTTATCAGTGACTGCATACTATGGGTATTCTTTTGAGACTGGGTTATCTCACTTACTATGATGTTCTCCAGCTCCATCCATTTGTCTAAGAATTTGATGAATTCATTGTTTCTAATGGCTGAATAGTATTCCATTGTGTATATATACCACATTTTTTGTATCCATTCCTCTGTTGAGGGACATCTGGGTTCTTTCCAGCTTCTGGCTATTATATATAAGGCTGCTATGAACATAGTGGAGCATGTATCATTATGGCATGATGCGGAATCTTCTGGGTATATTCCCAGGAGTGGTATGGCTGGGTCTTCTGGAAATATCATGTCTAGTTTTCTGAGGAACCGCCAGACTGATTTCCAGAGTGGTTGTACCAGCTTGCAGTCCCACCAGCAGTAGAGAGTGTTCCTCTTTCTCCACATCCTTGCCAACACCTGATGTCTTCTGAGTTTTTAACCTTAGCCATTCTGACAGGTGTGAGGTGAAATCTCAGGGTTGTTTTGATTTGCATTTCTCTAATGACTAATGATGTTGAACATTTTTTAAGGTGTTTCTCAGCCATCCGAATTTCTTCAGGTGAAAAGTCTTTGTTTAGCTCTGTACCCTATTTTTGGATAGGGTTATTTGGTTTTCTATTGATTCCCCCAGAAGTTCTTTTACTGTTGATGATAGTTTTAGCTATCCTGGGTTTTTTGTTATTCCAGATGAATTTGAGAATTGCTCTTTCTAACTCTATGAAGAACTGAGTTGGGATTTTGATGGGGATTGCGTTGAGTCTGTATATTGCTTTTGGCAATATTGCCATTTTATCTATATTAATCCTGCCAACCCACAAGCATGGAAGATTTTTCCATTTTCTGAGGTCTTCTTCAATTTCTTTCTTCAGAGACCTGAAGTTTTTATCAATAAATCTTTCACTTGTTTGGTTAGAGTCGCACCAAGATACTTTATTGTGAAGGGTGTCATTTCCCTAATTTCTTTCTTGGCCTGCTTATCCTTTGCATATAGGAAGGCTACTGATTTGCTTGAGTTGATTTTATAACCAGCCATTTGCTGAAGTTGTTTTTCAGCTGTAGGAGTTCTCTGGTGTAGTTTTTTGGGTCACTTAAGATACTATCATATCATCTGCAAATAGTGATAGTTTGACTTCTTCCTTTCCAATTTGTATCCCTTTGACTTCCTTATATTTTCGAATTGCTCTAGGTAGGACATCAAGTACTATGTTGAAAAGATATGGTGAGAGCGGTACAGAGAACAGGGGAAGGGAAAAGGGCATGTGGGACATTTGGGGGGGGGTGTGGGGAACCAGGAAAAGGGAAATGAAATGTAAATATAGAATATAGCCACAAAAAATTTTTAAAAAAATCCTAATTATCTCACACACCATCTTTTCATTTCAGTTCTGAACCTAAAGATTGTGCACCTTTCCAAATTACTTTCAGTACATATACATTTAAATTGAACTAGATTTAAAGATAATTTTTTTTATTTAGATACTCATAGTCTCAGCACTTGTCTGATACATGCAGGAATACTGCAAGATTAAGGCTTACTTTGGCTACATAGCAAGTTCCAGGCTCACTTAGCTCCACCGGCAGGGAGTATGGGAGACTCCAGCTGGGATGAGCCTGTGGTATAGGGTCTGTTGGGGTGCTAGAAGAACAGAGATTGTCGGCAAGCAATTTTCCTCGTCTTTCCTTATGGTTAAACATGGGGTTGTCAACACAAACGGGGGGTTGGGACACTGGGACAGTTTTAGGGAGAAAGGTCAGGAGGGGATGGTCTATGGGATTCACTTGAGACCAGGAAAGTGAGATGGGAGACTATAGCTATTGTTCATTTGTAGCACTAGAGGTCATCCTGAAGGAACCTATCTGGTCTTCTGGCAAGCATAGCCTGTTGTTGAGCAGGAGAGTGTCAGCTTAACTTGGGGCCTGGGAAATAGTAATGTGTTGGAAGAGAAGAGGCAAGGTCTGCGGGACATAGATGCCTGAGATGATCATAGATGGTTCAGTCTATCCACTGAGGCTAGGCTTCCATGATTTATTGATATCTGCATTGTATCCAGTTGTGATTTTTGTTGCAATAGTCTTCATTTGTTTTAGAGGAAAGCTTCAATGATAAGGAGTGATACTCACATTTATCTGTGGGAATACAGGTGAGACTTACAATATAGTTAAGTATTGTGCTGATCTAGAACAATGGTGCTAGTATAGTATCTTCTAATATCCATGACTTTATGGGTATAAGATTATTGGCTAGAATGAGGTATGATTTTTCTCCTTAGTTGTCTCCTTATATCTACTTAGATAGCTGTTGGTTACTACTAAGATATGGATGCCACTATTTCATCTTTGGTTATAAATTGTTATTTCATGCTGCTATGGTTTACTATATGGTTACTGTAGGTGTCATGCATCTTGGTAGGGTTATTAATTGATCTCCCACAGCACCTTACATAATACCTTCTGATACTATTTAGAATGTTTCTTAAATAAGCCCTATGACATCAATGATGGGTTGGGTACATAACTCAGTTGCAGACACTTGCTTCATATGTTTTTTGTTTTTGTTTTGTTTTTATTTGTTTGTTTGGTGTGTTGGTTATTTTTTTGAGACAGAGTTTATCTGTATAACATTGGCTGTCCTGGAACTCACTCTGTAGACCAGGCTAACCAGTTTCTCTAGGCCATTCTGTTCAAGGTGGCAAGTGAAGTCATGCTTAGAAACAAATAGTGAAACAGTATTTTAAGTAAATCATTAAATAAATTGATAAACCAGGATCTATTGTTTTTCCTTTTTTAAAAAAATTTTCTATATTCTTTGTTTACATACCATATGAATTCCCCTTTCCTGGTTCCCCACGCCCCATAAGTCCCATAAGCCCTTTCCCCTCTGCCCATTTCCCAATCAACCCCCTCCCACTTCTCTGTCCTGGTAATTCCCTACATTGCTGCATCAAGCCTTTCCAGGACCAGGGCCCTTTCCTTCCTTCTTGTTGGGAATCATTTGATATGTTTTTTTTATCATATTCTACTTTAGTGATGTGGAAGCTAGACAACAGGGAAGAGGCTTTAAAGTCAGATTGACTTTGAATATTTGTTCCAAATCTTCATAAGTGAGTATATAACATGGCGTACCTGCAGAAAACTGAAAACATGGAGGATCAGGGTTGATGGAGGCTGCTGAAAAGAAACAGAATAATACTGATATTATGAAGCCAATATTGGCTACATCTTAAGGTTCAAGATGGATCTTTAGTGCAGAACACATCACACACTTAAGACATGGAACTCAGATTATACTGTTGGGTCTACTTGTTGCCGTTTTAGGGGTGATAAAACTATAAATAAAAGGAAATAAAGGAATTTTAAAGCCAACATGTTGTAAGTTAGAATTTGTGCTTGTTACTTCTAGACATTATGGTTCACAGCCACCTGTAACTCCAACTCCAGTGGAGCTGGACAACTGTTTCCATCACTGTAGACAATGCTCACACATGCATATAACTCTTTAAATAAAACATAATTCTTACAAAGAACTTTCCTCTTTAATGTCATTGCCATTTCTCTTATTGCATATTATTTTCTATAGTAATATTTTTATGCATAATTTTATTCCTATTACTGATAACCATGTACAATAATTTTAGCTATATTTTATATGGCCTAATCAAGCTTCAATATTTGTGGAATTTTACTGTGCTGAAACTTCTAGCTGCTTTAGACAATTAGCACCTCTTTACTGTAACATATTGTGAATTGAGTGGTGGTGACAAGAAGACATAGTGGCAAACTCATTAAGAGAATAAAATTGATTGTAGCTCAATAAATATTCGAGAGAAAGTAAAATTAGCTTTGATAAAACACAAAGGGCTTTGTGTTCAGGAGAGTGAGATACTCAAACTGTTTAGAGATCTAGGAGATTTATTTTCACTACTAATTTTTTCTTTGTCAGAAGAAAAGATATGTCCTGCCTACTTTCCTCCCCTCCCCTTCCCTCCCCTCCCCTCCCCTGTCCTGCTCTCCTCTCCTCTCCTTTCTCCTCCTCTCCTCTCCTCTCCTCTCCTCTCCTCTCCTCTCCTCTCCTCTCCTCTCCTCTCCTCTCCTCTCCTCTCCTCTCCTCTCCTCTCCTCTCCTCTCCTCTCCTCTCCTCTCCTCTCCTCTCCTCTCCTCTCCTTTCTCCTCCTCTCCTCTTCTCTCCTTTCCCCTCCTCTCTTCTCCTTTCCCATCCTTTCCTCTCCTCCCCTGCCCTCCTCTCCTTTCCCCTCTTCTCCTCTTCTTCTTTCCCCTCCCCTTTGAGAAAGAACCCTTCTGTGTAACCTAGGCTGGACTTGAGCTCCTGGAATAAAGGGTTCCATCTGCCCCCTCCCCATTCTCACAAACAGATGGGACTACAGATGTGAGGCTTTATTTTTAGCTTAAAAATAAATGAGAGAAACACAACTAGAATATTTTTATCAACAACAACAATAACAATAACAATGACTAAATCAGTATCCTAATAGATAACTTGCTCTCAATCTGGAATGCATAGGGTTACATTATGACACAAGGAATAAAAGGACCTCCCATACATTAATCTTGTCTTTCATCAGACTTTAGTTCTGCTTCTTACTGGAAATCTATTCTTAATATGGTAACAGAGATATCTGATGATACCACATAGCTATTTCTCTACATCTTCAAATGTACAATCACATAAATGTTATCTGGAGTGTATTTATTTAACCAACATTTATATTTAAAATATACTTCACTATTTTTTTCATTATAAAAATAACTTGCAAATCCCTGTAACAAATTGAAAATGCAAGGATGTGTTTTCTTCCTTTACACACAAGGATTATGAGACAGATCTATCTTTGTCTTTCTGTTTGTCTATCTGTCTCTCTGTCTGTCTGTCTAGGCTGCAGAACAAGTAAGGACATCTAATCCTAAGTAAAATCCCATATGTCATCCTGAATCAACAGATAGGCCAAAGCCAATTTTAATTTGCAATTAGGTGATCCTTACAAAGATGTTGTATTTGAGATTAGGGAGAGGGTCAATACAATGATTTGAGAAGAAACAAAGAGGAAATTTTCTCCATAAGATTATGATTTTGAAAAAAAAGAATATGATTTTGAGTATTCAATACACATCAACAAATTTCTAAGGGTGATATTTCTCAGTGAGGTGGGGTTTCTTTTGTTTTTTGTTTTTGGTTGTTGTTGTTGTTGTTGTTGTTGTTGTTGTTAACCTTTCCTGTCAATGTCTGGGGAAGGAGATAAGGGTACACTGCATTTCCAAACTCCTACTGACAGCACATGCTAACATGATAACTATAGTTTCCCCATCCTAATTCTAACTACTTAGGGAAGTTGGATTCCATGGGATCTTTAGCCATGCTATAGGACCCATTGCCATTAAGATTCCTCCCTCGTGTGGGCTGGCGGAAAGGTGATCAGATGGCCCTCAGTTCCTTATCTCATTGCAGATTGCCCATCATACCATGACAACTTGAAGTCCCTGTGCTTCCTTAAGAATTTTTAGGAATTGGACGAAATATAGTAGTTAGCAGACTATAGACTAACAGATCGCTGAAGGACTTCCAGCATCCTGCCCTTGGGCCTTTGTGTATAAAATCCTAAATTACTTCTGTGCCTTTGGATCACTATATCCTATTTCAAGTTCATTTTGACATTTCAGACATTTCCTTAGTTCTCACTGACATTTGAAAAACAATTGGCCATTGATTTTCTTCATTAGTTATGTGCCTCACGCTCCCGTGACACCCAGTGCTTGATCCTGATCCTACTCTTATGTTAGAACAAACAGCTGACAAGCTGCAAGGGCAGGTCTGGACCCACTGACATTCTTTCATTCACTGCCATAGCTCGGTAAACATCCTCCTGCAAAGGGGACAAACCTCGGGTATCCAGATGCCTGCGGAGAACTCACAGTTGAAACTGCCATCTTGGGACTGTTCATTAATGATATCTTAACAGAAGGTGATGCCAGGTCCTCATGGGGTATAGTGAGTATTTATTATGCCCTGCTTGGAACTAAAGGCATTTGTTATTATCTTTGATGTGAAGATAACCTTTAGAAAAGAAATAAAAGCAACAAAATAGCAGTTTGTAGATAACAGACACAAACAGTGTGATAAGCCTACTCTTAAGGGGAGTGGCTTAATCCTTGTTATGCATTACTCTAGCTCAAAAATATTACCTTGTCTCATATGTAGATCTCAGAAACTCTACAGTTGCAAGCCCAATTCTAACTTCTTATAAAGTCTTTATGAGAGAATTTGTTTCTTGTGACACTGGGGATTGAGATGAGGGCCTTTGTTTGATTTCAGACACAAAGACAAGGGACTCCGGTACACATTTTATATAACAAAGTAGATCTGGCCTCTCATTTCTCCCAGCATTCCTCAGTCCCTCCCTGGCATACCCTGCCCCCAACCCTGAACATTCCAGCCCAGGAGCTGGGCTGCCTTTTCCCAGAGGCTCTTGCTTTTGTAATCCAGATGTTTTGGTCTTCTTGCACCATCCTTCTCTCTCTCCCTTTCTCTCTCTGCACATTGTGCCCTTTCTCTTCCTCCCCAACCCCCACAGGGATTTCCCCGGCCTAGGTCCTAGGCAGCAGTGAACTCACCAAAGAGCAGCATCCCAATAAATCTGCATTTAGTGTAATCTAATTTGTTTTGAATTGGCTCATTTCGCCGGTGCAGAAATAATTTATCAGCCTTGATCATGCTAGACCATCTTACAGCTAAACAGAATCCCATCGTCCCCTGTGTAAAGAAATTTTACCTTTGAGGCAAGATGGGTAAATTGCCCAGGTGACTTTGAACTCACTTAGAAATCAGAATGTAAGGATTGGGTTTGTATTCCTCCTGCCTTGGTCTCTGGAGTCCCTGGAGTTAAAAACCTGCACCACAAGCCTCAGAGTCTCACAACACATTTTACCCTTCACCCAAATAAAGAAACAGGAGTAGTTTTTGAAAAAGAGAAATAAATACTTCCTTTAAAATGCTTCCTTGTATTGTTTTCAGGAAATATTTCAAGCTAGTCTCTTTTCTGGTTAAAGCATAGGTTTTCATTAAATAATGACATTTTCTACTTCCCAACAGGCTCAGATTAAGGTGGGATGGTTTTCCATATTAGTCAACTCGATTTATTTTGATACCTTAAAAGATGCAGAAGAAAGAAAAGGTGTAGAATAGATTGTGAAATAGCTCTCTGGAGGTTCAAGCAAAGGGTGAGGAGAAACTCAGTGACTAAAATATGTTACATGCTAATTGAACATTGAGACCTGGCTACGTGCACAGTCCACATACTTTCTGCTCCTTCTCACTTTAATTACCTATAAGGATACATCATTTTTTAATTTAATTGCACCAGTTACAAAATATAAAAGTAATACTTATATCATAGATTTGTCAAGATTACATAGGATATTCTATAAGAAATTCCTTGAAGACATTTGAGACTTAGTTTGTACCCAGGACATATATGGAATATTGTGGATATTTGCATATATTGGGAATTCAATGTTGTTTCAATACTAGAAAACAAATATACAGTGTTTCATGTTAGGCCACTGAGACCGGCTCTAGATTCTGTATTTCCTTTTTAATGAATCTTACTATATAGATCAGGCTGGTCTCAAAATCATAAACCTATTGTCTACGCTTCTTAAATATCAGCCTTTGCAACAAGTATATCTCACTTACCTATATCTATGATTTTGGACATTTTTTGAATTTCCATTATTTTCAAGTGTCTGAAATGTGTTTCTTTCCAATTTTCACCTAAGAAAAACTTTTTGCATGAACATAAGTATCATATGTACATATACACCTATGTATACATGCATGCATGTATACATACATTGCTATGATACAAATATATAGATATAAAATCTTCCTGAAATTAGTCACAAACTATTCCATGGTATTCGCCTTTTTGTTGCTATTGTTATTTTTTAATGATGTTTTGAGACAATATTTTACTCTCCATCTCAGGGTAGCCTAGAGTTCACAGAAAACCACGTAGCTAAATCTCCACGTGGCTAAGTCTAATACTAGGATTACAGTTCTGAATCACAATACTCAATTAGGAAAGATGTTTTATGTAATTGGTAAAATGTGTGATTTCTTTTATATATTTTGCTTTCATGTTTTACTCTTGGGGACTTTTAAGGAAATATAATAGGGAACATTTTTACTTTTAATATAACAAGACAGAAATCTACTGTAAATCTTAGAATATATGTGACCCTCCTATGTTAATATAGTCAATAAATACCTCTAACACCATGTAATTCAGACAGCAAATTATAATTAAAAGTCATTGGGTGATTGAAATCTTTTCTTTCACTTCATTTATTGGTGTTATAGGAGAAAGCATGCTGCATTTTATTGTACAAGCTAACACCTTGACAGGCTTAAGATTGCACCGAGATGGAATGCAAAACCCATATGCTTCTGCCTCATACAACTGAGTTTCTGAGCAATTGAAACCAACAGGGAGGTCTTGAGCGACATTTTAAAATTGTTTCTGTCCTCTGAGTGGTTTTCATTTAATCACAATAATACTCTCGTTTCTATCTTCCGCCCCGAAGTCTTTTGAGGGAGCAAGGATAACAAGACATATGTCTCTTTGTAACATTTTCATTGTAACAATGCCATGAGATTGTCTTCACAGTGATCACAATGAGTTTACTCAAGGAAATTAAGTGCAACTGGAGGAAAAATAGAGCAAAAATGGTTAGACTGGTAATAGAAATAAAATAAATTAAATATGACCCAATAGACTTTTGGTAAAATACACTTATCACTTTTGTCAAGTTTGTTAAGGTAGCTTTTGGAGCATTGTCTGTGGAGAGTATTTTCATGTTAAAGCCAGTAATGAAGCCGTCAGCCTAAGGGAACACAAGATGGCCGACTTGTAACTGTACTTCCAGGCAATTTCACAGTCTCTCACCAGTGATATGAGCTTTTTCTTTGCTCTTGTAGACTGGATGTTTTATTTTATGCATGTAAATGCCAATCTGTTTTGTTCTTTAGAGTTTAGTTTACACAGGACAGAATGAATAAATGCCTGCAGTTCCCACAGTGTATAATTCCCCTTCCTGAACTTCCACCCACCCTACCTGCATCCTTTTGAGATTCTGTTTTGAAGGAAAAGGAAGTTTAAGTGTTTCTACTTATTGATTTTACTTCTGCTTTCAAGAATCAGTCAATTGTCCTAGAATTTGTGCACATGGAAAAATGAGACAGGAAATAAACGATTGTTTTTGTTTTCTGATTTTTGTTTTTAATTTTAGGGGCTCAAGTTCTTTTTATCATTACTGTTTGCTTATTTTTATTATTTTTCCTTTAGTTGACTTGATTTTCTTTTTTTCTTTGCTCTTTGATTGCTACGGGGTAGAATAATTGTTAGCTTTCTTATTTGTGTTTTTTTTTTTCTGAGACAGGTTTTCTCTGTGTAGCCCTTGCTGTCCTGGAACTCACTCTGTAGACCAGGCTGGCCTCAAACTCAGAAATCCCCCTGCTTCTGCTTCCTAGAGTGCTGGGATTACAGGCGTGCACCACGAAAGCCCAGCTAGCTTTCTTATTAGTCTAGTGATTAAATTTCTTCTGTTTTTCACCAGGAAAAAAAAGGGAAGGTGTTTTATTATATAATTTATAAACAGTGAAATGCTATTAATTTAGATAAAAATACCTCAAAATTCTAATAAAATTGATTTTAGTTAAACACTTTGAAATATACTTGAATGCTATCTTCATATTAATGTATTTTCACATTTTGTATTATATGACACTCTTATATCATAAAAATGAGTTGAATTTGATCCCCACCAGTCTACTAAGTTTTATAATTATATGTGCACACCTATGAAGTAGTATCACCATGTTTTATAAAGAAATGTAGTGAAGAAAATGTACCTCATGTACTTTCTCATTTGTGGAACCAAAGTTAAATAAGTCAATTGGTGCTTCCTAAGAAAAGAATTTAATTTTTGCAAGTTTACATCAAGGCTAAGATGTACTATTTTGTAATCTCTCTCAGTCTGCCTATTTAAGTGTTCAAGAATATTGGAGACAGTGAAACTGATTTTACATTATCATTCTGCAATGTAATGAATTAGACTTTTTCATTTTAGTGTAAATATGGACATAGTACTCTTTCACTTCCTCTTTTGCTTTCACCAGATCCATGCTGACCCCGTGCAGTGATAAGCACAGGCACCACACTCTATGTGGTCAGTTCCTATACCTTGAGTCACCACCAGTCATTTTGAGCTGATGGTCTGTCTTCTTTGTCATCCCTTTGGTGATGATTATAATATAAACTTTTATATAGCCACATATACATCACTCTCAACTTTTAGATATATTTTCATGCTTGACTTTTTCCTTAGAACTCAGCAGTTAAACTTATAGGATTATTTGGTAAGGAATGGCATTTAAATTGATTATTACTCTGTGGTATTTAATGGTTTTCAAATGAGTAAAATGCATATAATGGCAGATTTAGAATATATTTTGGCTTATCAAGGAATCCCCTTGAACCCAACACATTGCTTATCAAGGAATCCACTTGAACCCAACACGTTGCACCACACTTGATTCATAAGAATGTCTTTAGATTTGAAAGGATTGTAATCAGGTCTAGAAAATAAAATATTGCCATAGTGCCATGATGAATGTTTCATTGAAATTCATCTATAAAAGTGTAAAATTTTCAGTTGTGTGACTTTTGCTTTTGTCAGACAGTCAATAAATATGGCATACAAAGAGCACACCCTTGGAAGTTTATTACTCAAGCATCAAAACGGCCCAGAAAGATCCTAAAGCTTATACTTTGTACTAAAAAAAAATAAAAATGTGGCTGACATTGCTTGGCATTGATCATCTTAATTACTTCTGTAAATTACTTTCAAAAACATTCATATAGGATTTAAAACCTACCAACTACCGATATAATAATTTTTGAGTTGGCTTTTAAAACAAATTTAAGAAATTTTACAAAAAATATGTCAGAAAGATAATCTTAAACTATATCTTTCAGTTCATATGTACTGATATCCACCATTCTAATATCTTTTGATTCCTGAATATTGATGGACTGAAGGTGCTGCTAGATCATTTCTTTGTAGAGAGGACTCCAGGCTAATTTTTCAGTATCTACAAGAGCCCTTCTCTATGAAAATTAGAGACAAGAATTTTAGTCATCAAAATAAGCAGGTGGGCAGGCTTCAGGAGGCACAAAGGAGGGCTTAACTATATAAGAGGACACAGAATCAATGAGGAAAGTCTACTTCGATGCTTCAGAAGTATGAAGGATGAAAAAGTCACTAGTTATCGGGATTTAAATCTCTTCCTTACTGGTCACAGCCTGCTTATCTGCTTGAATCTCTGCTGTGAGCTACTAGTTTTCTTCTCAGTTTTAATTTTCCTGAACAAACTTGTGACCTTTTTATATCTGTTATTTTGGTGTTAATGTTTGCTCCTTGTGATGGTAGCTAACATTTCTTTTATAAATTCAGTGGTTCTCATCTTTATACAAGAGCATTCTATCATTATTTTATTATAGGACACCATGAAAATGTTTCCAACAAATATTGTATTTTATTTTACTTGTAGGATAATAATATATTAATGTCTTTTCCTCTTTGATACATGAATGGTGTGTGTGCTTGTGTGTGCATGCACGTGTGTGTGTGTGTGTGTGTGTGTGTTATAGAGTATCTCATCTTATGTACCCTAGCCTGGTCTTGAACTTCTTGATCTTGTACATACCTTCTTCATACTGAGATTATAGGCATGTACCACCACTCTAGGATAACAATGATTTTATGAATAGCCTTCTCCCTAGTAAAAGTGAAATATGTGCTACTGATAAGCTTCTTTTTTATAATGATATATATATGTAATTCTATGATTATTTTTCTTCTATCTCTCTTGCTATGCTTATTAATCTATCAAAATGTAAATATAGCTTACTGTGTTTAATCATAGCATTTGCTAAATAATCTGAGTGGCATAATCTAGTTTAACATGCATGATATTAAATATTTATTTTCTAATTCTATATTCACTAGAAAATTTTTTATTGTTCAAGCATTGTATAAGTATTGTTTGTACTTGCCTTTTCAGGAGAAATTTTTGGAAGTACACTGGCTAATGAAATGTCATTAAAATTATAATAATTTTGATATATCTGAATTGGCTTTTATAAATTAAACAAATATTTCATAAAATTTTTATAGTTATCTAATATTGTATAATTTGTAACTTCTTTTCCTCTAGTAGTTGCTAGATTGTAAAACTACCCCTCAGTTTAAATCTTTGTTATAATGAACCAAAGTGACTATTTCCTTTTTTATTTGATATACACTTTATTTACATTTCAAATGATTTCCCCTTTCCAGGATCCCCCCTCCCCAAAAGTCCCATAAGGCCTCTTCCCTCTCCCTATTCCCCAATCAATCCCTTCCCACTTTCCTGTCATGGTATTCCCCTACACTGCTGCTCTGAGCCTTTCTAGGACCAGGGGTCTCTTCTTCCTTCTTGGGCATTATTTGATATGTGAATTGTTTCTTGGGTATTACAAGCTTCTGGGCTAATATCCACTTATCAGTGAGTGCATGCCATGTGTGTTTTTTATGGCATGACTTTAACATTCTGAAAACAACATACTGTAGAGCCTATGTTGGCTTCATCTCATGCTGATGCCTTCACTCTTAATTCAGGAGGACAATAAACGTGATACTACACATAGGCTTAAGTCAGATAGATTAATAGGCAATGACCAGGCCATATTTTCAAGTTGGGATTCATCGAAACATTATCTTAATAAGAATTTAAACAAATCATCCTACTTACAAGAAGTTTGGAATTGTTTTATGAGTCCTGAGGATAACATTTCCACATTGAAATGATTTATAAGTGACAGTATATCTGCAGAGTATGGATTTCATTTTATTTTCCTTCAGTAAATACTTTCTAATAGTGGTTATTCATTCTCAAATTTAATATAAAATTGAAGTGAATAAATTAGAGAGTTACCCATGAGAACAGTCACTTAGCATTGACCTGTAACTGTTATCCATATCTTTCTAATATTGTCTCCTGTAGTTTAAATAGCTTTATGTCCATTCAATCATACAAATGTTTATAAATAGTACTCAAGTAAGAACTAATAGTGATGTTAAAGTCATATCTCAAAATCTATTTGATAGTGTGCATTTAATAAAAATTTAAAGTACCAATGCAGTTTTCTGTTTTTAGATCTTCTTATAAATAAATAGTATCAGCAGAATCAAACCAGAAATTATTTATTAAGAACAGGAAAGGCTTTGATTTCTTCTCCCTGCTGAGAAAAACAATTTAATTCATAATGATGGCACTTCTGCACCAGGGGCCAGACAAATGTAAAATGATATATTAAAGCAATCATAGTGATATCCTCATTTACAAGCAATTCAGAATGTTTAAGAGATTACCTGCTGCCTCTCTGTCCCTCTATTTTTCCATAAGATAATTTTCTGTAACTGAAAATAGATTCAAGAAAGAAAATATTACATTTTTATTTCCACTTTTTATTTTAATTTTTAGAATTAGAACTGACAATTACAGGTAGAAAGAATAAATTTAACTTGAAATGTTGTAAGTGTTGTGGTATTGTATATTTCAATATATATTTCAAGGGAACTGCTAGAATTTATGGCTCTAAATCATGTAAAATATTACTTGGATGTCAAGATATAAAGCCATGTAACAGCCGATTAGCATTGGGTTTTAATTTTTTAATTTTATTTATAACAGTTCAGCTGTGGAATACTCAATACCAGTCAGCATTTGACCTGATGTGTATTCAGTGATTCTCCTGTTGGGTGTGGACTGATGCATCTTTTTTATTTGTTTTTGTTTTTTTGTTGTTGTTGTTGTTTTTTGTTTTTTGTTTTGTTTTTTTTTTTTTGAGACATGGTTTCTCTGTATAGCCCTGGCTGTCCTGGAACTCACTCTGTAGACCAGGCTGGTCTCGAACTCAGAAATCCACCTGTCTGCCTCCCAGAGTGCTAGGATTAAAGGCATGCGCCACCACAGCCCGGCAGACTGATGCATTCTCAACTGAGCTGTTAAACATTTTTTTCACATCAATGGAACCCTGTAGTCATGCTGAGGAAAAATTATCTTTGCTATTTCTCTTCACATTTCTTTGCAAATATATCTAAACATCCTGTTTTTCCTGGATAGCTTAAGCATAGTCATTGTCAAAACACTTAGTGCTGTACCCAAGTTAAGACATCTGTCATTCAGTGTCTTACATTCATGATGAAAAGTTATTGAAATAAATATTTGAAGATATATTTGAAAAAAATGCATAAATATTTTACAAAATACCTACTATATTATAAATATTATTTCACAAACTTATCTTGTGTTAAAAACATATCAAGAGAACATTTTCAGGAGATAGAGTCTAAAAATTTAAATCATTTTTGGTTTGGTGCCCCATGCAAAAAAAAAAAAAAAAAGCATAATTTCCTTAAAAAAACTCAGCTTCTTATGACTTCCAAATTTCTGTTAGAAATGTCAGTAATATTTATGTCATTCTTATTTATAACCATAAAATTGCACATTATTTCTTTCTTTCGCATTTTCATCAAACCCATCACAAGATTATGTCTAACTTTAGTACTGTTTTTCATGAACCCATTTTTCCATTCCCATTGAGAGAGCACAAACCACATCTGCCATTTTAATTTGGGCAGCACACAATTTATACTAGGTGCCTGGTACTTCTCCCTTAACAAGATTTGATCATAATGCTTTCTTTTCCCAAAACATCAGTCTGTTTGCTTTCAAATTTATAGGCAAAATAATCTTACTGACAATGAAAAAATTATAAAATCTTGTAGTATTTAAATTTTAAACATGATTTTTATATTTTATCAAAATGCTTTTCTTTCAGTCTAGTCTCTATAAATCCAATGTCTTCTCAGGCATTGTTAACTCAAGTGTATTAGCTAGAACAGATCTCCTCCACTTAATGCTGTAAATTCTTATTCCTTCCTGACAAATTGAAGCATTAATTCCATATCTTTTTCCAAGTTACTGTGTATAATGGCTCTATTTTATTTAATTCACTCTTAGAGAATTTTGAAGTTGTTGATTTATATACAGCTCTCTGTGTGTCTTCTAGATATTACATTTGATAAAATAGAGTCTCTTTACCACTGGTTCTCAATTGTCAGCCATGACTCCCTTGGGCAGTCGAATGACCTTTTCACAGTTCACCTGAGAGCATTCGGCATATCAGGTATTTACATTATGATTCAGAGCAGCAACAAAATTGCAGTTAAGAAGCCGCAACAAAACTAATTTTATGCTTGGGTATCACCATATGAGAAACTGCATAGCAGCATTAGGAAGGTTGAGACACTGCTCTACTGACATGACAGTCAGTCTTTGTCCCTAAGGAAGACACAGCTCAATAAGGAAAATGCCCAGCAAAAACTGAAATTACAATGTTGTTTGTAGTTTCATGAATAGGCTGAAATTCTAGTGTTCCCCAAACATGCCCTCTTCTTTGTCATCGTCCCTCCAAATATGTCTGCGTTTCCCCAGTTATTCTTTCTTTCATTCTATTTTAACACTGATACTTTATTTACTTCTAAACCTATCAAACTTCATCTATTAATTATTTTCCAATCACTTCCAAAAAAATCAATTATTTATATCTCTACCTTATTTGGTCTATTTTTCAGCAAATATAGTTAGAAGTCTTTTACTAGTGTGAATTTAAAACTATGGTATGAGTTTCATTAAAAATCGAGTTGAG
Organism: Apodemus agrarius; assembly: GCA_964023405.1. NCBI lineage: Eukaryota > Metazoa > Chordata > Mammalia > Rodentia > Muridae > Apodemus > Apodemus agrarius. Next base: position 98,090,405 of record OZ030007.1, on the reverse strand, counting down.
AAAATTTATATTACAATATTATTTATTACCACATGTAAGTTTACAAGTCCATTTCAGAAATGCTGATTTACAAACTGTGGGAATGAATTGAGTACTTATGTGTTAAAAAACTTTCCAAGTGATTCTCATGTGCACAATAGTCATTGATTTTATATAACATGAGGCTAGTGTACATCTTTTGAACTTATTGAAATTGATGAAGTTATATAATGCCCATTTTGCTTTATTTGGTTATTTAATTTAAAGGACAATAAAATACATTTAACTTAAAACAAAATAGTTGTAACTTTTTGAAAATAAAATTTTGTGAGATGGAAAGTAAGAAAAATATTTTACAGAAATATTTTTTACAAAATATTTTACAAAAATATTTTACAAAATATTGCAGAACATAAATTAGCTAAGGAACTAGAAGATATATACTCTGTGGAAATTAAAATTTCTGCTGTGGAAGATCTATCTTTGATGTCAATTACCTAAGGCCATAGTAAAATAATCACTGTCAATTAAAGTCCTCTTGGTTTTAGAACCAAATGAAAGTGAATAAAGAAGACAGAACAAATACTATATCAAGATTTCAGCTAAGAGTTTCAAGACTTGATACTAGGCTTGAGGTAAGCTGGAATTTCTACATTAATCATTTAGTAATCCATAATATTTTGTTTGATATAGAAGTAGAGTCAGGCACTGAGACAAGACTGACAAGAAATATACAAATGTCATTTGCTTACTGGTTTTCTTCTTTTTCTTATATTTTGATTTTTGTTTTTTGTTTTTTTGTTTTGGTTATTCTTGTTTTCCCTCTTTTGACAAAGACTCAGAAGGAAGTAGGGGGAGAGAAAAGAGAGATAGATATAGAGAGACAAAAAGACACAGAGAGAAACGGACCAAGCATGAAGTTGAGTGTTATGAGAGATCTGAGGAGGGTTTTTGAAGAAGAAAGAAAATGATCAAAATATATTGTATACAGTTCAGTCTCCATGTGGGTCCCCCAACAACTAGAGTGGGGCCTGTCCCTAAAGCTGTTGCCTGTGTGTAGAATCCATTCCCCGACTGGGTGACTTCTCTGGCCTCAGTGGGAGAGTATGTCCCTGATCATGGAGAGACTTGATGCACAGTGGTGGGGGACTATCAGAAGGGCAGGGCCTACTTCTGAGAAATGATGGGGAGAGGGACTCTGCACGGGGCGGGGTGGTGGAGTGGAAGGAGTGGCAGTGATAAGGATGTTAAAATGAATAAATAAATAAATTAATGAAAAAATTAAATACATATTTATAAAACACCTGTCCACACAGCACATTGCTACTTAATTCTAGATACATTACAAATACCTCATGGGATGGCAAAAATAATAATAATGATAATAAAAACCCAAACAACCCAAATCCAGTGCTTAAAACTCAGAGTATTGAAACAAAACTTAGTATTTAAAGTTAGGGATAAGGCACCTATGTTTGCAAAATTACTTCACATATGATAATTATTCACAAACGTGGTAGGGAATCTACTTATCTCTCTCTCAACTTGCTAGGCTTAACAGATGCACCGTTGGACAGATGGAAGCCTTCACACTTCCATAGCATGATGGGTCCCAAAACTTACAAAATAAAAGAACATTGGATCCACCTGCTCTGAGAGTGGCTCTTCAAACACTGACATGGTCCCTATTACTTTGGGTAGTACAGTGTTTACCAAAACAATAGTCTAAAAAAGAAGTATCAATATTATAAAAGAAACTGTGGTAATCTGTCTGGAAATTAAGCTCATACTGCATGAACCATTTAGGTAAATATGATGAAATTACTAAAAGTAATACTCCTAAAGTGTTTCATTGTTTTCATACTTTTCACATCAAGCTGGCATTTACCCTTTGCCACATATGTGCCTGGTGCCCACAGGTGATCAGAAGAGGGAGTAAGAGTCCTAGAACTGACTTGACTTTACTTACAGTTGTCAGTCACCAGATAGCTGCTGGAAATTGAATGCGGACCCTCAAAAAGCGTAGCCATTGTTCTGAATGGCTGAGCTATCCCCATAGTCACTATTTCTTCTTTTAGATGCAAACATAAGATCTAAATTCAAAATAAAAGGTTCAGATTGCAGTAGATGATGTGTCCATTACATTCATCTTACACTTCTCCCTAACTTTTAATGCAGAGCAACGTACATCAGGTTGTGTCTGTTAATAACCAATTTCTCGAAGCAACTCATATTGCCTGGAGGCTCCTTGGCCTTTGCTTCTGCTAACGATAAATCCATTATTTAAATGTAGTATTAGCATAGAACTTTCTGAAAATGATGGGAAGATTGCAAGGGTTGTTGAAATGATGTGGAATGGATCACTATTTGTTATATTGAAATAGTAATGTAACATAAGTTTTTACATCAGAGAGAAGAGTCAGGAAATAGACATGTACGTAGGTGAAAGCCACAGTAATTTAATTTTTTGTCTCTTGTATTCTTGTGCCTGGTTTCCTCAATATAGAAGTGGCCCCGGTCCTATCTCATCAAATAAAAACACCAACTGTTTTCACATGATCAGACATTTAATGAGATGATTACGCCATGGGAATCTTTCCAAAATAGTCCTTCTAACTTGAGAGTCAATATTACTGTGAGGGTAGCTTAATGTTCCTCCAAAAATGTGTTTTATAGTTGAGTTAACAGAAGGATTAATGCTTGCTAATTTGGTGTCCTTCGAGTGCCTAATACATCAGAGGCCAGAGATTTTGTCTGTAGTTCCTAGCTGTGTGCACTGTGTCTGATATTCATTTGGAACACAATAAAGTATTTAAAATCATGAAAAAATTAGTACTACACTATTTTAGGTGGCCATATAATTTACAATAATCTTTAAGATTTTTTGTTTGTTTTGCTCTATACTTACAGAGATGATCATTAGAATGCTATTTTTGCTGTGGTAATTTATTTTACATGCTTGGATTTTATTGCTAGTTTAGAAGTCCATGCAATATGTAGGCAAATGGTTGGATCTGGAAAATATCATCCTAAGTGAGTTAACCCAATCACAAAAGAATACACATGAAATGCAATCACTGATAAGTGGATATTAATGAGCCCAGAAGCTCTGAATATTCAAGGCACAATTAGCAAGTCAAAAGATTCCAAAGTAGAAGGAAGGAGAGGACCCTGGTCCTGAAAGGACTGGATCCAGTTTTGTAGGAGAGTATCAGAACAGAGAAATGGTGTGTGTGTGTGTGGGGGGGGGTGATTGGGGAATAGGCGGTGGTCGGGGGGGGGTGGAAGAGGGCATATGGGACATATGGTGAGGGGGGAACGGGGAAAGGGGAAAGCCTTTGGAATGTAAACAAAGAATATAGAAAATAAAAAAAAATGTAAAAAAAGAAAAAAAAAAAAAGAAGTCCATCCAAAATGCGAATCAGAGCTCATATGCAGAAATGCATACTCTTCTTGGTTTTTTATTGTCTGTAAGGTCTCTTGAGTCATGAGAAGGCCATTGCTCTATAGTTGTTTGTCTTGCTTCGTGGTAAATTCCCTTCAGCTGTCCCTCCATTCTGTTGCTTTTCTAGGCTGATATTAACAGTTTTTTATTTCCTCACTGATGGTTGTTATTTTATGCATCTTGTGTAGGTGGTTGTTTTCCAAAAATAAAGGTTTGGATCAAAACAACTTAGTCAGTGATTATGTGTAGACTGTTCTGATTTTTTTTTCCTCTGACCTGCTGTCTTTCATAGACTGAACTGTTTCTTAGGGTTTTTAGCTTATAAACACTAGAGGGAACTAATTTTTTGACTGGCAGGGCAGCTTTATTTCTTCAGAGAAACTTTATTTCTCTGAACAGGCCAGAAATTCTAGGATTAAAATGCAACAAAGTAATTTTATTAAGTTTCATTCCTGCCAAATCTTGGTCATCTAAGTAAAACAAATTCTGGAAATGCTGTTTCTTTGGGAAGGAGTTGTAGAATGATCATAAAATTCTAACCTTGCTTTGCTGTAAATGAATAGATTAATATTTAAAGCTGAAATTAGCCTTATGAATATTTGTATAAAATGCACTACTAACCTTTCAAAGGGAAGCAGTGTGACTTTTTATTGACCATCAGAATACATTGAGGTTTATGGGTAGTTCCCAAATGGTGTTCTCTTTTAACTTTTCAAGCTTTATACATTTCAAAGTAAAATATATCTAGTATCTAACTGAAACAGTAAGACATTTTCTTTTCCCTTCTTCATAAGGTGTTGTCTTTACTGTGTATACCCACTAATGTATTCGTTTCTTTACATATCTTGAATTACAATGATTGATTGACAAATGGTTGAAATAGCATAGTAAAATTAAGAACTAAAGAAGAAACAAGAATTCAAAGACACTACTATGCTTGTTTATCCTTAATGTTGCCATTCTAGAGACCCAAGATAAAACTTGGAAATTAATTAAATGCTTAGAATGATGAACTATTTGGAATCAAATAACTTTAAAGTGTCCATGAAAAAGATAAGTGGATATGCCTGTAAATATTATTTTTATTTAGCTATATGAATTGAATAACATTTGTGACTTTACAGGCCTGGGAAATTTATCTCTCCTTCTTGTAGACAGGTCATGCTACATTGCCCATGTTGGCACAAAACTTGCTATCCTTTTGCTTCAGTTTGCCAGGTGGTAAAACTGCAGGTATATATCACTCCCTTGCCTCACTCCCTTTTGTTTAGGAAAAACTAATCACCCAAATCCTGTAACACATCTACCTTTAAAATATACTCCAGTGATGATATTGAGTAGAGAGCTAGTCATGTGATCTGTCTGCTCCTCACAGCAGTAGCAATACCTGGCGTTAATAAAATAAATTTAAACCTCTCCTAGGAATCTGAGAATGAACAATGTAAATGTTTCTTAGTCTCAAGTTTCTTGAATTTGGTTTAGAACAGCCACTTTCAGGATAAAATAGGGAACCAAACCAAACCAAACCTAATCAATACTATCAATGCACAGAGACATAAGAGGACATGTAGAGTTGTAAAAAGAATACACAAGTATTCTACTAAAATTTAAATGACTAAATCATTTGTGTAGAAAGATGATTTAAAGGGTCTGTTGCTCAAATTTAATGAACATTTATTTGAACATTTATTTGTAAGTTAACTTACAGTATCTTTGTCTTTTCAATCTACCACAAATACCTGGAAATTGAAACTGGTAGTGCTGAGTTGTATGAGTAAGCAGACTGAGAAATCTGTGAGATGCTAGCAGTGTTCCCAAATGGTTTCTGTTTTACTTCCTGCCTCCAGTTCTATTTCCTCTCCAAGTTATTTTTGCTCATGCTTTTATAACAAAAGGATTCTAATAAGACACTTGGCAGGAATTGTAATAGAAAGACTGAAGAACAAATTCAAGTACTTTGATGAGATGCAGCAAAAAATTAAGTATCAATGCTGATATTTTTCCATTGAAATAAAGAGTTTGCAAAATGTATGGTATTTGGGACTTGCAAATATATGCTGACCTTTAGTTAATCTATTTTATATATACAATTTTAATAGAGTCATAATTAGACACATAAACTAAGAAAGACAGGCCATTTTTGAGGATATTTGTAAAGAACGATTCTGTCATTTATATTTAAAAGAAACATTAATTCTATACACATCAGTAAAAAAAATTGCAATGCCAATAGGTATTTATCAGTATATCTGTGACAACTTAGTACTTAGGATGTATCCTTTTTTAGTGTACTCTAAATTACAGAAAATGAGTAGGAGGGAACTGATATAACTTGTCCAGAGGTCTTATGACTAACCAGTTGCAGATAAACTTCATTTGGATTTCCATCCTTTTTCTCTCATGAACTGCAGTAATGAAACAGAAAATTAACTAATTGTATAAAAATGTTTATCTTATTCCATACATTTTTGTCAGTCAATAGTGATTGGAATGAATGGAGCTTCTAATGTTTATCTCAGAAATACAGAACATTTGCTTCTTCATATTTTCGTTTGTTCAACATGTGTGTATGTGTTTGTGTGTATGTGTTTGTGTGTGTAGATGTGTTTGTACATGCTTGTGTGTGGGTGAGTTCTCCTATGCACACATTTATAGGTCAAAACAGGAATCTGGCCATTTCCTCTGTGTCTCTCTGTCTTATTCTGTTCAAACAAAGATCCTTAAGGAAGCTGCAGATCACTGTTATTGCTGTACCAGCTAACTACAATGATCTCTCCTATAATTCTGCCCCATGCTACCAGAACTTCCATGCCTGGATTTTTAAGTAAGTCCTGGAAACCCAAATTCAGGTCTCCATGCTGATGCAAGAATCAATCTAAACCCTGAGCCATGTCTCTAGCCCTTTTCATTTTCTACTGCCAATTGTCCAAGTAAACTGAGTTTTTAGCATTAGAGAGTCATGCTCTTGTTATACCAGGATGAGAAGTTGCTCTCTACCAATTTTTTATTTTTTATTTTTTATTTTTGGCATAGATAATGAATTTCAGGTTCTGGGCATGCATCTTCTATGGAGTCACCGAAGCTGAGATGGCAATTCTGAGATAACCATGAGCAGCATGCAAAGGGCTGAATTAGCCCCAAGCTTTGCTGAGCTTAGTACAAGGAGACTAAAGAGGACACGTAGAGGGACCCATGGCTCCAGCCACATGTATAGCAGAGGATGGTATCGTTGGACATCAATAAGAGGAGAGGAACTGTGAAGGCTTGATGCCCCAGTGTAGGGGAATTCCAGGGCAGGAAAGTGGGAGTGGGTGGGTTGGTAAGCGGGTCTTGGAAGGTGGGATAGTGAATTTTCAGATGGGAAAAGAGGGAAGGGACAACATTTGAAATGTAAATAAAGAAAATATCTAATAATAAACAAACAAACAAGCAAGCAAGCAAGCAGTCTTTCCCAGTTGCTACAAAGGGAGATTTTAACCTTCTGACATGTAGAACTCTGGGATCGAAAGCAACAGACTAGGCAATCTCAGATAGAGACAGGAGAGAGGCACTGTCACTGCATGACTAGCTGTCCTCAGGATCCTTCTTACTCCAAGCTTTGCTTCCTGTTCATAGGTTTATGAGTAGTTTTAGGTCTTTGCTTCTAATCTTCCTCTAGATGGACTGGGTTTATGTGAGAACGTGCTACTCAAGGAAAGTATATTGGTTGTTTTAATTTGAGTGGATTTTCAGGGAAGTTTTCATTTAAACATTATAAGCAAATGGCACTGATTCACCCAATGTTACAAAATAATCAAACACAAATTTGTGCCTTTCTTGGTTTATTTTAATTTGTTAATTATTTTTAGATTGTCATATAAGTATTGCAGGTTCATTTAAAAATAATTATATATATGTATATATACATATATATACATATACATATATATATATATATGATATTTTCCATGCATTAAGGGTATTATTTTGATGAGTTACAAGTCACATCAGAGTATTTTTGCAGTAATTTGATATTAATTTGGTAGTATTCCATAACTGTCTTGATGTCTCTGGCTCTTGAGTTGCAATACAAACTTGGAAAGCTGCATAGATTAAAACAATAGCAATTTGAATCCCAGAGTTCTACATGTCAGAAGGTTAAAATCTCCCTTTGTAGCAACTGGGAAAGACTGCTTGCTTGCTTGCTTGCTTGCTTGCTTGCTTGCTTGCTTGTTTATTATTAGATATTTTCCTTATTTACATTTCAAATGTTATCCCTTCCCTCTTTTCCATCTGAAAATTCACTATCCCACCTTCCAAGACCTGCTCACCAACCCATCCACTCCTACTTTCCTGCCCTGGAATTCCCCTACACTGGGGCATCAAGCCTTCACAGTTCCTCTCCTCTTATTGATGCCCAATGATGCCATCATCTGCTATACATGTGGCTGGAGCCATGGGTCCCTCTATGTGTGCTCTTTAGTCTCTGTGTACTAAGCTCAAGTCCTAGCAGATCAAGGACCTCCACATAAAACCAGACACACTGAAACTAATAGAAAAGAAAGTGGGGAAGTGTCTTGAGCACATGGGCACAGGGAAAGACTGTTGTATGTTTTTCTCTTAGTGTGTGATATTGATGACAATCATTGACCTTTTTTATTTTGAAAACAGATTGCTTCATATCTGTTTCCATGCTCCGATGATTCTCTGTATCAATGTCTCAGTTGGTGCATTTTTATCTTATGAGAGCACCTTTCAGACACCTTCAATATGACCCCATCCTAACTGGGTTACAGAAGTAAAGAACAATAAGATCATATTCATGGGTATAGTGCATTAGAACTTTAGTTATATTTTTAATGGACAAATTAAATCTGAAATGCCCTCCAAATAAGGCAGTCAGAACAAACAATTGACACCTTTGTTCTTGGTGTCACTATTTCAATATTTGCCATAATATGTGAGGTTGTAATCAAAACTATATAGCAATGATAGATTTAAAATAATCTTGATACCTTCTATGATAAGAAAGCACATTGATAGTTTTTATACTGTTTGTTTGTTTGTTTGTTTGTTTATTTTGCTTCAGTTTCTGCCTCAAGTTCTTGATTTGGCTTTAGTTGATAAAAAAGTATATCATGTAAAGCAAATAAACTATTTGCTCTTCAAAGTACTTTTGGTCCTGTTGTTTTACCACAGCAATAGAAATATAAATAATATACTACATCACAACTGTATTTCACAGAAAGAAAGAAGAATGGATTAAAAAGCAAATGGACTTTAAACTTGACAAGGTGATGCATAAAATGTTTGTTAGTTTTATTGTGATGCTTTTCATCTATATGAAAAGAGATAATTTATGGTATTTTGGAACTGTGAATATAGAAAAATCTCACTGATAATCAGTTAACCTTATAGCGACACATGAATGAATAATGGTAAGTGTTCAATGGAAGAGAATTGAAAACCAGTGGTTTCCTGTCTTATCTGATTCTTCTGTCTTAACAGAAAAGTTGTTCATGGAGAAACACCGTCTTTAAGATTGGTCAATATTCATAAGATGAATTGCTAGGAAAATAAGAAGTGACAGGAAAAGACACAAAAAGAATGTGAACGTAACCACTGAAGTAGAGATGAAAGACAGGCACCGGATAAATTTTGAACACTAGTTCAGAAGGACATCAAACATTGTCAAGTCTCCCAGCAACAATTACCAGTAGATGAGACATCAGTCAATCACTGTATGCTTAGGTTTGCAGAGATCTTCAGGATGCCTTTAATCCCCAGGACCAGGAACTTAAAAAAAGGTGAGAAAAAGTAAAAGGGGATGAAAAGTGAGCTGAAATATGTTAGAAGTAATACAAATAGAGAGCACCATGTGTCTGTACAATTTGACAAGCAGAGGAAAAGCCACACACACCTAATTGGACACAGGAGAATATAAAAATTTAAAAAGAGGATGTGAGGTTCAGAACAACTCCCTGGGTGCCTGAAAGATACGGTGAGCATGTGTAATCAAATGTACTGTATCTCTATGAAATGCTTAAAAATAGAGGAAATTTAATTAAATAAAATAATAGGCATAGGATTTACAGTGTTGACTTCAGAGAAATAAAGTAAAACAAATATAAGAAAATAAGAAACGCAGTAGAGAAAAAACAGTCAATAATATAAAGTCCATGAAGGAAAGACTGGAAAGAGTATTAAGATTTGTAGAAAAATTTCTTCAAAGTGAGTTTGAAAATAGGCTGACAAGCTCTTAGTCAAACCTGATGCAAATCTTGTCAATCTTTCTCAAACATTCATAATCTTAAGGGAGTTTGTTGGACAAAAATTATATTATGAGAAGGAAAAGAAAAAACCTCTCACAGTTTAACTAGAGAAGGCAGTGGTACAACTTTTAAAACATTTTCACACAGACATACTTTGCAATATGCATAAACTCACAGATAATACTAGATCTTGATTTTCCTCCTAAAACAAGTAAAAAAAAACTATAAAACATGGTGGATATAGCCCACCCATTTGAAACATATACAAGAAGAATTATAAAACTTTCCATTGTATTTATTTGATTGCCTCTAATGTTCTAGCTATTTTTCTTATCCTTACTATACTACTGTATTATGATTTAACCAGAACATAAATGCATTTAGAAACTCTGAATTAAAAGCAATAGTAAAGTTTTTGTTATTGTTGCCACCTCTACTTCTTTTCTTCTTCCTTCTTCTTCTTCTTCTTCTTCTTCTTCTTCTTCTTCTTCTTCTTCTTCTTCTTCTTCTTCTTCTTCTTCTTCTTCTCCTCCTCCTCCTCCTCCTCCTCCTCCTCCTCCTTCTCCTCCTCCTTCTCCTCCTCCTCCTCCTTCTTCTTCTATTATACTTCTTTCTCCTCCTCCTTCTCTTCTTCTTCTCCCTCCTCCAGCTCTTCCTTCTCCCACCATTCCTCCTTTGCCAATCCTTCTTCCTCCCCTTACTCTTGTTTTCTTTCATTTATTCCATTTACATCTCCTCTTTCTTCTTCCTTTGTCTTTCCCTTTCTCTTTGGACACACATGACAATTTTAGAGAAAAATTATCATATGGTGGTATTTCACAAGCACATAATTTAAGAAAATACTTAGGTACTTAATATATACTATACTAGAATATAAATTATTACAAGATAAATAAAAGATAGAATTTTGAGTAGAAAAGTTAATAACTTCAAATATTTAAAAGAAAGAGAGGAAAAGACATGTAGACTTGATGAAACAAAAACATTTAGCAGAATCATACAAAACTGAATTATAAATAATAAACAAATAATTACATGTTTATGTAATTATACATGTTGTTATAAGTGTGAGTGTTTGACATTTGTTGTGATTATCTTCGACCATACAATTAAGAATAATATACAAATAGATAAAAAAGGTTTTTCAAAGTGCATGGTGAGGTTTGTAATTCAGAAATTACAAAAACTCTGTAAAGAAGAATAAAGGAAAATAGCTGTAAATTGCAAACAAAATACACAGTTCTCAGTAGACTAAAATCAAATGATCAATAAATTCATTGTGCTCAAATTTGTCAGTGTTCCCCATTTGCTTTCAGCACTAAGTATTTAAACCAAGTGTTGGTCCCCATTCAATTATTGAAACAAAAGCTTTTGTCCCACTGCTATTCTTGTTTACTGTATGGCATCTATGTTTGCTTGGTTGCAAACGTTCCATTTTATTCCATATTAGTTGAATTATATTAACAGCTGCCTCAAATTATATTGTGCTGTTGATTAGAGATGGAAGTAAGGACTAAGAGAGAAAGGAAGAAAAGCAGAATAGAAGGGAGGGTAAAAGGAAGGGAAGAAAGGAGGTATGACCTGGAAACAATCCTCAAAGTGTTCTGCATGAGAATGTAACAAAAGGTCAAGAACTAGATTAATCTTGACACACATGACCTTGTTCCCTCTGTCTAGGGATCGGGACATGGTAACTTCAAATGGAGGTGAGGGTACCAGTTTAGGATACCATGAGGGTCCCAGCTCCCAGAAGGCAGTTCTAGCGTCCTTTCAGGGAGAAGCAAGTGCTTGCATGCTAAAGAAAATATGAGAGCTTGGAGAAAATGTGTTCATTTTCTTAAGTAAGCTTGAGATATTCCAAAAACAGATATTTTTAATGTGACAACTTGAAATATCATAAGAGAGAAAATGTTTATTCAAGGTAGAAGATCTGGAAACATAACACAAAATTCTGGTAACTGACATATGAGAAGAGGTGCCAGGATAATAGAGAGAATTAAGTTGGTTATTGGAATTTTACAGGTTTACAGTGCCAGAGAGGATATGATTAGTATTTGTCATTGTCTCCTTCCTAATGGCTCAGATCAAACTAATACCTGCTTAGGGACCACTGATTTCATTAGCTTCTCTGAGCGATCAGGGGCTTTGAGCAGTCTCATTACTGAGGAAGGGTTCACTGAGTATGGGAGAAACATAAATGTTTCAGTAACTTCCAGTAAGATGCGAAGAAGGAGGAAATTCATTGTAATCTATCAAAACCCTTTTTAGTGCTAACTACATAAAAATGAGTCATGGTGTTAGAATTGGGATGTTAGGTAAATAATGACAACTGCAAAGTTTAGAATGGATCATGAGTAATAGTACAGAACACTGCAAAGAATTCCTAAGAGATATTCAAAAAACAATAATGTGACAGCTATTCTTCAAGAAAGATACTTTTCACTGAGTTACATACTTTGTATTTATTTCTTGAGGTCTACCTTGCTGCACTTTCATTTGCTATAATAGACTGGGAAATTTATAAATAAATTTACTGACATATTCCTGTAGTTAGGGAAACCTAAAATCGTGCTTCCTATATCCTCATTTTATATTTCATCTTCTTCCCACATTATGCCACAACGGATAATGTGAGGATCACAAATTAGAAAGGTAAGAGTGTGTGCACTCAAGAGAGAGCTTGCATGTATAACAAAGTCCATACCAAGATAGATACTTTTGGGAGTCAAGTTGATCCATCAGTAATGAAGAGCACCTCAAAGGCCTAATTATTTGTCAAATTTCCTTCATGCTAATACATTACAACAGCAATTACCATTTTGACTTGAGTCTTGAAAAGGATGCTCAATGCATAGCAAGTAAACATTTTTCTGCTGAATTTAGAAATCCAAACACTAGAGATTATCAAATTTTCACGTAAGTTTTTGTTCTTTGTATTACTTTAAGAATATATATCATGACAGTTCATATTCTAATTATTCAAATATATATTTTATATTATATAATGTCTCATAAAATTTAAGTAAAATCATATATCTATATTGATTACTATGTAGATAGTTAAAATAACGTGGAGGCTTTTTCCCAGTAATAATATTCCCGGCAAGATAAAATATTTCAGTCCCAGAGAAAACTGTTATAGAACACTAGAAAAGGAAGATTTTGGTTTGATTTTTTTTAATTTATGCTTTTGTAATTTTAACCATGATCTCCTTTGTAATCCACTCCAGAACACTTGTGAACAACTATCTGGGTCTGATGTTCTGTGAATTGGTTATGATAAAGATTGAACTCCATTGTCTTAGCTAGTGTTACTATTGCTATGATGAAACACTATGATGACCAAAAGTAACATGAAAAAGGAAAGGTTTTTTTTTTTTTTTTTTTTTGGTATAGAGGTGCACATCATAGTCCATCATTGAAGGAAGTCATGACAGGAACACAAGCAGTGCTGAATCATTTATGCAGGACCTGATGCAAAGATGTAAGGGGTGCTGCTTCCTGTAAGCTTGCTTCTTCTTAGCTTGTTCCTTATGACTTGTCTAGCCTGCTTTCATACAGAACCGAACACCACCATCCCAAGGTGACACCCACAATGGACTTAGTTCTTTCTCATCAGACACTAATAAAGGAAATTGCATATAGCCACATGTTATGGAAGCATTTTCTCAATTGAAGTTCCCCACTTTCACATACCTGTAGCTTTGGTCAAGTTGACCTAAAACTAGCCAACATGAACGAACTATTGTTGCTTGGCCAGCACCTTACTAACTCTTGTAGGGGTTGTTTAACTTAGTTTGGTGATGTACTGTTTTTATTTAGTTTAGTTTGTTTGTTTTGGGGAAAGAGTTTTTGTTTGTCTGGCCATTGCTAGGGTATCAGTTGTTGTCTCCACGCCAAGGTCAAAGGTGCTTTTCTTTCTTCTGGGAGCTTCACTGTTCCTTGATCATATGCTGCAGCCTCAAAATTCTTTTAAAAGACATCCATTCCTGTCATTTGCATCACTGACTCATTTTTCTCAGTATCCTGTTTGCCTTCAATCATTATTAATTCTCATCTTGTTTTCCGAAATTTTACCTATGTAGACATTTTAAAGGAAGTAAATGGTTTAGAAGAAAGCTGGAAAAAATGGATCTGTACATCCTCTATCAGCTTTTTCTATTTAATACCATGCATTAGCTTAGAACATGCATTAAAACCAACCAACCAGTACTCACATATTATATTGTTAAATCAAGTCTTTGGTTTCGTGAGACTTCGTTAGTTTTAAGGTGACATTGTCTCGTGTTCTAGGTATCCATTCATGCTGATACATACATACATTTGCTTGTCATGTCAAACTCCTTTTGAATGCCACAGCTTCTAAGACTGCTTGATTTGGCAACCTTGATAATTTGGGGCCAATGATTTAGCAGGATGCACCTTCACTGGAATTTTTCTGATGTATTATTCACAATTGGTCCAGTACTCTAGCTACACAAGAGGTAAACATGCAGGACTACATTGTATTTCTATCAGCTTATGGTTATCTATTCTCTTTTACATTTTGGGGATTATAATATTGGTAACATCTCTCCCTGTCCTCCTTGCAAACCCTCTCATATCTCTCTCCATGCTTTACTTGAAATTCATGAGCTTTTCCATTAATTGTTATTACATGCATAAATGTATATATATATAATATATTTAAATATAATTTGTTGATTCTATACAATGATAATTGTATACATGTTCTCAGGGCTGATCTCTTGGAACTGAACAATTAACTTGAGTGCTCTTCCCCAGGGAAGACACCTTCTCCTAACAGGAAGGTGTCAGGTGTCTCTATTGACTTTGACTGGGTAAAAGCCATTTTAAGGTTTCTCTGCTTCAGTCTAGGGACATCCTTGTGGAGACAGGGAGTGGTATAGAGGTATGGGATGTGGAACAGTCAGAGGGTGGACCGGAGGGGAGAAATCTGGAGTTTAACATTAAATAAATAAATAAATAAATAAATAAATAAATAATTAAAAAAAAGTTTTCTCTGCTGTAAGAGCTCTTTTCTACTCCCATTTCCACAATAAATTATTTGAATTAAAGCCATTACATTTTATCTATTTTGAATTATTATGGAAGTGAACTTCATTTCTCTTTCCCTGTTTACTTATTTTGCAAACTATCATGTCAGTGTTAGATCTCTAGATATTTGCTTTATACTCAGAGTTTCCTTCTTATACTACTTTGTTAAATTTATTTATATGCTTGTTTTGGCTGAAATTGTTTCTAAGCTTTGGAGATTGGGAATTTGCTCAATTGTTTACTGTATTCATTATATGTACATTTAGCTTGGTTTGTTATTGATCACTTCATTTTTTTTGCATCCCAAAGTGCTCTAGTCTCACCTGATATTTTTATATCAATATAATGAATTATTTAGAAACATATCTCCGTATCAGCACAGAGAAATGGGGGGGAGGTGATTGGGGAATGGGTGGAGGGAAGAGGACTTATGGGATATATGGTGAGGGGGGAACTGGAAAAGGAGAAAGCCTTTGGAATGTAAACAAAAAATATAGAAAATAACAAAAAGAATTATAAAAGAAAGAAAGAAAAAAAGATAGAAACATATCTCCATCAGGAGTCTAGTTTCTTTTATTGGAGAATGGGACTAGAAAACAAGATCTAGATTTTTGATACATTTCTTCTCATAGGGACAGCAGGTTTTCTTCATTAGTAATGAAATGTACATGTAAATATTTATATTTATAATTATATATTTAGAGTGAATGGAGCATATGTTCATACTGCCTCAAAATTTAACTTATTGTTATTTGCTTTATGATTACACTCTTTCCCTCATTATGTGTAAATTTCCATTGCAGTAGTAAGACATCTGTCTCCTATTATCTGCTATGCTTGTCTGAGAAGGTATATTTCCAGTATACATAGAAAAACGCATGTAAACTGTCAGCCCACATATGCTTTAGAACAAAACTTTATCAGATATAGTCTAATGTGCTATTTTTCATTCACACCATTAGGTCATCTCTTCTTTCTTATTGGCTTTATTGAGCTAGTATGTATTCTTTCGAAACAATTTGCAAGCTTTCCTCATCTCAAATTTCTCAAAGGATATAACTTTTAAAATATTACTGGTTATCCTTTGTGCTATGATAGTTTATGTATCTGAACAAATAAACAGTAAGTTATGCATCCCAGTAAATATAGAACAGTTTCAGTGTTCTAAAAAATATGTTGTTTAATCTACAACTTGCCACTATTCCCAGAATCCCAGCTATCAGCAATATTTTTTAATCATGTCTGCATAATTTTCTTTTTTTCAAATATCATATAAATAAAACACATAAAATACAGATTTTTCAGAACAACTTTTCATACCTAATAGTACTCTTCTGGACTCTGCATATCTGTTTTTTCCTAAAACTATTTTTTTTTGCTGCCAGGTAACATTTCATTGTATGAATATGCCATAGCTCATTTATCTATTCACCTGTTAAAGCATATGGTTGTTGCTTGGATTTTCTTTTTCTGTTTTGCTTTGTTTTCAAGACGATGAATAGAAGTGATAT
The DNA here is from genome assembly GCA_964023405.1 of Apodemus agrarius. Taxonomy (NCBI): domain Eukaryota; kingdom Metazoa; phylum Chordata; class Mammalia; order Rodentia; family Muridae; genus Apodemus; species Apodemus agrarius. The sequence continues at coordinate 98,074,161 of OZ030007.1, read as the reverse complement.
CCTACTCATTTCTTAAAACTAACTTAAAGCACAGTCATAATATAAGTGGACTTGGAAAAATTTGTCCTTCCACAGTCCATTGACAGTATGTCACATACATTATACTTAGATAAGATGCTATAATTTAATACAAATATGTAATATAGCTGCATATTTCTTACTATCAGCTGAAAACTTCTTATGGACTTAGTTCATATCATTTTTGTTTTGGTTTGGTTTTTTTGGTTTTCGAGACAGGGTTTCTCTGTATAGCCCTGGCTGTAGACCAGGCTGGCCTCTAACTCAGAAATCCGCCTGCCTCTACCTCCCAAGTGCTGGGATTACAGGCGTGCGCCACCACGCCCGGCCTTAGTTCATATCTTATTCAGCATTCCACCACTGGGTCCTAAATTGGGTCTTGCTCATTGCATTTGGATCAATACATTGCAGGAAATAAATAAAATAATATTTAGTATAATAGTGATATTGTGCTCCATTATGGGAGCCTGAGAGGTTGTCGTGTACAGCCTGAGCTCCTCCTTCACCTCCTTCTCTTTCTGCTCTTCCTCAGGGCTCCAGTCAGGCCAAGCCACTTCACTTATGGCAAAAGATTTGGTCAACACAAGATGTGTATGGCTTCCAGTGGCCTACATGGAAAGCTGTTCCACTCATAGAATGCTTTAAAACAAAAATAGCAAACTGAAATACAATTTGCTGTTTTTGTTGTCACATGGTGACAACGTATAGAAAGTCAGATTGCAACTTGATGGGAGACAATTCCTTTCAATCAAAAGACAGGGTTTCTTTGTTAGCCTTGGCTATCTGTCTTGGAAGTCACGCAGTAGATCAGGACTGTGAACACAAGAGTTCTACCTATCTCCCCATTGCTGGGATTAAAGAAATATACCACCACCACAACCACCACCACTACATCTCTGTTGGGCCTTTTAGATAATTTAAAAATGGCAGAATGCTTTATTGAATGTGAAGAAGAGGCGTGAGAACCATGGCAGAAGAAAGTGAAAGAAGTTGAATAGGATGATGATGATGAGCTCATCACTGTTGCAGAGATAGCAAGTTCAAAAACAGCTATTTCATATATTTTGAATGGAGTTAACCCCAGCTCTCATTCAAAAGGAATAAAGAACATTATACTTAATCAAGGTTTTACTGCCATTCAAGCCTACAAGTCAACACTGTCCAAATTCAACTTCAAATCCTGTGGCTGCCTTGCCAGTAAATTTTCATCCTGAATCTAGATCGTGAGATAGTTCTGTTATTGTCCAGCTATTCTCTAAACTTGGTTAGATAACAAATTCACCATGAGTTCCATCTAATAACTCCTCAGACTTACTGTTTGACTTGACCCCAGATACAGGATTATCACATACCAGGGGGGACCAAAATTTTCTATTGCAGGTTTGATTGAAACTTCACTTTTATCAAAAACATCCTTCTGGATCTTACATAAGCACTGCTAACCGCCCCTCCCCCATAAAAGCCTAAACCCAGTGAAAATATTTCTGGAACAGATGTCTCTTCTGTAGTCTCTTCAGAAAAGTCTCCATCAGTGATGTCTCTACAAGTGGTATCATCTCAAGTTGCAAATTTCTCATGAAATCAATCTAAAAATGGAACATTTCCAAGAGCATGTCTCAAGTGTAATATTGACTTCAATCTTTTGGATCCTCTGAAAAATCACATGATATATTGCTGTCAAGACATGATAAATAACTTTTGGGGATTGACTAAAACTGATGATTTAAATTCAGCAAATGAAGCTATGACTTGATTCAGAGAAAGGAAAATTGATAACGTTAGTTGATGACTTTTATTTTGGAAAACATGAAAGAGACAAACAGAAGAGCAGAAGACTCGTGCAACCTTTAAGTGCTTCAGTTGCTTGAAAGTTCTCAAAAATAATATTAGGTTTATGAACCACCCGAATCACCATTTGGAACTAGAGGAACAGAGCAGAGAGAGCTGGGAGAAGCACACCACTTGCCAGCACCGCTGCAGGAAGTTTCCCATGCCCTTCCAGTGGCAGTGCCAGATCGAGAACACCCACAGGCCACATGAGTTCTCCACCATTTATAAAATCTTTCAGCTGTCATTTGAAATTGAACACATTCTTTTACAACATATGAAGGATAACCATAAACCTGGTGAAATGTCATACATTCGCGAGGTTTGCAATTACGGATCATCATTATTTTCTGAGGCAGCGTCTCATTTTAGAACATCACATAAAGAAGACTAAGAATTTGTTATGCCCATTCTGCCTCAAAGTTATTAAAGTTGCCACACCCTCTATGCACCATTACATGAAGCATCAGAAAAAGGGAATACATCATTGCACCAAGTGCAGACTGTAGCTCTTGCCATCCAAGGAGAAAATGGATCACAAGATACAACATCACCAAACACTTTTAAAACCCAAGCACCTAGAAGGACTTCCCCCTGGCAAAAAGTTACTATTCAGGTTTCAGTTGGACCTCTTCAATCAGGATCTTCAGTCACACCTTCTATCCATGCAAGGACTTCTGCCCTCCAGCTCTCATCTCCAAAGGCTGAAAATATAGCTGCTATACTCAAGGCACAATTAGCAAGTCAAATGATTCCCAAGAAGAAAGGAGAGGACCCTGGGCCTGTAAAGATTGGATCCAGTTTTGTAGAGAAACCGTGGGGGGAGGGGGAATGATTGGGGAATAGTTGCGGGGGAGAGGAATTATGGGACATAGGGAGGGGGGACTGGGAAAGGGGAAAGCCTTTGGAATGTAAACATAGAATATAGAAAATAAAAATTAAAAAACAAACAAATGATGTTGAATACACATACACCAATTACAAGCATATCTGATCCCAGTAAAGCTAATGAGATCAAGTCTAATGGAAATAAATCTAAAAACAGGTCAAAAGTCTCCAACATCCTGAAGAAACAAAGTACATTGTCTAATATTATTTTTTTCATTTTTATGCTATATTCTTTGTTTATATTCCAAAGGGTTTCCCTTTTCCCAGTTTCCCCCCACTGTACGTCCCATAAGTCCTCTCCTCCCAACTATTCCCCAATCACCCCCCACCCACCATTTCTCTGTTCTGGTATTCTCCTACAAAACTGGATCCAATCTTTTCAGGCCCAGGGTCCTCTCCTTTCTTCTTCTCAGGAATCCTTTGACTTGCTAATTGTGCCTTGAGTATTTAGGGCTTCTGGGCTCATTAATATCCACTTATCAGTGATTGCATTTCATGTGTATTCTTTTGTGATTGGGTTAACTTGCTTAGGATGATATTTTCCAGATCTAACCATTTGACGACATTATTTTTAATTGCTGAGTAGTATTCCATTGTATATATATGTATACCACATTTTCTGTATCCATTCTTCCTTTGAGGGATATCTGGGCTCCTTCCAACTTCTGGCTATTATAAACAAGGCTGCTATGAACATAGTGGAGCATGTGTCTTTATTGTATGCAGGGGAATCCTCTGGGTATATGCCCAGGAGTGGTATGCCAGGGTCCTCTGGAAGTGTCATGCCCAATTTTCTGAGGAACCGCCACACTGATTTCCAGAGCAGTTGTACCATCTTGCAATCCCACCAACAGTGGAGGAGTGTTCCTCTTTCTCCACATCCTTGCCAGCACTTGTTGTCTCTTGAGTTTTTAATCTTAGCCATTCTGACTGGTGTGAGGTGGAATCTCAGGGTTGTTTTGATTTGCATTTCCCTTATGACTAATGATGTTGAACATCTGTTAAGGTGTTTCTCGACCATCCGAATTTCTTCTGGTGAAAATTCTTTGTTTAGATATGTCTAATATTAATTTTAAAAAAGTAAAGTAAACACAGTACTAAGAACTTAAGGTTACGTCGGGTGTTCACAAGTGTATTGAGTGTTCTGAAGTAAAAGATTTTGCAAACCACTTTCCTAATTTTGTCCCTGTAGTTTTCGCAGATATAATACTAGTTGTAGCAAAACCTATGTTAATCATATGATGAGCTCCCATAGTAACCATCCAACTAAAAGATATTGTATATTTAAGAAGAATTCAGAAAATCTCATGGGCATTTCTCTAGTGTGCCTTAATTGTGATTTCCTAACTGATGTTTCTGGCTTGGATAATATGGCTATACACTTAAGTCAACATGAAATTCATACTTGCCAAGTTCTAGTAGAGAACGTTTCTGTTTGTATCTCAACTTGTGAACTTCTTTCTGAGAGACAGCAAGATGCAGTACAGCTGAGGGAGAACCAGAAGCATCACATTCTGGACGTAAGCAGAATAAAGCTCCTTCATTAGGAGAAGGCACTGGGTGTGATGCAAGTGTATGTGGAGCTGCAGCAGTCGCAAACTGTGGAAGAAACATAACAGTTTCAGATACCGAGAACGTAAGCACCTCAAAGAACAGCTTGAGTCAGGATCCAGATGTTAGAACAGATAACAGGGAGATCTGAGGAGGCCCGTCATACACTTCGTATGTTCAATCTTATTAAATCAGTTTAGCAGCAATAGCATGGGTAGTGTGAATTTCCACGTTCTTTAAAAACCTGAACAGAAATTTAGTGAAAACTAAGTTTGTCATCCAAAGGTCTCAGCATTTTTTGATAAAATCTTGTTTATCAATATGAAATTGTTATAAGACTAATAGCTGTGTTCATCAGACTTTTTGAACTTTTATTAGTGCTAAACTTAAAGTCCTCCTCACCAGAATATTCCTTTTGGTAAATGTAAAGGAAGAGATTTAAAACCATGCATTTTTTGAAAATACCTTTGAACTGCTGATCCATTGTTCCTGTTAATGAAGACTTTGTTTTTAATATGATCCTGGTAATAAGGCATGCTTAGAGTGCTGAATTGGCCTGTTGAGAACTTGGATGAATGCAAAAATTAATTTTGGATTTAATATACCATTCCAATCTGTCAGAAGCATGCAAACAGAATTTTAGAATTGTGCACCTCGATTAGCCTGCCAGGCTGTCAGCTTACTTTTATTAAACTTTCAGTGAGAGTGAAATTATGAAAATATAAGATTATATTTGCGCTTTTAGTCAGTATATAAGCTGTGCAGAACCCTGCCCCAGGCCCCATGAACTAGTTGACTAAATTAAAATCTGTTATTGAAGTTCTTAAATAGCTACTATGCTTTTAATAGTGTTTCAGTGCTTTTTAGCAATAGACCCATAAACATGGTCTGGAAAACAAACCAAAGTATGATAGAATGTAGGTAAAAAGAATTGACCTAAAAATATGTCTTCATATGTACTCAACTACGTTTAGGGACTTCCTTAATTTTAAAAGTAGAAACTTGAAATGGGACCCAAAAGCATATGTTTTTTTTAAGGTTGTGGAAATCAGTCTACTTTCTCAATAAGTCAGCAACTAAGTTGATTTTTAGATATAAAAATGAATATAACAAATAATAATTTTAAGTACTAATAACATTTTATTTTAAATGCTGCATTTATTCTTAGAATGTACTCTGAATTCTTAAACTGTTTAATTGAATGTTAAATGTTTTCAAGGCCTGTTAAAATTCTGTTGTATATAGTAGTGTTTTAGCAAATATTTGCAATAAAAATCTATCTTTGAATAAAAAAGTGGCATTAATATCACACACATATTAATTATATAATTGCAAATAAAAACTAACATATTTTATGATTATTATTCTGCACTTTGAATATGTCTTCTATTTTAAACTTTGCCTAACATTTGAAAAATATAAAATAAGAACTATTTTGCTAAAATTAAGGAAAATTCATACTACAATATTTACCTGAGATTTTAAATAGTGAAAATAAATATCCATATTTCATATAACTAGAGATCTATCTCCATTTGCAAATATTCATTTCTTCATTCTTAAAGGCATTTACTTTTTGTTCCTATGAATAGTAACTGTTTATACATTGCTATTATCAGTTGGATGGATGAGACCACTTTGGGCATTTATGATCACATTCTTGAGTGTTTATAAGGATGTTCCAGAGAGTTTAAATGAGGAAGGAAAATCTACCTTGGGAGTGTGGGACACTATTCAGTGGACTGGGATTCTAGACTGACTAAGTCAGGGAAAGGAAGCATCTGAGTGCCAGTGTTTCTCGTCATTTCTTGACTCAGACGTACCATGACCAGGTAGGTAATTGGCACTCCTACTATCACTCCTTTTCCATGATGTACAGAAATCATTCAAACTTTCAGTCAAAGTTAAAACTTTTTTATTAAAGTGACTTTCTGTCAGGAATCCTGTCACAGTAAGGAGAACGGTAGCTAATGAAGCATTTAAGATGTCTTTGAAGATAATAGAGAAAGCAAAGAGAATGTGCTTCTCCTCCCTTCGTTTAGTTCATTCAAATTTGGAGTTTGCTAGCAAATGCGATCCATTATGTGACACTTTTTAAGTTCCAGATATAGTCAAAGTGATGTTTCACCTACTTATGAAGAGGAACATTTATTATTTTAAAAATAGAAGTAGAGCAGCAATGAATATAGTTGAGCAAGTGTCTCTATAGTAGGATATGAAGTTTTTGAGAAAGTTCCTGAATTCGTGAGGATTTCTGTTACCGTGATGAACCATCATGATCAAAGAGGAGGCAAAGCTTTACTTGTCACGCATTTCTCTAGCTACAGTCCATTGAGTGAAGCCAAGGCAGGAACGTAAACTAAATTTCCAATTGAACCTGAAGCCCAAGTATTAGGAATATATGTATACAAATATACAAGTATAATATAATATATAATTAATGACATTTTATAATTAATAATATATAATATATAATTAATATATAATATTAATTGTATATAAAAACAATTAATGACAGCAGGAGGCTATAAGTTTCAAAGAGAGCAAGGTGGGGTATATAGGAAGGTTTGGAGAAAGTAGGTGGAAGGGAAAATGATGGAATTATATTATAATCTTAAAAATAGTGTAAAAAATAAACTGGCCCAATTGAATAGAGCAGGCAATAAGACTGATATCTTTGCTATTCTTAGCATAAACTATATACTTAATCAAAATATTAAAGGAAAGTTCATATTTGTACTAAACTATGTCATAAATTGATGAATTAGATGCAGGAAGCAAGGAGAGAGTATTGGATGAGAAAGGGTAGAGTAGAGAGAAACGATCTACATTACTATCCATGATGCCATGGCCCTTCAGTTGCCTATACAAGTGGTATTCAACAACACCCTGGATTTATCTTTAACTTGTATAAAACAAGGAGTAAGCTGAGCCGAGACATGTGAAGAGTACAAATATACAAACACTGTTCTAAGAACGAGCATCTCTAATTTGATTAGGAAAATATTTTGAGTATTGCTGAGATAATAAACATAAACAGAAATTTGCTTTGATTTTTCTAATTATTTCTTTCTTTAATTAAGCTATTTATTTACATCTTGATCACAGCTTCTCCTCCCTTTTCTCCACCCCCTGATCCACTCCTCATCTGCTTTTCGAAAAGGGGAGGCTGCCCTTCGCATATAAGGTTGCATTAAGATTAGGCACATGTTCGTCTATTGATGCTAGATTAGGAAGCCCAGATAGGAGAAAGTGATTCAAAGGCAAACAATGTAGTCGGGGATATCACCTGCTCCAGCTTTAAAAGACCCACAGAAAGACGCAGTTGCAGTTGAATAACTGTTAGATATGTGTAGAGGCCCTAGGTCCACGCCCACGTGCACACCTTGGCAGTTCAGTCTCTGTGAGGCCCTAGGGGCCCAGGTTTGTTGATTCTGTAGGTTTTCCTGTGGTGTCTTTGACCCCTCCAACTCTTCCAATCCTTCTTCTCCCTCTTCCACAAGATTTTCCAGGTTCCACTTAATGTTTATCTGTGAGTCTCTGCATTAGTTTCCACCAGTTGCTGGCTAACTCCCTTACTGCTGACAATTCTATTCACTTATAAGTGAATATTAGTCATAAAGTACAGGATAAAAATGCTGCAAAACACAGACCCCAAGAAGCTTATAACAAGGAGGGCTCAGGGGAGGGGGTTGGAGAATGGATCTAACAGGAATGTGCTTTTACAAGAAAATAGATCATCCATCATTTTGAAGTAGGATATTTGCCATCTAGAACTACAGGACAAGATTCAGGCTTTTCTGCCTAACAGAGCTATACAAAATGTCAATTCTGCATAAGGCCATTCATACTTAATAATTAACTCCCTTTCTATTATAAAAACACAGTTTCATGCATCTTTATTGTTTTATGGCATATTCTAATATAAGTTTGTGAGATGTTAATAATGGATGTACCTCCTATCTGGATATGAGGATGTACATATGTGTTGTTTGTACAGCAAGTTCATAGGTGTTAAGGGATAGCTTCTTTTTCCAAACTTCATTTCCTTTTAGTTTTATCACAGTGTTCCTAACCTCTTAGGTATAAGGAACCTTTAATCCAGTATCATAAATATTATATGCTTCTTAATGTGTGTCTGATTAGATAAATATTACAAAATGTCTTATATCTAAAGAAAAACATACAGGATATAAAATTCCATAATTTTATTTAATAGTGAATATCTCATTTGATGCTAGTATAGAGGAAATTTATCGTTATCTACATGTAATCTTGAGAGTATAGGAGAGAATTATTTTCTCATTGTTTCCTAGATCTTTTTTCTTGGTTATAGAACAGCCATATATCCTTTATTTATGCCCTTAGCACCTATTTTCATGAAGAATATATGTATATATTCTTTTTATCACAGCGTCTGTTGTCTAAGTGAAAAGTCCTGGCTGAAAAAGCTACTGAGAACAAATAAAATACAGTGGTCTATAAACGTGACAGAGAATCTATAACTATCCTTTTGAAAAGAATACAATTAATGACATTACTGCTCTTTGTTTTTATTAGGCCTTGGGGTTGGAGTCCAGGACCTTATGTATTCAATTAAAAATCTTGACTACTAGGCAGTTTTCCCAGAGAGTCTTTTTCAATAATCTTAGCTTAAAATAAGTAACAGATGTTTTACCCATAGAAATGTTGTGTGTTTGACTTAGGATTTAAGAAACAAATATAAAAAAATACCTTGTATTTTTTTTCTGCCAGTAATTAAGCGAGATGAGCTAAGTCATGAGTTTGAGTTAGCAGCAATTTCTCTAACCTTTAACATCCAGATACAGAGTTCTGCTTACTTTTTCCTCACACAAATATGCTTTAGCTTGATGTGACAATAGAGACCTATTTCTTAGCACACATAATACACAAGAGAAGGCATTTACTGAAATTAATGGTAGAGCCTTGAGCAACCCAAAGTCTGCCCAACCACTCTATCACTGAAGCTGACTGTATTTTTTGTCTCAAATATAAATGATAATAAGCTATTTTCCTCAGAACAGCAAGGCTCAATGTTAAAAATGAGTAAGGACTATCAATGAATTAAGGAACAAAAGAAATGTGAAGTTACTGGGTAAACCAGAAATTTAATTACTACCCTATTTTAAGGATGTTGATACTAGTGATAGAAAGGATCAATGATGTTCTTGAAAGATGAAGGCATAGTCTGGTAAATATGTAAACTAGCAGAAAACTGCGTAATTATTTTAATAAATCAATGTTGTCATACATATATCATAGGAGTATATTCTCATATCTATAGAGTTCTCACTGTTGATGCTAACAAAATATATTTAAAATATTACTCATGTAAAGATTCCAACTCTTCCTTATCGCAAGTATTATGATTGTTCTAAAAGTTCCTATCTCTCCCTCTCCATTCCCAAAAGCCTTAACCTATCTTGCTTCTCTGAGTACCATTTGGTCTTCACAGAGTACATTGTGGGTGATTAAGTTAAAATTAACCCTAAGTTAGAAGTCAAAATTTTCTGTAGTTTTAAGAATATTGTAAGTAGAGCTAAAATGAGCCTGTCACACTTTGTTTCTGAAAGGCAAAGATATCCTTGCTTATCCTTGTTTCAAATGAAACCATTTGAAATATATTATCATATTAAAATACAAATTATCTCATTAAATTTTTCTTAAAGTGAGATTTCATTTTTAGCAGAAAATTTTATTACATTTCATCCTTACTAAGTGCTTTAGCTCTGCCTGACAGCCATTTGAATTACTGCTTTGAGGCAAGCCATATGTCAAGATAGTTGGAAATAGCATTGCCCTTTTGGCTGGTGACTAGTATGCTTTATAAGGCTTAGGGCAGAATTTTTGATAAAAGGAATGCTTAAACATATTTGTAGTTGGTTCCCTGTCAGTTAAGGCCAAACAAATGTCTAAGGGATTCTTCAGCTTGTTTTCAATCTTCTATGCTACTCTCTCCACCATAACTATAGACTCCATAGTTTTTCTGTGGTCCCACTTAGTGTCATCTGAAATTTTCATTCAAATTATTAAGTTCAGGTCTCCTTTTTGTGATTGGGTTTTGATTTGTCTCATGTGTACATGACATTTTGATAGGATCCCTTTGACCTATATAACTTCTTAGACAGAATCATTTTGATGCCACTAGTATTTGGAATGTCACTTTGATGTGTAACTTAGATTCAATGCGATTTGTGACATGGATTATAAAATAGACTAGGAAGCATTAAGCTGTATTCATCAGTCTCCTTACCCTATCTGTGAACTGACTGCAAACATACAATGATAATTAGGAAAGAAGTGGGCCCAATGCAGGAAACAGGTGTTAGGACAATAATGAACAATAGTCACATAGTTAACAAAAGCTGGGGACTCAGGCTGGCAATATGGTTCAGGGTCTTGTGACTGATATCCTAAGAGTGACTCCTGAGATTTGCAAACTATCCATAGATAGTTCTCTGAGTTCCGTTTATGTGCTGTAGCATTTCACACATGCACATACACATACACACACTCACACACACATGTGAAAGCACACATGTATGTGTGGTATGTGTGTGTAATTAATTAATATATTTAATCATATTTATATATATTTAATATTAACTAATTTAAATAAATAAATTATATTAATTTAAAATTATGTGAATATATAATATTTTATATAATATATATTTAAAATTGAGGAGTCAATCCTAGTCACATCTTATTCATCTAAAATTTATTTTAAGCCTACCTGTCTCATTTTGTATATTATAATGCAATGTCCATTGATTGTTATAAGAACTTACTCATTGTTTCAGAACTTACTTGTATGTATGCTTCCTATTCTCAAATTTTCTTCTTTATTTCCATTACTCTAGAACATGAGTTCTAGCAAATATCATTAGATTTACACAGGAACCATTTATCATTGTTCAAAAATGTCTGTGAGATTCAGTTTGTAATAATACTTTTTAAAGTTTAGTATCTTAACTATACACATGCCAATTTGGGTATGGGATAGTCATGTAGATTGAATACATTTTTGAGGAACAAAATTTAGACTTAATGCTTTAATAAGGTTCTTCTTTTCTTGCTTTACTAAGACAATTCCCAATATGGTCAATTGTGTTGTTTTAAAACTACCAAGTATAAAATTATTACTATGAAGGCATTGAGCATGGAGGTAATTCCTGTTTTAATTTCTTCTTTGTTTCCATTCTCCATTGTGTTCTGTGTGAATTTTATTAAAATTGCTTTGATGGTCCTTGCACCAAGAGGCTGCTTGCAGCACAACACTCCAGAGGAAGGATCGCTGATGTTCCATGATCTGTGTTACAATTCTTGGCGTGTCAAAACCCAGGTATGTGACAAGCAGAGAGCATCAAAGACTGGCCGGGAAGAAATGAGTTCTCACATCAGACCCTAGTCCATGCATCTGACTGTGGCAGCGAGTGGAATTAAGGAGTGTTCAGGAAAAAAATTGTCTAAAGGCACATGGGCTGTATGAAATTTAATGAAACGTATTCCCCTGAGATGACTGTGAAGCATCGACTGATCCCTGGGCACTGGTGTTCTCCATGCTACCAGTAAAATCTAGTCCAGATATGAAAGAGAAATAATCTCCTCTAGCTTGGTCTCTTACACAAAAGCAACTACAAACCCTAAACGAGCACTGTGCATGCTGGAGGGAAAGTGGTGGCAGCAATCCTTTGAGGATAAGAATTTTATTTCCTATAAAGAGTTTCTGATACTGTAGTGACCATGTATGACTAGCTGACTATGTTCTCAAATTTCTGAAACCACAAGAAAAGAACATATCTTCTCTGGTACATTCTTTTCAGATTTCTTGCCCTGATGTCAAACATTCTACCATGGAGGTGGAATATCGACTCGTACTCTGTGACTCAACAAAGTACTGAGAGAATGGTGGTGACTGTAGCCAAAACCCTGAAATCATTTCTTCTAGGTGCTCATTGATTCTTCTCACAAATTTGATGTATCTTACAACTTTGATATATCTTATATTTTATTAGATTTTATTTTTCCCTTTTAGTTAAAGGTCAAAATCACTCACATAAGCATTCCTAACATACATGATGAACTTGTTTCTTTTTTATTTTTCTTTAACAAGTTCACCCCAGATCTGAAGACACATTGACGAACATAATTCAGCATTTTTCATCCCCAATTGTTTGCATTTTGCTCAGGATATATTGAAACACAGAATTTAGGGAAAGATCTCTAATTCACTAACAAGCTTGTTTTATTGGGAAATAGACTTTCACAGGTGGTGAATAGGTATGCATAGGGAATGGGAAACTTCCATTCTCAAGTGGTTATCAATTGGCTGTTAGTGATGGTGGCCCATGTTCACATGTGTTTTCAAAAGTAGGTGCAGAGCCATGCACGCTTCATCAGTCTCTGTGAGTTCATATGTGTGTTGCTCTTGTTATGTTTAAATTGTCTTGTTGCCTTGGTGTCCCCCATTCCTTCTCATGTCACACTCTTTCCAACTGTACTTCTGAATAGTTCACTGAGCCCTGAGTGGAGAGCTTTGATGGAGACTTAGCATTTAGAGTTGAGGGCTCTAAGCTCTCTTGCCCTCTGTATATTTTCTAGCAGTGGATTTTTGTATTTGTTCCCATCTGCTGCAGGAGGAGGAAGCTTTTTTTGGATGGTGTCTAAGACATCTATAATTGTAAAGCATAACATTCTTAGGAGTAATTTTATTGCTATGTTCATTTAATAGAACAGTACTTATTTGGTTTTACCCCAGGACTCCAGCCTAACTAGTCTCAGGTTCTTTGTCACTTAAGCAAAACTCTGTATGTGTTATGTCATGTGTAGTGAACCTTGTCAAATCAGATTTTGGTTGGTAATTCACAAAAGCTTCTTGCCACCATTGTAGTAGCCTATGCCTATCTGGCAGGAAGGACACCGTTAAAAATGTAAGGTTTGTAGCTGGGTTTCTATTTTTTTCTTTTTCATTAGCATATAGAGTACCTTGTTGTATCAAGAACATGAACACATGAGGGTTAAGGATCTAGGAAGGCATCAGCTCAAATTTTGTGTGTTCAATAAGTTTTATGGGTATGATTTTTAGCAATATTTCTTTTCCATCAGTTTGTGGAGAGCAACTTACATTCATTGCAGCAAACTGGAGTGTTATGAAGTTCCAATGGGACACATCTGGCCAACTTATTTTCTTGGTGGTCGTCATTCTCACTGGACTGAGATAGAATCTCAAAGTAGTTTGAAACTGTATTTCACTGTTGTCTAATAATGTCAAACACTATGTAAAAGAATATATAGGCACATGTATTTCTTCTTTCAGGAGCTCTCTCTCTCTCTCTCTCTCTCTCTCTCTCTCTCTCTGTGTGTGTGTGTGTGTGTGTGTGTGTGTGTGTGTGTGTGTTTGTGTGTGTGTGTATGTGTGTGCATGTGTCTTTCCCATACACACACACGCACACACATATTCATACACTCACAAACACACAATTTATTAAATTCATCATGTTTTCCTCTCTGCCAACCATTCCCATATTCTTCTTAAATCCATACCCACCCAACTTTATATTTGTTCATTTTCTCACTGTCTCTATCAAAATAAGCAAACACAAGCACTAAAACAAAACACATAAGGGAAATAGCATAATACAAAAAAAATTGTCAAACAAATGCGCAAAAAACATGGAGACATGGAGTTTTCTTTGGACTATCCAACTACTTCTTGTCATGGGGCCTTCCTAGGAGTGTGACTAATACACCCAGTGACAGTCTATTGAAGAAAAATTATTGATACTCCATTGCAGACAAATTATTTCTCCTTCACCACCAGGTATTTCTTTTTTGATCCAAGGTCTATTTTTTGGTTATTTGTTTTCTCATATTTTCAGTTCTTATGTACTAAAGATATTTTCACTGTATTTACAATATATCAGAAATAAAAACAACCTCAATGTCTTTTAATAGATAGGTAGATAAGGAAACTGTGCTATATGGACACACTGGAGTATCAAACAGCTGTAAAAATGAAATCAAGTAATTTATGGACAACAAATGGAACGAGAAAATGTTGTTTAGTGAGATAACCAAGACCAATAGTTGCCACATGGCCTCTTCCATCTGTGTTCACAAGGGCAAAATATTCACATACTAGTTTATTACTTTGAGTAGTCACATTAACAAGGAAATTAAAAAGGGGCCCTGCAGGAAAGTTAAAGAGGAGACTATAGCAGTGTACAGAATATAATAAGGTAGGTTTGGGGAAAATGAGTTGTATTAATTATTCTTTCCACATTTCCCACAGATAAGTAAAAGACAGAAGCTGACCTTGGCAGTAGATGGGCATCTTTAAAGAAAACCAAAATTGTCATAGCACAAAAATAAATAATCATGGGAATCCCTACCCATGGATAGATTTATAGTACAACTATAAAAACAACTTGAGTCTCAGAAAATTTAACAGAAAGGAGGTTAAATAATTGTAAGAGCCAAAGGACCAGGAGATCTGCTGTGAGACTATGTCTCCTAGAAAAGATAGGGAAGCTATACTTGTGATACCTCAAAATTATGGCTGCCTGAACAAGACCTAAATAATGAGGAATACTAAAAGACACATTAACACAAAAATTGGGAAATCTCATGCCAACCCAGCAGTAGACAAAGAACTAAAAGTAACTAATGACTGCTAAAAGAAGAATCAGAGTCTCCCAGAAAGAAGCCATAATTAGTACTCAAAATACAGTAATTATGAAATCATACATAAGCAACACCAAATCAATTCAGCACATTTTTATTTATATATTTATTCATGCCTATTTTTTATAACAATATAAACAAAAAGAGGTCATCAATGTTGGAGGATTGTTTAAGCACTGTGTATTTCAGATGCTGATTTTTGTGCCTAGAATATGGTTGCAGTATGGTCATTGGCATTGCCATGATTATTGGACCATCTCCTGTCTTAAAGATGTGGAAGGATTGTTTTCCATCACTTCTGCTTGGTTAATAAAGTGCTGACCAATCACTGGGCAGGAGAAGAGAATAAGGCAGGACTTCTGACGAGAGACAGAGAGAGACATGCAGAAAGAATGAGAGAGACAGAGAGACAGAGAGACAGAGAGAGACAGAGAGAGAAAAGAAGGAGGAGGAGGAGGAGGAAGAGGAGGAGGAGGAGGAAGAGGAGGAGGAGGAGGAGGATTCATTCACCTTGTCTCAATGAGAAAGCAGCCGCAAGGACACACATGGACTAGAGCAAGCCAGGGAAAGATGCAAATGGCAAGCAATGGGGCCTGTGGCTGGAAAGCAGTCCAGACCAGCATAGCTGAATTAGAATAGCTCAGAACCTGCTCATCTTAGTGCTGGTATCTTACTAATAAATATAAGGTCTCTGACTATTTTATTTGGAAACAAGGGGGGTACAGAAAAGTCCTAGAATTACCTTTACATATCAAGTTAAAAATGAGAATAAGATGGGGAACATTTTAGGGATTGGAGACAGCAGATATGGGAAAAGTTGAAGGGAGGAAAAGGAGGGAGGAAGTGATGTACTTAACATTTAATAAATAATTTTTTATATTCAACTAATAATAATAAAATAATAAACATAAAAATGTTGGATGGTTCACAGGAGCCAAATTTAGGTCTTCTATTATGTACCCAAAATTGTGAAAAATTTTAAGTACATCTCAACCAGTGACAATGTTTTTGCTGTTATTTGTTTAGTAGTTTTGATTATGAAAATGATCAAATTACTAAAGGAACATGCTTTCTTTATGTTGCGTGCTGCTAATTATACCTTTGGATTCTTATGGATAAGTCACTTCTTTACACCTTCCAAGGAAAGAGTTATCTACTTTAGGCCTTGGAGATAGCATGATTAGAGGAATAAAATCTTATCTGTTGTCACTATGTATCATTAAGCACAGCATTATTTTCAGGAAAGAGATGTGAGCAGATATGTCACAGACATATCAATCTTCTACTACCTATGAAAAAATATATATAATTACTGAGATTGATATTTATTCCATGTCAAAAACAGAAAAGCCTATGGGAAAAAAACAAGTAATAATAATATATGAGTTATTGTAGACTAGTCAGCTGTCTCTGAACATGCTGATAATCTGCTTTGCTTTTTCAAATATTTGCTTTATCTCCACATATGCTAAATGTAGTCTTGAAACCTCAAGAAAAAATGAGTTTCTGAATACTTCTTTAGTGTGTTTTCTTCTTTTGAATGTTCATTTTATAGTTCCGTTTTTATATTAATAGTGAGTCAAAAACAACTTGTAGAAACTGACCTGTAACATACATTCATATATAGGGTCCTGATTTCTCTATCTACCTATTCAAGACTTTAGGATAGCCTATATTAAATCACATTTCCTTTGACTCTTTACACTACATATTAGCATTTTAGATTAAATTTGGTTTAAATATAAATTTATCCTCTGATATAAATGAATATTTTTTATTTTATAAAAGGCTTCTGGATATATTTTCCTGTTTTGACTTGTTTGTTTGTTTTATTTTGTTTTGTTGGTGGTGCTTTTGTCTTTAAGGATGACCTTGACATTCTTTTCAAAATTATGTAACCTTAACAATTATACTTAAATAATGAGAAGTGAGGTGAAATTCTGAATGCATTCTATTCCATCTTCTTTTCACAAAGATAAAATAGAACACTAGCTAACCTTTATAAAATATGAAGTAAAGATTTGCACAATTAAATTATATATTAAAGTAAAACAGTACAGTGAAAAATAAATTTATAAAAAATATTAAATTTAATTCACAACCTGATATGTCATATTATAAATTTAATATAATATATACATAGATGTATGAAGAAATCATTTCCTTAAAATTATAATGGTCATTAGTAGAGTGTAAAGTAAATGAAATAGACATTTATATAAATCATACCTACATGAGAAAAATATTTTAGAAAATGAACTATAAATATTTTCATATTGCATTGTAGAGAGGAATAACCTGTAACATTGGAAGCTATTTTGAGTAGCTTTTAAAGTGAACTATCAAATCATAGCACATAAAAATGTTATGGCACATTCAAGGACAGCTCAATTCTCCTTGCATTCTCATAAAGAAAGCAGAAAGCAGCCTCTTTTTGTACACTTAAGTTGGGTGCAATGTGAAGAGAAAAATAAAGAAGAAAAAAATCAAGAACAACAAAGCTTTGTTAGGCTTTCCAGTTTAGGGTCACTGACCCTAAAATTTCTTTTCCATATAGTGCTCTGTTTTGAGAGCTGCTGTATTTTCAAACATTCAGAAATATCTTCCAGCACAAATATGCTGCAGATACTCTGTACAGACACTTCTCTGAAGATAAGATGAAACCGGACAGGGCATCCTTGTTTGCAGTGTTCTTTCTAGACTTATGATTTTAAGAGAGAGCGATGGAAAGACAGAGAGGCAGAGGGAGAGGGAAAGGAGAGAAGACGAGAGAGAGGGAGAACAAAAAATTTGGGGGAGTATGAAAGTGGGAGGAGCTGGAAGTCTATGACCTTGTTTGAATTTCATAAATATATTGTAAGAAATGATCAAAATTTAATAAGTGAACACTTACCTTCCTCATGAGATATTTGGGGAAATTATAAGACATATAAAGGAGAATTTCATAATTACAAAATGTTATAAAACAAAAACAAAACAAAATACTGTTATCCTCAGGAATTGTTGTATGGCACATCTCAAGCATTCCCTATCATAGTCTTGCCTCATGTAAAGCTTAGCAGGAACTGCATTCATATTTTCATTCCTTTATTTTGATCATTTCATACAATAGACTTTATCATATGTTTCCCTTTCCTCTGCTCTTCTCAGATTCTCTCTCACCTCTGTTCTCATCAACCACAGCAGGGCACTGCTCTTGGTTGGTCATCAGAAGCATTTTATAATATCCCATTGCCGAAGACACCACATAGTGTCCTTGAAGATAAAAAGAAATCAAGCAGAGATTGAGCTGGTGGCTTCTTCCATGCTGAATAGCTCTTATATTTCAGGGAGGCTCCATAGTTGGCTGCTGGAGAAGAAAGGCTGAGACCATCTTTCCAGCTGGGAACTTAAACTGTCATTTACGAAATGCCCAGTAGTGATACGCTGCTATGATTGCTATGATAAGCATAAACAACTGTCCTCTGACTGGATCTCCATCCAGCATGCTGGAGGAACTTCAAGTCTGTTACTGTAAAACAAGAAAAAAAACAAACCAACAAACAAAACAAAACAAAACAAAACAAAAAAACGAGTGTAAAACAGGCAGTCAAGGAGCCATAATGGGACAAGATAATATACTAGCAGGTGATCATCCTGAAATGGCCTGCTTCAGATTATTATAAAATCTGTGACAGGTGAGCCCTCATTAAGCAAGGCTATGAGGGACTCATTTTAGGAAAGATTCTTTCTATTAATATGCTTTTCCTGTTATTGTTAAACATATATAATAATCAATAAGTAATAGCACACCCCTTTGGAGCACATGTCTGCAGATACACGAAGATGTACTGTCTTGTAGTGATGCTATATAGACAAATAGATGACTCAAGTTTTAATGATGATCCTATAAGAATTCCTAAAATTATATCTGTGATTATTAAGCTCTTTCACAATGGGACTGCGATTATGACCTTTTCTGATAGTCAAAAATGCAAGTCTGCCAGTCTCCCAGGAGTCAAAAGTTAATTGTTCTTAAATGATAACCAGACTTTCTCCTATTCAGAGCACATTCCAAGAGGTTGTAAAACAATTAACCAAATGTCATAAAAAGGGATCTAGGGTTTATTATAGGTTCTAGGACAGAAGATAAAATATTGACTGGGTTTATCTATACAAAACCTCATTAATAACTTAGTTATAGTTTTAAACCTTAAGTGAACCTGTGGAAGCTGAGAAAGGGGATGGATGTTTAGCCAGATAATTACTCCTAATGGATATGCATGTGAGCATTCTCTGTTGTAAACTCCTATTTCAATTCATGGTTTGAATTTTTGTGTGAACTTCTGATGAACTTTGTAACATGATCACATATTCTGAAACATGTGTAAGTACTGAAGACAAAGGAGAAACTCTCTCTCTCTCTCTCTTCCTCCCTCTCTCTCTCTTTCTCTCTCTCTCTCTCTCTCTCTCTCTCTCTCTCTCTCTTCCTCTCTCTCTCTTTCTTTCTCTCTTCCACTTTCTCCACCTAGAAGAATGTTTCCCTTTCTCCATTTAAGATTTTCTACTTTTCACTCTAAGATAGCTTTCATAGGAAACTTTTTACAACTTAATAATAAACTCTATACCTACTTCTTTATGTGTCCCATTTTCTTCCTGGGACCTCCAACTAGCAGGCTGAAAGTTAGAGCCCAGCAGTTCCTGCTGAGATAGAACAAAGACCATATTGCTTAATCCTCTGCTGTTAGGCTGCAGATGTTAATCACCTAAACCAGCAGTCTTTCACCCTCAGAATAAGCAAGAAAGTTTTTAGGACTTTGTAGAAGTTATCATCAGAATTTCAGTACAGTTAGAGAGCTAGAAAGGCCTGAGACCCTCAGACTTTAAAGCCATCACCAGGGTCCTACTCCTACTCCATGGCTCCACCACTACCTTCTCCAGGTCAGGAGGCTCCCTGGCAACAGCCTGTGTCTAAGTAGGACATACAAATGTGATGGAGCTAAACTGACACTGCCTCAGTTGCTTTCTAAATATTTATGTTAATTTCATATCCAAATATTACTCTCAGCCTTAACAGAGACAAGTATTTTTGCACTTAGTTGTGACGATGCAAAACTTCATTGTCGCTCAAGGTGATTTGAATAAGTGACCATTGATCATTGAACATTGAATGATCATTGATCATTGGACATTTTACCAACTCATATGGGCCTGAGAACTTTGCGTGAGAGGAAGTACAAGGAATGTAGGATCTAAAAGACAAAAGACAGGCTGTAAAATACCGTGTTGTAGGCATATCACATTCAGTGAAATCATGATTTCACAACAAAGTAGAGACACTTGTTTTATTTGTACCCATCATTCAAGCGAGGATTGGTGAGAGTTTTTGCAATTCTTATTGAACATTTGGATATTAGTGGAATCTGAGTTGGAGGGGATTGTCACTGCCTTCAGTTCTATAACCAGAGGTGATCCCATTTAAACCCATAATCATACAGATAGCTGGTTAAGTTCTGTGAGTCACAAAACAAAACAAAATCTATACAAGTGTGCAAGCAGTCTTACAGAATATTGGGAGGTGGCTAACAGGTGGTTCTATGAGGTAAAATAAGGTAAGGAGTTAGAATAAGCAGATGGAATACATACATGTGCAGAAACACATATGAAATGTTCATGTTGATGCTGAGAGCCTTCCTGCTGTGTGTAGTCCAATGCTATGACTTAAAACCCTTTGGATGTCCATGATCCATGATGCAGCTGTTTGCTATGGGCGAGGAAGCTTACTGCCCTCTCTGCCAAAGCCCCCATCCCAACAAAAAAGAAAAGTAAAGAAATAGTCTAGATAGAAAGACATTGAAGAGCATACTTAAAAATTGTGTTGGGGATGCTGAAGTGTAGCTCTTCACAGTTGATGACTTCTGGCAGGAGCGAGGAATAGGCACGGGGAAAGGCTTAATTATGTTTAAGGGGAGTTTGACCATTTTCCAATGATTATACCATCAGCAGTTGTCAGATTTGGTATAATTTTATGGGTGGGGGCACAAGGGTAGGAATGTGGATCTGGGAGGAATGGGAGGCGAGTGTGGTCAATTGCGGGCACTGTGCAAATTTCAAATAATCAATACAAATATTATGCTGGAAAATTAATACAAATTGTAATGCTATTAAAATTGGATTGTTTTAAATGTGCTATATATTCTTGCTGGTCTATCATGTTTGTTTAAACATTAAAAAATCTTATCTTTTAATATTTTAAATTATTTGGTTTTTTTTTTTTTTTGGAAATTTGCCATTGTAGAATAGAAAAGAAAGCCTCATCAGAATGTTTTAAAATAAATAATGGATCATCTTTACTCTGCTTAAAATTATAATCTTTATATGGTGTATAATCTGCTCTTAGAGTTTTCACTATTTTGCAACTACTAATTTACTCACAAAATAAATTACTGCAATATATTACTTATAAAAAGTATTATAAAATACATAGAAGCATAAGAATCGAACCTAAAATCACAGATAAATCACAATATAAATGTAAATTTGTACATATTGAAACCTTGACAAATTTATAGGTAATGGTTTATCACATATTTATGATAAGCATTTTGATAATGGAAACATTCCATACTTATTTAAGCTCATATTTTACCATATGATTTTTGTATTTGCATTACCTTATAAAATGTATTATAAGCACATATTCTGATATTTTCATTTTTTGATTATCTGAGCTTCAGTACTATGAACATAATAAGTTCTGAAATGAATCTTCCCTATTTATATATTTATTTTAATGTATTTTAAAAGAGAAAACAAACTTTCTGGTTTCTGATGACTTGATATGATGCCCTCCTTGATTACTGAGTTTCCGAATTCTTTTTTTTTTTTTTTGTCTAATTTCAAACACTTCATTATGCCAGAATAAAAAAAACCACAATTGTTTTTAAAGAGCATTTCAATCACTTATAACTTCAGTAGGAAAGAAATTCATTCTAGAAATTAAAAGTGCTTTTCTTACTAACAAATAGACCACATTCCAAAATTCAGCAAATTGTTTAAATATAAATTGTTTTATAAAATAATAAACACATTTCCAATAAAGCTGAAAATTTGTTTTCCCCTTTTGCTTAATAATAAAAGTGTATGAATACCACAGCCATCTTTTCCTAATGGGGATCAAAAGTTTAATAAACCTAGTTTAAGAAAGTTTACAAAACACTATCTTTCTAGTGTTCCTTGAAGGGCTCAAGTGTCCTAGTCACTTGTTGAGAGACTGAAAATATCTGAATTCCAGTTGGCAATTTGGTTATATCTGTCTAGGTATTAGAAATTTAAATATCTATAATAAGATACACTTCTACTAGTCAAACACCAATGAATTCTAGTTCCAGATTATTGATAACCTAAAAATAAAAGGAAGGCAAGAAGATTGTATTACAAAAAGCAACACTAAGATCTGAGGTGCTTGTCCAGTCTGGTTATTTTAATGATATGTATAGTGCGACATCATAGAAAATGATGTTATAAATGTTTATGAGATCAAGCATTACATCTTTTGTCAATTATGATTCATTGGTTAATAAAAAATATAACTGCATGAATGTGAAAAAAAATTCTCAAGAAAATCCCATGCATGATCATTTGAAATAGCAGCAAGCTGTGAACAATCTTCTTTATACCTATCTCTAAAAAAAAAAAAAAAAAAAAAAAAAAAAAAAAATAGGTAAAATATCTAATTTACCTACACCTACATGTTATCTCTCTCTGTCTCTTTCTGTCTCTCTGTCTCTGTCTCTCTCTCACACACACATATACTCATACACACAATCACACACACAGACACACACATATACATACATATATATATATATATATACATACATATATATATATAAATATATACATGGGCATAATTTGGTACATACACACACACATACACACACACACACACGTGCACACACACACACACACACACACACACACACACACACACCACAGAAGGACTAGAGTTGAACCAAGTAATAAGAAAAACGATTAGACAATTTCACTTTATTAAATGCAGGCTTAGGCATTTTGATATATACATATGGGATAGAGTTGCTGATCAATAATATCAATGAAAAAATCATAGTATTAACTGTTGTTAGAATGGTATAACTAAGCTTTACATTATGCTATGACACAACAGGACAAAAACATTTTACTGAAAGCATATAGTAAATACTGAGTATGTATTTACGGTTGTCAAATAAAAGGTTGAAACATTTTTGTAGACCCACATTTTTTATTAATTAACATTTTCCCTAAACATTGTATCCTGGATACAATTTTTCCCCTCTAAACTCCTCCCAAATATTTCATACCTAGAAATCCACCAAAATCCATACCATTTCTTTTTCTCTCTTATTTGAAAGCAAATAGGCATTTATAAAGTAAAAATAAGCAAATCGAGAATAGGACAAAACAAACAGAAAAATTGACTCCCAAAAGACATAAGAAACACACACATGTGTAGACATATCTGCTCATACAAAAATCCCATTTAAAAAAAAAACAAGCTTCCCTCGGGTCTCTGCGGACTGCCTGCTGGCGGCTGGGTTCAGGTGCTTGGACAGAGATGGCCTAGCAACAAATACCCGGTCGGGCCCTTGCTGGCCCCCAGAGTCAGGAAAGGTCGGCAGGAGCTCTGTGCACCTGCAGCTCAGAGGCTGTCCCTGATCCCTGGGGACCGCTAGCAGGCTTGCAGCCAGCTGCCATCTTCCCTCGGGTCACTGCGGACTGCCTGCTAATAGCTGGGTTCAGGTGCATGGACAGAGACTTGGACTGTCAAAGAACACCTGGTTAGGCTCTTGCTCGCGCCCAGAGCCAAAGGAGGTTGGAGATAGGTCCTTGCACCAACAGCTTGGCAGTGCACACAGAGCCAGACAAGGGTCTCTGGGCCAACCCAAGGGGGCACCAACCTGCTAGTGGGTCGGTGCCTGGAATACAGCCAGAGGCTGACATCGTGCCTCAGGACACCACAGACAGCTAACATGACAGAGCCCTGTGGACTGAGAGTACTACCATCTAGGTTCTAGCAGCCCAACCAGGGAACCTCCAGTCCTGTAGGGAACCCAGTGGTTAGACAGAGCCCTGAGACCCGCCACCATTTTTGAGCTAGTGGCCTGAACATGTCACCATAGAGAACCAACAGAGGAACCGAGGACACCATAAAAATCTAACAGACTAGCCCAGATCAGTGGAGGAAAAAAAAAATCTGATTCTTAACAGCTAGCAACTAGGCAGGCCAGGAGGAGACAGCAGGAGGCCAATTGCAGGTCCAGCAGTGAGCCTCAGGAAGACTTAGATAACAGCACAGCAGAGCTGAGGAGGTAACTGAGAGCCCAGTAACTGAAACCTCCCGGTCTCCACACTCACAAGAGCCTCAAACACCAACAACTAAGAACAAGACCAACTACCTCCAGCGATAAACAGATGGCAAAAGGCAAATGTAGGAACGTTACAAACAAAAATCAAGGCAAAATGGCAGTATCTGAACCCAATTCGCCAACCACAGCAAGTCCTGGATACCCCCCACACCAGAAAAACAAGAGTTGATTATAAAAGCACTGGTCATGAGGAACACAAAAAAGAAATCTCTTCAAGAAATGCAGGGGAACATCAATAGGGTAGAAGCTCTTACAATGCAAAAATTCAAAAAATTATCAGATCCTACTACAAAAGCCTATACTCAACACAACTGGAGAATCTGGAGGAAATGGACAATTTCGTAGACAGAAACCAAATACCAAAATTAAATCAGGATCAAATAGATCATCTAAGCAGACCCATAACCCCCAAAGAAATAGAAGGGGTCATAGAAAATCTTCCAACCAAAAAAAGCACAAGACCAGATGGTTTTAGTGCAGAATTCTATCAGACCTTCATAGAAGTCCTAATACCAATACTCTTCAAATTATTCCACAAAATAGAAACAGAAGGAACACTACCCAACTCATTCTATGAAGCCACAATTACCCTGATACCAAAACCACAGAAAGATCCAACTAAGAAAAAGAACTACAGGCCAATCTCTCTTATGAATATAGATGCAAAAATACTACATAAAATACTTGCCAACCGAATCCAAGAACACATCAAAACGATCATTCACCATGACCAAGTTGGCTTCATCCCAGGGATGCAGGGATGGTTCAATATAAAGAAATCCATCAACGTAATCTACTACATAAACAAACTCAAAGAAAAAAAACCACATGGTCATCTCATTGGATGCTGAAAAAGCTTTTGACAAAGTTCAGCATCCTTTCATGCTTAAAGTCTTGGAAAGAACAGGAATTCAAGGCCCATATCTAAATAATAAAAGTAATTTACAGCAGACTGATAGCCAACATCAAAGTAAATGGAGAGAAACTTGAAGCAATCCCACTGAAATCAGGGACTAGACAAGGCTGCCCCCTCTCACCATATCTCTTCAATATAGTACTTGAGGTAATAGCTAGTGCAATTTGACAACATAAGAAAGTCAAAGGGATACAAATTGGAAAGGAAGAAGTCAAACTATCACTATTCGCAGATGATATGATAGTATACTTAAGTGACCCAAAAAACTCCACCAGTGAACTCCTACAGCTGATAAACAACTTCAGCAAAGTGGCTGGTTATAAAGTCAACTCAAGCCAATCAGTAGCCTTCCTATATGCAAAGGATAAGCAGGTGGAGAAAGAAATTAGGGAAATGACACCCTTCACAATAGCCACAAACAATATAAAGTATCTTGGTGTGACTCTAACCAAACAAGTGAAAGATTTATATGACAAAACTTCAGGTCTCTGAAGAAGGAAACTGAAGAAGACCTCAGAAAATGGAAAAGTCTTCCATGCTCGTGGGTTGGCAGGATTAATATAGTTAAAATGGCAATCTTGCCAAAAGCAATATACAGATTCAATGCAATCCCCATCAAAATCCCAACTCAGTTCTTTATAGAGTTAGAGACTTTTCACCTGAAGAAATTCAGATGGCTGAGAAACACCTTAAAAAATGTTCAACATCATTAGTCATTAGAGAAATGCAAATCAAAACAACCCTGAGATTTCACCTCACACCTGTCAGAATGGCTAGGATTAAAAACTCAGAAGACACCAGGTGTTGGCAAGGATGTGGAGAAAGAGGAACACTCCTCCACTGCTGGTGGGACTGCAAGATGGTACAACCACTTTGGAAATCAGTCTGGCGGTTCCTCAGAAAACTGGACATGATACTTCTTGAGGATCCAGCCATACCACTCCTGGGAATATACCCAGAAGACTCCCCAGCATGCAATAAGGATACATGCTCCACTGTGTTCATAGCAGCCTTATTTATAATAGCCAGAAGCTGGAAAGGACCCAGATGGCCCTCAACGGAGGAATGGATACAAAAAAATGTGGTATATTTACACAATGGAATACTATTCAGCCATTAGAAACAATGAATTCATGAAATTCTTAGAGAAATTGGAGCTAGAGAACATCATTCTAAGTGAGGTAACCTAGTCTCAAAAGAATACCCATGGTATGCAGTCACTGATAAGTGAATATTAGCCTAGAATCGTGGGATACCAAAGACACAATTCACATACCAAATGATGTCTGACAAGAAGAAAGGAATGGACACTAGTGCTGGAAAGTATCAAAGCATCAGTGTAGGGGAATACCAGAACAGGGAAGTGGGAAGGGGTGGATGAGGGAGCAGGGGGAGTTAAAAGGGCATGTGGGACCTTAGGGGCGTTGGGAAACAAAAAAAGGGAATGAAATGTAAATATAGAATATATCCAATTAAAAAAAAAACAAGATTAGAAACCGTAATATTTTCACAAAAGACTTGTCAGCTAAAACATGTCCAGACCAAGTGTTGTGAGACAAAGAAAGAAAGAAAAAACAAATCCAAACAAATCGAAACCAATAAACTCAAAATGCAGGTGAGTTTGTTGTATCTTGGGCATCAGCTTCTGGGATTGGGCCTCCCTAAGTGTGATTTGTATACCCAGTGAGAATTACTTGGAGAAAACTGACTTTACATTTTTAAGCTGTTAACAATTGCAGATAGATAGAATCTGTGATGGGAATGGAGACTTGTTTTTACTTCCACTCTCAGCGCTGGGGTAACATCTGGTTTGGGCCTATGCAGGCCCTGTGCATGTTGCTACAGTCTCTGTGTTTATATGTAATGGTCCTGTTGTTTCTAGAAGGTGTTGTTTACTTGATTTATTCCATATCCACTGGATCTTACAATATTTCTGCTTGATCATCTTCACAGTTCTCTGAGCCCTGAAGAAGGTATTTGGTAGAAACATCCAGTGTAGGGCTGAGGGTTCCAAGTTTTCTCACTCTCTGCACATTGTTTGGCTGAGTCTTTGTATTTGATCTCATCTGTTTCAGAACGAAGTTTCTTTGATGATGGCTGAGAAAGATACTGATCCATGATTGTATCAGAATATTGTTAGAAGGTATTTCATTGCTCTATTCTTTTAACCAAACAGCAGTATTTATTTTTCTGTATTTCAATGTGCTATGTAGTCTCAAGTTCTTGGCTACCTGAGCAGTAGAATGGGTTCCAGTTTATGAAGTGAGCCTTAAATCCAATCAGATAGGGCTTGGTTACTGGCATAATTTTTGTCTCACTATTGCACCAGCATATACTGCAGATGTCACCATTGGAGAATGAAAGATTTGAAGCTGATTTGGTGCTTATCTTTCTCCTCTGGGAGCCTGAAGAGCTATTGCCAGTACCACGAATACTAGTCTCTAGGGTGAAGACCCTAGGTAGACATCAGGTTCATTTCTCTGTGTTCAATATGTCTTCTAGGTGTTGTCTTAAACAATATGGCCTTACCATAAATTTGCAGAGAGCAACCTATATCCTTGGTAACAACCTGATTCGTTTGGGTGAGTCTATGGGGCCCTTTTGGCCGACAACTCAATCAGATGTAACGCATTCTAGGCATTGAAGGATTTATTTGATGGCAAAATATACTTACCTGTGGGTTTCACTGCCCTTTTATTTGTTTATTTCATTAAGATTTATTTTATATATGTACTTATATACTTTAAGAAACTTCTACTGTAGTAGGTTTCCATCAAACCACTTAAATGGTAGTTTTAGATGCCCCTTCCTATATTGTTTCTCTTATATCTCTCTCTAGAAAAATCTTTCTCTCCCCCTAATCATTTCCTATGCACCTAAATCTGTGACTCTGCGGATTGCAGTCTGATTATCAGAAACTTAACAGCTGACATACACATAAGAGAAATACACTCATTATTTGTCTTTTAGGGTTGGTTTTGTTCACTCACAATTTTCTAGCTCCATCCACTTTTCTGGAGATTTCATTTTTTTTAAAAAAAAAACAAAAACATTTGACATATCCTGTTGTGTGAATGTGCCAAAGTTTCTTTATTCATTCTTCCATTAATGGGCATCTGTACTATTTCCAATTTCTAGCCATTATGAATATGGCAGCAGTCATCATCAATGAGCAGGTGTTGTTGTAAAAGAGAGTAATTTGGTGGATGCCAAAAAGTGTTTATAGCTGGATCTTGAGGTAGATTTATTGCCATCTTTCTGAGGAACTGCCACACTGATTTCCATACATGTTTAGAAGCCTATCAGCTATATATGAATATTTCCCTTACTCCTGTTCTTGGCAGCATAAATTCTCATTTTTTATTATTGATCTTGACACTTTTGGCTGGTGAAAGATGAAGTTTCAAAGACATTTGGTCTTTGCTGATGACACGGTGTGGTATTGGTTTGCCTTGCCATTCTTTGATAATCATCATTTATCATGATTTCATAGAAAGAAATGCACCATCGAACTTCTGGTGGTGTTCCTGTGTCTTCCTTCCACTTCCATAGACTCAGGAGGATTAGAATATTTTTGTGGATTGAACTGTTATTGGTGCTTCATAAATGGTGTTTGCAAGTGGATCAAGTTACTAAACTACTGATATCCTGACAACGCAGATTAGATTCACTCTATAGATCAATTTTTAAACAGGTCCGCATCCTCTTCGCCCTATTAACCTTTCCTTTACAGTACCTCTGGTGGATTGTGGGTTAGAAGAGAGGCTAAAGCATTTATAAGTACACTTCTTAAAGTAAGTTTTAAAAAAATATAAGCCTATAGTAGTAAACATGAAAAATGTGCAGCATACTTTTAAAGGTAGTAGATGAATTAGCTAGTGAAACTGATGCACAACATAAATGCTGTGGTGTCATTTGGGCAGAGTGATGGTACACATGGGCTGGCATAGTTTAGTCAAGGTTAGACTGCTGCTTTAGTTATTGACTAACAGCCAGGAAAGAGTAGTTCAATATTACCTCATAATTAAAGTCAAGCTATTGCTCAATTATTTGTTATATAACTTTAACCATGAACAATGACAACTAAAACTCTGGCTTTTTCTTTCTCTTATTATTTAACACATAGCCCATGACTCTTCTGATTCTTCTCAATATCACTCATTTTAATTACATCACACTGACCCCCTAGCTCTCGACACCATGCCATTCATGTTTCACAGCAAATTCATCCATTCTTGTAGGACATCAGGCAGTCTTTTTTATTTCACTGTAGGGAACCCTTCATTAAAAATATTCCTTTACAAAATAAAATTCAAGCACAAGTTATTACAGAATTCCACAATGCCCTACACAAGTGGACGCAGACATATCTGAGTGGTGACCACTAGAAGTTCTTCACCTTCCCTGCTTCTAACATGTTGGTTTTCCTGTATTTAGCATAGCCATTTCTATGTTTTAAAAATCTCTTGACTTAGCCTGTGTAAAGTGGGACTCTAGGAGCCCACCCCTGTATAAAAATCACAATTCCTTATTATCTTGTCCTCACTATTCCTTATTGTTTTATTTTTCTATGGGTTTTATCTGTTAGCACGGGATGTATAACATTGCATTTATTTCCTCCTATGTGGCAAATACATGGAAAATGAATTAACATCTATATTGTTCACTGATGTTATATCCCCAGAACCTATAAGTATGATTAGAACTTAATAAAACTTAATAAATATTATTGACGTAATGGGAAAATTTTGTAATGAATGCCTAGAAGTATTAAAAATGGGTTTGGCTGAATTTGGAAGGTGGTAAATGACACTGACAGCTCTTCAATGCTGGTAGATTTCTTAGCAGGTCTTTAGATAAGAAAATAGTGTTCTTTCCTTTGTAATTCAAGAGCTTTTATTGTAAGTGTTTGCAGTTGCTGCAAAACCACTGGGGTCCATCTCCCCCATGTTTCTTATACTTATCTTTGTCTGTGCAGTATTATGGCAATTGCCCTAGATTCTGGCCTCGTTAACTCTCAGCTTCATTATCATAGTAACTCCTATCTGCCTCATCCCTCTAGTCTATCATGCACAGTCCTACTTAAGTAATCTTCATAAAGGGTATTCTAATTTTGTCAGCCCCTTGCTGATGTGTAACTTCATAACATCTGAAACCATTTTATGATCTATTATTTCTGTCTTAACTACTAGGAGTGATTTCTCATTAAATCCCTTTCCTTTGATGCAAATGGAGTCTTTCTCTTAATCCCTAAACACATCTGATAGTTTTCATTACCTAAGCTTTCATTCAGTCTTCTGCCTAAATATTTTATTTTAGTTTGTTCTCTCATCCAAGTATTCCTATTTTTTAACTGAATCTACCAAATTGAAAAATGTGATAATGTCATTTCATAAGACCACCACATCTAGACATGTGGCATGTCACTCACAGAACATGTAGAGAAATGATCTGGGGGTGGGAAATGTGTGGTTTCAGGCAAGCTATTTGCTGTAGTTGCCACCTATTTTCCAATCTTCAAAGAATTTTTAGATACCATGATGCATATTGAATGAAAAGAGAGATTGAAGGTTAGGCAGATCTTCAAATTCACCATTATTTTTATTGGTATTTAGTTGGTACTGATATGAAGCAACACAAGATTTCTTCACAGATGAATCCTTGAAGAATTTATCTTTCTCACATGTATGTGATCTTACAGTAACACTTTATGTACAGTGCCCTCCTTTGCATGTGATTGAGAGCAACTAGTATGTCTCTAGTAAGATTATGGGGTAGGGGGTTTTAAAGAAAAGCAGAATGTTATCACAAAGTTCAAAACCCTACTAATCAATAATTTTAAAGCATGTATTTCACACAGGATTATGTGATCTGCTCTATTTAAGAGATTTTTAAGAAAGCCTAGAGGTGCTGGTGTGTGTCTTTAAACCCAGCACTCAGGAAGCAGATGCAAATGGGTCTCTGTGAGTCCAAGGTCAGCCAAGTCTTCAGATCAGGTTCCTGCCAGGGCTACACATAAAGAAACCCTGTCTCAAAAAATATAAATAAAAACAACAAAAATAAAATGATTTTCTTCTTTAAAATGTTTTGAATGTTTATTTTTTATGTGTATGTGTATGTGTATTTTGCCTGTATGCCTGTCTGTGTACCACATGCAAGCAATTACCTTAGAGGCCAGAAGAGACTATCAGATCCCCCTGAATGGTCCCTGGTCCCTTGCAAGTATAATAAGTGCTTTTAACTACTATGTTAACTTCTGATCTCTCTGGTTTCCCCCCTCTTTCCTTCTTTCTTTGTTCCTCTGTCTCTCTCCCTGTCTGTGTGCTAGTATACATGTAGAAGTCACAATGTGAAATGACTAAAGGTATAGTTAAAGTGGAGTTTGTTATGTTCTTGGAAGGCTTGGATATTTAAGGAAAAGTATGGGATTTGGTGAATATCTTATGAGTTATGTTTCTAATGAAATTTTCCCCACATAAACACACAAAATGAGAGTTAGTGTTTTATGGCTGCTGCCTAGCTCAGTGGCCTATTGTCAACATGAAATGATAATATTTGTCAAAGCATTTTGAAAAACATACATTTTAGACAGATTAAGGTATTAGGGACATTTAAAAACTCATTGCAGTTGCTATATCAAGGTATTAGAAGATAAAGTTCTTATTCTCAAAATTAAATGCCATGGGTGCTATAGAGTTTATAGACTATAAGAAAGGTTTATGAACTTGAAAATACTTGGTTAGAATTTGTGGGTTTTAAATGTGGGCAATGAGGCTGAGCAGATGGCTCAGCAGGTACACAGTGTGTGTGTGTGTGTGTGTGTGTGTGTGTGTGTGTGTTAGCAAGCACAAGAGTCAGACATCAATCACCAAAATTCATATGAAGGAATGAGAGAAACAGCTCCACAAATATCTTCCCTGATATCCATAGGCATGTTCTGGTGCATATGTGCTCACACATACATCATACCTGTAGACAACATACCTTAATTTTAGAATAAAATTACAATAATTACATACCTTAATTTTAGAATAAAACAAATGTGGGCTGCTTCTTAATCTCCATTTAAGACTCTTAAATGAAAAAATTCTGCTGATAGCACTAGTCAGTGTCCTGCTGCATTTAACCATGCTTGTAAGGAATACTAAACCAGCCCCAGGAAAGTCATTATGAATCAGTCATGTGATGCTTTCTTCTTAAGAGTACCTCGAACAATCACAAATGTCTTAAGAGTTCTTTATGTATTTTGGATATTAGCCCTTTGATAAGGGTTGGTGAAGACATTTTCCCAGTCTGTAGTCTGGCATTCTGTACTATTGACAGTGTTATTTGCATTTCAGAGGCTTTACAGTTTCATGGTGTGCCATTTATTAATTGTTGATCTTAGAGCCTGAGACATTGGTGTTCTGTTTAGGAAACTGTCTCCTGTACCAATGTGTTCAAGGCTATTTCCCACTTTCTCTTCTATTAGATTCAGTTGATGTTCCTGATTCACTTGAACTCGGACTTTGTAAAGGATGATAAATATGGATCTATTTGTACTCTTCCACATGCATACAGCCAGTTAGACCTGCACCATTTGTTGAAAATGTTTTCCTTATTACATTGTATGGTTTTGGCTGCTTTGTCAAAAAGCACGTGTGCATGGATGTGTAGATTTATTTATTGGTCTTTGATTGTATTCCTTTAACCAACTTGTCTGCTTGTATATCAATACCATATGGTTTTTATTACTATTGCTCTGCAGTATAAAGCTTGAGGACAGGGACTGTGATTCTTACAGAGGTTGTTTTATTGGTCAGGATTGTTTTGGCTATTCTGAGACTTCTGGTTTTTCATATAAATTTGTGAATTGCTCTTTCAAGGTCTGTTAAAAAGAATGTCGCAACATCAAAATTGCAACAATTTGGTGGGAATTGCATGGAATCTGTAGGTTGCATTTGCTAAGATGATCATTTTCACTACGTTAATTCTACCTATCCATGAGCATGGATGAGAGTTTAGAAATGAGATTTTATCTTGGTGGATTTTTCCTTTGATAAGTATGAAATGCCTTTACTCATCTCTTTTGAATGCTTTTGTTGAAAGTCTATTTTGTTAGATATTAAAATGGGTCCTTCAGCTTGCTTCTTGGGTATGTTTGCTTGGAAAGCTTCTTATTTAGCCCTTTACTTTGAGGTAGCATGTATTTTTTTTTGCTGAGGTATTTTTCTTGTATGCAGCAGAATGATGGCTCCTGCTTACATGTCTAGTCTGTTAGCCTGTATCATTTTATTGGTGAGTTAAGCCCATTGATGTCAAGAGATATTAATGACTAATGGTTGTTAGTTCCTATTATTTTGTTGTTGGATGTGGAACTGTGTGTTTGCATGATTCTCTTCTTTAGGTGTTTGCTGTGAGACGATTACTTTCTTGTGTTTTCTTGGGTATAGTTACCCTCCTTGTGTTGGAGTTTCCTTTCTAGTTTCCTCTGTAGGACTGGATTAGTAGAAAGATATTGTTCAAATTTGGGTTTGTTGTTTAATAACTTGGTTTCTCCATCTATTTTGTTGAAAGTTTTGTGAGGTATGGTAATCTGTGTTGGCATCAGTGGTCTCTAAATATCTGCAAGATATCTGTTCAGGATCTTCTGGGTCTTATATTCTTTGTTGAGAAGTCAGATGCAATTCTCATAGATCTGCCTTTATTTGTGGTTTGTTTTTTGTTTTTTATTTTGGTTTGGTTTTTCGAGACAGGGTTTCTCTGTGTAGCCCTGGCTGTCCTGGAACTCACTCTGTAGACCAGGCTGGCCTCAAACTCAGAGATCTGCCTTTATATGTTACTTGTTTTTTTCCCCTTATAGCTTTTAATGTTTTTTCTTCTGTATGTTTACAGTTTTGATTATTATGTGGCAGGAGGATTTCCTTTTTGGGTCCAATCTAATTGGTGTTCTGTAGGCTTCTTTTATCTTTATAGCCATCTCTTTCTTTACACTAGGAAAGAGTTTTCTTCTATGATTCTGTTGAAAATATTTTCTGGTCCTTTGAACTAGGGAACTAGCAATCTTCACCCTCTTCTATTTCTATCATACCTAGGTTTGGTATTTTTATTGTTTTCCAAATTTTCTGGATGTTTTAAGTTAATCCCTTTGACTTTTTTTCCTAATATATCATTTTTTTTCCGGTATCTTCTATACTTGAGAATTTCTCACCCATCCCATGAATTCTGTCAGTAATGCTTGCATCTGTAGTCTTGTCTCTTTTATAGGTTCTCTATAGACCCATGTGCTTCTCCACAGGGCACAGCCACTTGGTGAGGCAGAACATGGGGAATCTGACTGTGTTTATCTCACACTGCCACTGGGGCAAATGATGGGTGGTGGAAGCAAACAGCAGTCTGAGATGTGGGAAAGCTGAGGCTGGCTCAGGAGTTGCCAGGTGTGTGAAAAGGCTGGGTTATGGCACTCTCTGGACATCCAAGCAACTCTGAGAGTCACTGAAGAGTAGAGAATGGAGTTGGGTGCCTGTGGGCTGGGGATGTGGTGGGGAAGGGGAGCTCTAGCTTGTTCCAGTAGGGTAATTGTCCTTAGCTTGGTAGAGGCAGGATTGGTGGCAGTTGTGGTTGGGAGTGCAGAGAGGCCTTCTCAGGTATAGAAGATACCAACAAAAATTTGATACATTAGAGAAAAAAAGGGTC
The DNA here is from genome assembly GCA_964023405.1 of Apodemus agrarius. Taxonomy (NCBI): domain Eukaryota; kingdom Metazoa; phylum Chordata; class Mammalia; order Rodentia; family Muridae; genus Apodemus; species Apodemus agrarius. Next base: position 98,039,172 of record OZ030007.1, on the reverse strand, counting down.
AAAGTGATTAACTTAAAACATCCAGAAAATTTGGAATCTTCAGGGCTGCTTCCATTTGTGTTTTCTTTATTGCTTCTACTTCCATTTTTTTCCATTTCCAAATTGTTTATTTGAAACTATTCCTTTTTATAATGATGGTAACATGCCAGTCATTTGTCACAAATCTAAATGCCACCAACGGGCATTTCTTCATACATCAATGACTCTCCAGATTGTTTTGTTCTCATTTTGCTAGGGAGAGCTGTGTAATATACAAATGTGGGATTCTGCCTAATCTTATAGAGGACACTAAATGCTATGAGCTTCATTCAAAAGAGATCTATTCAAAAGGGAGATGGAGGCACCACAGTGCTGAAAGCAGCATGCTTGGGGTGGCATTTGCTCTGGCTAAGTGTCAAGTGGCTTTGGCTATCTGCTCTGCTGGGATAGCATCTGCCTTTCTGTCCTGACGAATAACCCACAATGATGTAGTAGGACCAAGACTCTTGGCTTTATGGGGCCATTTTGGTTAGTTATGTCCTTCATCCTACCTGCTCAAAAGCAAACCAGGTTCATCAAGGTCAAGTACTTCTCCAAAGTCACTTCCTGAGTCATTGTCAGAGGCCTGGGCAGAGCCTACTTCAGACTGCAAAGTCAGAGGTGTTCCTCCAAAACACCTGACTCCAGGAGGCAGGTGTAGGGGGCAGAAGTCTTCCAGGACAGATAGTTAGGGACAGATATCCAAGTGCCCTGGCAGTCATTTCCCTATGACATACCTAGGGATGGAACATTTCATTTAAATATAGTTTCACTGTTTGTTTTTAATTAAATAAATAACTCTGGAACTCTGCCTTGCTCTATATTTTTCATTTCTGCCCCTATTATCATAATCCTGGATCTAGTGCTCTTATATCAAGCTAGATTTTTGTAATAGTTTAGCCAGTCAAGAATAATAACCAACTTCCTTTGCACTTCAACTGCATAATTTTTTTTTTTTTTTTTTTTTTTTTTTTGGTTTGGAAGGCACCATTCTTAGACATTGGTCCTACATCTGACGCACCTTGGCCATCTAAACATTTGCATACTAACAGTCTGTTTCTCCCACCCTGACATTTAAAGACCTTGAGAAAGAACCACAACCAGGATTTAAAACACTTAGTCTCAAAGTGCCAAGAAATACTCTGCATAAATGGCCTTTGGTTTCTTTCTTTTTTTTTTAATTTTTATTTTCTATATTCTATGTTTACATTCCAAAGGCTTTCCCCTTTCCCAGTTACCCCACACCATATGTCCCATAATTACTCTCCCCCCCTGCTATTCCCCACTCATTCCCCCCCCCCACGATTTCTCTATTCTGGGTCTACAATACTGGATCCAATCTTTACAGGCCCAGGGTCCTCTCCTTCTTCTTGGGAGTCATTTGACTTGCTAATTGTGCCTTGAGTATTTAGGGCTTCTGGGCTCATTAATATCCACTTATCAGTGATTGCATTTCATGTGTATTCTTTTGTGATTTGGTTAGCTCACTTAGGATGATAGTTTCCAGATCTAACCATTTACCTACAAATTGCATGAGTTCATTATTTTTAATTGCTGAGTAGTACTCCATTGTATAAATATACCACATTTTCTGTATCCATTCCTCTTTTGAGGGATATCTGGGCTCCTTCCAATTTCTGGCTATTATAAACAAGGCTGCTATAAACATAGTGGGGCATGTGTCTTTATTGTATGCAGAAGAATCCTCTGGGTATGTGCCCAGGAGTGGTATGCCAGGGTCCTCTGGAAGTGGCATGCTCAATTTTCTGAGGAACCACCACACTGATTTCCAGAGTGGTTTTACCATTTTGCAATCCCACCAACAGTGGAGGAGTGTTCCTCTTTCTCCACATCCTCGCCAGCACTTGTTGTCTCTCGAGTTTTTAATCTTAGCCATTCTGACTGGAGTGAGGTGGAATCTCAGGGTTGTTTTGATTTGCATTTCCCTGATG